>OZ026619.1:20388618-20516118 GCA_964020975.1 Hermodice carunculata | reverse complement strand
CAAATGTCCAAATGACATTGATCTTCGAACTTAGGAGGTCACATGTAAGTTGCAAAAATGTACAGTGTTATAATAGCTACAATTTGAGCCCAACATGATCAAAATTGGATAAATTGACCCAAGTTATGGCTAGAAGAAAGCAATTATCGAAAGTGGCCTTTGACCTTGAAATGACCTTTAACCTTGGGATGACCTCTACCTACAGTGAACCTTGACCTTTGAAATGACATTTTGGGATAAAATTGACCTTTGACCTTGATATGACCTTTGACCTTGACATGCCCTTTCACCTTGACATGACCTTTGACCTTGACATGTCCTTGACATTTGAGATGACCTTTGCTTTGCTATAATCAAACTCCTATACACTTGGAACCACATCTGCTATTACATATAAGATATTGAAGATTTAAAACTTTAATTAGCCCTCATTTGCATAATTTTGAAAAACATGACCTCTCATTATAAAAAGGCGAGACTTCATCTATAGAAGTATAGTTGTGCCAGGTTTGGAGTTTCTACGTGTAATACTTTTCAAAGACATGTTTGACAAATTTGCCTGTAAAGAACAAAGAAAAAGAAAGAATTCATAGAAAAACTAGGAAAGATGATTTGCTGCATAGCAAATCAGTGTGTGTGTCTTCAAAGCATATTGGTATGGCAATGTACAAATATTCCATAACACAGGGGGAGAAGTTGGAATGGTGTCTCTATCTTTTATTGCTTTGAAGTTATTTAAGATATAAAATTTCTGATGGTGCTATTTAGCATAATTCAAATTGCTACAACTTTTATTTTTAATTCATTAGGTGCGCAATGGTCAACAACCCCTACAAGAAGTTGGAATGACATCTCTATCTATTATAGTGTTAAAGATATTCAAGATTGAAAATTTCGAATACTGCTAATTAGCATAATTTGAATTGCTGCAACGTTTGTTTTAGATTCATTACATGCGTAATGGTCAACAACCCCTTAGTAGAATTTGAAATGACATCTCTATCTTTAATAGTTTTGAAGATATTCAAGTTTTAAAATTTCAAATGCTGCTAATCAGCATAATTTAAATGGATACAACTTTTGCTTTAGATTCATTAGATGCGCTATGGTCAATAACCCCCTAGTAGAAGTTAAAATGACATCTCTATCTGTTATACTTTTGAAGATATTCAAGATTTAAAATTTCAAATGCACCTAATTTGCATAATTTTAAACATCTTCATTCCTCTGCATAAAACGGTCAAAGTCCTCGTATGGAGGTACAATAATGCCAAGTTTGGAGTTTCTATGTATAATAGTGTCCGAGAAAAGTGTCGGACAAATTTGCTGGTAAAGAAGAAAGAAGAAAGAAAGAAATAAAGAATTTCAGGAAAAACAGAAAAGTGTGTGTTAACACACACACTTTAATAATTTCAATACTAGATTTTTGTTGTATATCGGGAGCCACATAATGCTATATATCCCTTACCGAGAAATTCAAAATGCCTCGGTACATGTGATTTCCAACGATGATGATGATGATGATGATGATGATGACGACGACGACGACGATGACGATGATGGTGATGATGATGATGATGATGATGATGATGATGATGATGATGATGATGATGATGATGATGATGATGATGATGATGATGATGATGATGATGATGATGATGATGATGGTGGTGGTGGTGGTGGTGGTGGTGGTGGTGGTGGTGGTGGTGGTGGTGGTGGTGATTAGGATGATGAAAACTTTAAAAAAAAAGAGGAAAAAAAACCACTGTCCAAGTAATTAATCATTACCGGTGCTCCCAGCCACTTTATATGCCTCTTTGTTTTCCCGGGGCAAAATAATGATAATGGTACTAATAATAGTGTAACACTACTACTACATATAGAGACAGTAAAAGGAAAAGTGATGATAAAGGCACTACTATAACCACTAGTGCCACCACTACTACTGCAACTGATGATGCAGCTGCTTATGGTAATGATGGTAGACAGATAGTCAAAATGAAGGTAAAGTGGTTTCTTCGATCGACTCAACCACCATTTATGGCCCCGTCCTCTTTGTCTGCCTAATTAATTTTCACTGGACAGAAAAACTATCGTGTCTGTGGTTATGCATCACTGTGTTTGAACAGCTTGGCGAAACTCTCATTTAATATTTGGTTAATTGTCCCATCATGAAGATAAATTTCACCAATAATATGTTACATGTTATTAAAGTAGACGATGAAGGCCGCTCAGCAGCTCTTTTCGGTAAAAAGTTAGTGCCAACACCGCGAGAATTTCAGGAGAGGGATTTAAACAAGTTCTTGACCCCCAGCCGCTTTAAGCACGAAATATATTGAAACCAAAAGGAATTGCCAGGTGCAATATTCTGCATGGTGGCAGCAGCTGCTTCCTGTAGCACATGACAATTTCAACCAATGTATGAAGCATGTTTTGTTTATGCACCAGGTGTCTCCACCTGCACTAGTAGGAAAGTAGAGGTAAGGTATCCGCAGTGCCAGCTACAGGTGATATGTTCCATTAAAGTTAAATGGCCATAAGCTGCAAAACTTCTACAGATAAACTGTGACACGAGAAACAAAACGTCTTTCCTGGAAACCCGGCTGCCTCATTATGAGGTTGCTCAAAGTTTCAACTCAGATTTTAAAACAGAAAAACTGCGATAGAGAAAAGCAGTCCAAATTACTCTAATAAATGGGTATCTTAAACTCGATCGTTTCAGTCCATGGGTAATCGAGCGTTTATTCGCTAATCCAGGGAAATGGAATATCCCTGACTAACTGTATTGTTACTTTTGACAATAATTCATTATAAAACAACAATGGATCACTTTTCTTATCTTAACTGTCTGAGGAGCATCATAAGTTTCATCACACATGGCTTAGTATGGACATATAATTTACATATATCCATCACATGAATGTAGTATAACAATGTTTATGGAAAAAGTCACCATAACAAATCATTGGAATGTCAACAAATTTGATATCGATGGAAGAACTACTGAGCACAAGGCTCATCTTCATAAATGTGGTCACATGGTAGTCCACAATCATTCCCTTATTTGCATTTCCATAATTTTTATCTAGTAACTAATATTGTCAACAGTACTGCACAGATCGTATAAAAATATGGGAATACACACTGGTCAACAAGAGTGTTGCTTTTACAACGGTTCATAGTGGAACAACAGAATATGGAAAACTGCTTCCATTTTAACCGAGAAACAGCGTAATTTGCGAATCGCAAGTATCAACGATGAAACATTTATTGCAGTTTTAAGAGAATAAAAAACAAACAAACAAACAAACAAACAAACAAACAAACAAACAAACAAAAAACAGTGCATGAATCAATGTGAACCTTAAACAGGCATGCACATCCACATGAGAGGTCCGTAATCAATTCATCCGAAATTTAAAACAGTTTGATTTCAGGTACCAATATTTTAAAAATATTATTTGGGAACATATGGCAGATATATTTAAGAATACTAAATTTGTAAGAATCTTACTTTAATGTAATTAACTGTACACACGTAAAGCTAAATCAACAATTTTTTTGGTGCCAAAACAACAACTTATGTATCCAATCTAAATAAACATGCATTTAAAATAAGTTGTTAAAATGACAAAAAAATGTCATTGCAAATTTAATTTTTGAAAGCTTTGCCTCGTTTTCTTAATAATTTTTCCATATTCTGCCCTCTCAGGAAATATATAGTGTAAATGTGTTTTTAGATGTACATTTAAAAAGTAAACAACCAACAATGGAAGTCACTAAGCTTCTCTAGTCCCAATTCTAAGTTCTATCTGTGTGCCAAAGAACAAAAAAATGTTTTCCAAACAAGCTTGCCATGGATAAGTCTTGGGCATGTGATATGGAGATGAACTCTCGATTTGACAAACACATGGCTGAACTTGAAGCCTACGCAGCTATGTTGATCCTGTCATTTGCTATTTGACATCACTTAACGAAAAGCTTATTCCTCAAGAGTACGACACTATAATTATTCTTTCCTAGCTATTCCACGGTGCTTTACCAACACACACTATGCCAGGTTAAAAAGTCTCAATTTGAGGCTCTTAATGGGATGTAGAGTGAGGTTCATGTAATGAGAGGCACCAGCCCCATTCTTTGGTTTTAGTTCTATGACTCCTCTTATTGTTTTAAGCATGTAAACAGAAAAATCTTTTTAGTACTGCCATCTGGTTGAAAAATGTTTTTAGTACTGCCATCTGGTTGTCATGGTATGTGTCAGCTTATCACATTCAGTACTGCTTGTTTCTTCTCTTGTGTTTTTGACCAGGGAGGGTGATCTATCATGTTACTATCCCTGTTTCGGCAAATGCTAAAAGAACAATGAGAATTCCGTACGCCACGCAGGACTACAACTTCTGTTCATTGTATGTTGTATGGTTTTCATCCTCAAGGGTGACCCACTCCTCTGCTACCCGTTGGAAGTTTGCTGGCAACTGTATTAAAATATGCACATCATAAGGACATGGGCTATGTTCAAATACTTTGGGTTTGTCATCTTTATCAGAATCATTATCTTTGTGCTTGCAATGATCTTCGTCAACTTTATCTGTCTCGCCTTCTAAGCTTTCCTCTACGTACTTTTCAAATGTAAAATCGTGCATAGGCCATGTTTGTTTGAAGTTTTTAATGGTTTCGTCCATTTTGCTCTTGAAGCTGACACTGCCAAGCTCAATGTCTGGGGTGGTAGGGTGTAAGACATATCGTAAGAGGAATGGCATGAAGCCGCCTGCCAAGGTAGCCAATGTCTGATTGGTGGATGACACATTGTACACATTGCCAAACGACATCACCACGATAAACACAAAAAAGAGGAAAATTACAATAGTCAAAAACTTTTTGGTGGCTTCCACCATACTTTGAAAAACTGGGCCGGGACTGCCAGCTACCTTAATTTGGCAAATATCGTGAAATAATCTTTTTGGGATCCTTGGCATGTCTTCCTTGTCTATGAACAGAACCAAGTCATTGAGTTCCCAGTGGTATGGCTTGTCCTGTCTTAACCCATCTGGCTGTTCATAAGCTGCCTGCTCGCTATTTTGCTGAGACTTGAAGCCCTGGTTTTCTTGTAGATAGGAAGGCAGACTCGTCACTTCTTCCACATCGTTTATCCTGCCTTTCACCTCGTTAAAGATGGCTTTGTTAAGCTTCAGGTACTTCTTATATACATTGTTATAACAGTCGTAGCTGTAGAAGGTTACGAGAATGATCATAGAGACATATTTGACAGTTCTCCCCGCGTTGACAATAATTCCCATCAAAGTAAAGACAAATATCTCGGTAATAAACCCCACACATTCAGCTAACATTAACATGAGAGCATATATGGAGATAAGGACCAGGGCACCTCTGAAAACTCTCCAACATGTTTGTTTGCAGGTGGGGGGTTCTACAGTCTCTTTTGTGCTGGTCTGATGCTCTGAGTTGAAATTCAGACCAACCTGCAATTTTTGTTGCAGATTGTCTTTTTTGACCACACTTTTCACAGGAAGCAAATCTTTTCTCGATGGAATAAACATCCGGAAAGTTAAATGTAACAAAGGCAGGTAGTAGCACGCACACAGAACGAGAGAAACTGGCATAGCAATGGGCAAGTACAAAATACCAACAATAAAACCAAGTAAACCAAATTTTTTGAAGGGCCAAAGAAAATTGCGAACAATCGTGGCAATTGCTTTGACCCAAGAAATCTTTTGCAAGTCTCTGAATGACCTCACTATCAACTGTTGATATTCACCCAGCATGTCTATGCTGTTCAATATGGCTAGCGCTACACAGGTAAAAAAATAAATAATATAAACCATGATAAAGATAGGATGGGTTGGAGTAAAGTATTGCATTATCTTGTGTTCGTATTCCTGCGAGGCTCCAACTCTCTTCAAAGCATTCTGTCGCTCTTGCAGCTCAGGGTTCTCCCAAAAGTAGAAAAGTAAGATCCGTATATAAAAGGGTAGAGGAATGAATAAAGCTATTAAACACTTGCTGAAGACTTTTCCAAGATCGATCCATTTGATCGGAGCATAAGAGCGGAACTTACACAAAGCGTTGGCTTCACAGCAGTCTTTGAAGGGTCCCATCTGTTTTATCTTACAAAAGAAAATAGTGCGCATAATAGATCGCATCACTCCTACAGGAACGCTATTCTCAACAAGCAAGCGTTTATAACTGACGGAAATGTCAAATTCTGAAACTTTTACCCGCAATATTTCCCCAAGTGGCATGTTTGCTACAATTCGTTTGAATCTTTGAAACAAAGATCTTGTACTCTTGTGACACAGATTGATCACGTGTTTTGCTCGAGGCATCTTCCTGTCATGCTTGTTAGCTGTTATATAAATTTTTTTCACAAGTGGTTCTTTTAGCTTGACCTTATAAGGAACATTGTCGAGGACAGGATTGTAAAGCCAATCTGGTATCATAAGGGGTCCAAACAACAAAGCACAAATCTTAACACAGGCCAACAAAATGTCCATAATTTTCAGCCAAGTGTTCTTTGTGTCTGATGTACAGTGGACTTGTGTGCTATCCTGGGGCACATGACAACACCTGTCAGTGAACTGGGCACTGCTACCGATCCGATTGATCACCTGGTGGCACACATCTTCCTGATCTAGCCTCAACGTCACCTGTCCATCGGCACGGAAATCTCGCAACAATAAGTATAACATGGCATCAATTTTATCCTGTTCAGAGGACCGACCCATGCAGCCGTATGGTTTATCGTACAATTCCACGTTCAGAGATTTAACGCCAAAGGAAAGTGTTGTGAGTGACAAGACGCCATAGTTGAATGCAAGTGACACGAGGGTCTTGCCATGGCGAGAAGCAGTTCTTGACCACGTGTCGGCTTTGTATGCCCATGTCATTTTTTCTTTTAAAGGGTTAATGGTATAATTAGCAATGCTTACGTGGTATTCAATAAGTTTTATATTATCTTTTAGGGCATCCTTCACTTTCTGGGGAAGAGATTTCTTCACAGGATAAAGTTTACAACTGGAATTTTTGATTGTCCGTAAAGGAACAAATAGTTGAAGTCCATTGTTTCGCGGCTGTTCAGCGTACCTGTTAGGTGCCGTCGTGTCGACACTCGGCGTCCTGGTTGGCAAACCATGAGATTGACAAGATAAAAGCAGAAGCAGAAATGTGACACAAAATACTTGTATTCGCCACTGATCGATATGGCGTTGGGTCATCAGCGTACGTGTCCTCATCTTTCCGGTCTGTGCGGACTGCTGCTTTGTTTCAGTTTCTTCACACCCGTGTTCTCGTGGTTAATCCACCCATACCTCACCTTGTATTTGCCAGCACCTTCCTGTGACCACAGAAGAAATGTTTTACAAATTCCTGAAGTCGGAGTCTACTTTCTGGGCGGACTTTAGTCACTTGATAAAGTCTGATATATATATATACTATACCAGGAGTGGGCGATGTGGCAGCTTGACACTAAAGGCTCACAACCCCTGTTACATCCAGATCAGTTCTCAAAGAGGACGCCCTATCTAATTGAAGTGGGACACTTGCGATACATGCACACTGCCGCCCAGGTTCGCCTGTTACTCTATGCACAATAGTGATTAGGTTTGAATGCAGCATAAAAAAATAATAATAAAAAAGGTAATAGGGACTCTCCAAGCAGATGCTGACACGTGCTCTTCTAGAACATATCAAAACTACCTTTGCCAACATAATTTTAGCGATGCATTTGCAAATGGTTCATACATTTTCTGGATCCCCTTCATGTTCTTTGACAATGACCAAGTGGGTCTATGGAAATGAAATTTTCTATCATTCTCTGCTTGATCAAGCAAAAATGTTTCTGTAAAATCCACATTATTGAATAGATTTTTTTTTCAATAAGCATAATTTGCAAAAAAAGTTGACTGTTATGTCTAACAGATTCATTTTGGTCCATGCAGGGAAGTTCTCTAGCACTTCCCGGGTCCATCAATGCATGAGTATTGTCCATGATTATAAAGATTATAGAACCCGTCCACACACAAATAAAAGCAACTGGTCCCTTGCCACGCTTTTATCTTAGTCAGATGTGCACTTCCTGAGGTATTTATAACCTGGGGTGGGGGTGGGGTGGGGTCAAGAAGCAGCGTCAGAGTGCAAAGGAGGTAAATTTGGGTTTCGGGTGGTTTTACAATATCGTGTTCACAAACAATTGGTGCACGCACAGACGGAACGACAAAAGAAAACATAATCGATCCCCCAGTTGGATGTGGACCCACATAAATGTCAACTTTGATAAATTCCGTTATTTTGGAAAGTTGAAACGCTATCACTCTCAAGATTTGAAAGAAGGTCAAATCAAAGGAGAGACAAAAATATTTAATTTAACATGGTAGTTAATGGGCCGTGTTGACCGTTTACTAATTGTAATACACAATAATGATTTGCTATAAATTTTCAGTTTTATCAGGGGATGCCTCTTGCACTGATTTTTCTATTAAAGAAAATAATATGATTATTAAACTCAGGACAGTAAAATGCCTCACTGTCTCTTTTCTGTGGATTGAAGGTGATGAGGTTCCACGACTGAAGATGTTTTTTTTGAAGCGACATCAACACATGAACCAATTTATATCTTATCATGTCGTGGCAAAGAAAAGCCAACAATTAAAATTAATCGATGAGACTGTTTTTCAGACTCACTTCCACACATTATAATACAAGGAAATGTGATTAATGAAATGATATTTTCAGGTATATTAAAGAATGTTTAATTTACTATTTTCCCACTTTTTTGCTACATTTATGTAAGAATTTAGCCCAATTTCTGGCGTGGATGATTGATCAGAACTCCTGTGGTTATTTGGATATACAGGTTTAGAATAGTTATATACAATATCGCATGCTGGAGCCACTCTCATAAAGTGTACATTAATTTTTAAAAAGTAATGTCAATAGTTTTTACCTTACATGTGTGCACAATATTCGTTCATAGTTCTTACCTGTAATACACGTTACTATTTATATTAAATGTAGCTACCTTTTATCGCCTGCAAAATACAATTAGTTTGTCTATTCTTAAGCTATGTATTAACAACATGTTTTCGGTGTTATATTTTAAACTGGTCAAGTCACTGGTTTCATTGTATTCTGGACAAAACACTCTGCTTTGCGGTTATGTTTTCGTTATATTTTAAACTGGTCAAGTCACTGGTTTCATTGTATTCTGGACAAAACACTCTGCTTTGTGGTTATGTTTTCGTTATCGATTACTAAGAATTTCACAAATGCAAGTTCTTGTCATGTGTTGTAACCTGTAACGAGATATCCATTCAGCCAGTTATTATAATATGGCTGGGTTACCCGGAAAGGAGAGCATGCGTGTCGTTGTATGTAAAGTATGATGGGAATGTACCCACCTGCAGTGTCTATTACCCAAAAAGTAAACAACGGGAAAAAAATTGTCAATGACTGATGGAAATAAGCGATGGAGCCTCTAACCACCAAAAAGTTAATAACGGGGAAAATTTTGTCAATGATCGATGGAATGAAGTATCCAAGAAAAAATATTCAGCAATCATTTTTCTGGCTCCATAAAATGAAAGCCCTTTACACAAACCGTAGATTCCCCAGTTCGAACCGGCAATCCAAGAGCATTGAAGAACATGAACAAAATTTCCAAACAAAAACTTTTATTTGTTACTAAATATTCATTTTTATATGCATTTAACGTGTCCCATTTGTTTCGTTATTTTCTTGCTAGGGAGCAGAAAAATCAGTCCCACTGTTTACTTGATTTCTTGTAATTAGGATGTAGAAAAATCAGCATTTTGGCTGATTTAGGTGTCAAACGTTTGTCTGTTACACTGTTGCCGGCATCCGAAAAAAGCCTTTGGCAGGGTACACTTGTTGCAGGAATTCCCAAGAACTTTTTCGCCAGTGTTGCAAGGTTGGGGAAACTGACCCGATGTCCTGCCACCAGATGAGGGGATCCTCCTTTACCCTAAGGGTGTCTGCGTCTTAATGCGCATTTACTTCCCGTCCTGTTTGACTGTCCTCCATAACATACTCTTTTTGCAAAGCTTGCATTTGCAATTTAAAAATATATATATATCAAAAAATGCCCAAACCACTGACGCCTTCTCAGGCGTTGTCATACACGCCAGTGACTCTCCTCAACAGACATTTGTCTTTTTATCACAAAATGTGGGCAAAATACGCTGGTATAATTTTAACTTCTATGAATCTGTACTGTCATGAACTTGTACGGCCTTTTTGTTCAAAACACGCGCGGCAAGTAATGGCGCGAATGTGTGACATAAATTCTTTAAAACAATGCCCATTATCAAGGGATGATACAAAACATGTTTGTCCCGGTTTAGGATAACCAATGCGTGTTCATTTTTATTAACACTGTTTTGCCCTAACCGCTTGTTGGCTACTAATTGGGTAAGGGTTTATCAATCTGAATCGACCGTTCGAACCGCTGCCACCTCTAATACATACATACATATATATATATATATATATATATATATATATATATATATATATATATATATATATATATATATATATATATATATATAGTATATATACATATATGTATATATATGTCTATATACATATATATATATATATATATATATATATATATATATATATATATATATATATATATATATATATATATATATAGTATGTGATCCATAAATTGATTGTGTAAAAGCCATGCACTTTAAAAAGTTGCATGAAAAAATATGATCTCACCAATTTTACTTGTTTGTCTTGTATTGCATGCATGCACTATTAAAGCTCTAAAATCAGTTTCATGGCAATTTGGTGGCCGCTTGAAACCCTCAGGTACGTTAAAAGGAAAACAAATGTGAAGTGCAACCTAGAAATTATATCTCCTGATATATCTACTTGTCAAATAAACGTATTCAATATTGGAGATAGGTATCCAGTCCTTTGATCTGGGAAACCCCGGCATTATAGGTTTCTATCATGCTTAATAGGTCATTTGGCTGAGAGCTGAACTGTGTCATTGTGATACATCCACATTGGTCCCATTTGCCCCGAAGACCAATGACAAAATACAGTTCATGTATTGATGCTGGAAATTCCATCACATGATGATTATGGTCATCATATGATCGTATCTCTGCAGAGTTACCGAATACCATTGATTCTTTTCTTTACATGATGAGTCTGTTACAAAGTATAAGCCCCTGTAGCCAGAAAAAGCCCCCTCGTGCAGGTAGCGCGGGCATACATATATATATATATATATATAGAATCGCACTATTTCTTGGTTACTCGTGGTCGTCAAACATTAATGTCAAACACGGGTTTAAAGTGTATATATGTACATATAAATATATATATACATATATATATATATGTATATATATAAATATATATATATATATATATATATATATATATATGTATATATATATATATATATATATATATATATATATATATATATATATATATATATATATATATATATATATTTATATACAGACACATTAAACCCAGCACCCAGGCACTATGTTTGTTAATATAAAATTTTAGGTCAAGAGTTATAATTTATGAAATTACACTCCTCATGCACATTGTTCTACATGTCAAAGATAACAGAACGAGCACTTGCCTTAGTAGTGCTAAACGTGT
Organism: Hermodice carunculata; assembly: GCA_964020975.1. Classification (NCBI taxonomy): domain Eukaryota; kingdom Metazoa; phylum Annelida; class Polychaeta; order Eunicida; family Amphinomidae; genus Hermodice; species Hermodice carunculata. Next base: position 20,504,442 of record OZ026619.1, on the reverse strand, counting down.
TGCATAATCAGCACTGGCTTTACGATCGCTAAACGTGTTGCACAGAAAACAAAACGTAAAAAGGGAGTAGCCGGGGTGAAGACCTTGAAGAATGTCGTTTTCTCAGCGAAGTACTTGATTTGTTTTTAATCCAAATGACAGCTAGGCTGTTGGTTTAAATATATTTTATTGACAATGCGATTTGGGAAAAGGCTAAGTCTATATTACCCCTCTCGAAAAAAAAAGAGTAAAAATAGATACATAAAGATAAAAGGTGCTTTTATATCGATTATTTAAAGTCAAAGTGTTATTTAAGTTGGCACAATCTACTTGGGGTTCAATCACGTTTGTTGACGTCGGCCCGCTCATTAGGCCCGGCCTAGCAGTCTAGGCCAAAAAATCCACATCCGACCGCAAAGATGGTGAAAACAGTGACCTATACCAAGGGGCCAGGCGTAATCGGCCAGCCAATGTCAAATGATCGTAATGTAACTCCATTCCAAAATAAACCTTAAAATATATACATAAGATAGTAATTTCCATGCTGTAGTCCTTTATCAAAGTAGCTTATCTGACAGTGCATGTTGTGGTATAAAGATACAAGAGCGGAAGATAATTCACTAAATGAAGTGGTACTTATGTCCTCTTGGACGTAAATGAAACGTCGTACTTAGGATTAATCATGGACAGCTTTACATAGAAAATATAGGAAACATATGGAGGGGGGGGGGGGATTGCCAGGTCTCACAACTCGTTTTAATTAAACACACAGAACAGTGATAGCAAAAATATGGAAAACAAAAACAAAAACTAGAAAAGAAGATTTGCTTCAAAGAAAATCTGTGTGCCTTCAAAAGTTGTAAATATTAAATGCTACAACTTTTGTCCTTCGATATTTAACATGCCCTGAAACGTATGGCTGGATCAAAATTTCAAAGTCCAAATGACCTGGACCTTCAACCTTTAGAGGTCATACATAAATTACAAAATGTGCAGGTTTAAAATACCTCAATTAAAGCACAATATGAACCAAATCAGATTAAAATTGACCAAGTTTTGACAGGATGAAACTTTCAAAGGTCCTAATGACCTTGACCTTTAATCCTAAGAGGTCAGATATAAAGTACAAAAATTTGCAGTGTTAGAAAAGCTACAATTGGAGCCTAACATGATTAAGATTAGATTAGGTAAAAATTGACCGAGTTATGGCTACATGAAAATTTCAAAGGGCCAAATAACCTTGATTTTTGACCTGTAGAGGTCACATGTAAATCCAAAAAAGTGCAGTGTTACAAAATGTACAATTTAAGCCCGACATGATCAACATTGGAGAAAAAATGATTAAGTTGTGACTACATGAAAATTTCAAAGGCCCAAATGACCTTGATCTTTGACCTTTATCGATCACATGTGATTACAAAAATAAGCTGTGTTACAATAGCTACAATTTGAGCCCAATATGACCAAAATCGGATAAAATTTGACCGAGTTTTGGCTAGACGAAAATTTCAAAGGTCCAAATGACATTGTCTTTGACCTTTAGAGGTCACATGTAAGTTGCAAAAATATGAGAGGTTACAATAGCTACAATATGAGCCCAAAACGATCAAATTGGAGAAAAATTTACCGAGTTATGGTTAGATGAAAATTTCAAAGGTCTAAATGACCTTTGTTTTTTGAAGGTTAGAAGTCACATGTAAATTGCAAAAATATGAAGTGGTACAATAGCTACAATTAAAGCCCACAATGATGAAAATTGGATCAAAGCTGACCGAGTAATGGCTACATGAAAAATTCAAAGGGCCATATGATTTTGACATTTGACTTTTAGAGGGCACATGTAAATTACATAAATATGCAGTGTTCCAATACCTTCAATTTGGATCCAACATGGTTAAAATTGGATGAAAATTGACAAAGGTATGGCTACGTGAAAATTTCAAAGATTCAATAAAACCTTGATCTTTGACCTTCAGCGGTCACATGTAAATTACAAAAATGTGTAGTGTTACAAAAGATACAATTGAGCCCAAAAATAAAATTTTCAAATGTCCAAGCAACCTTGATCTTTTAACTTTAGAGGTCACTTGTAAATTACAAAAAATGTGCGGTGTTACAATAGTTGCAGTTTGAGCCCAACATGATTAAAATTGGATAAAATATGACCGAAATGTGGCTAGTAGAAAATTTCCAAGAGCCAAATGACCTTGACCTTTGACGTTTAGAGGTCACATGTAAATCATAAAAATATGCAGTGTTCCAATACCTTCAATTTGGATCCAACATGGTTAAAATTGGATGAAAATTTACAAAGTTACGGCTGGTTGAAAATTTCAAATGCCCAAATGACCTTGAACTTTGACCTTTAGATGTCACATGTAAATTGCAAAAATTTTCAATATTAGAAACATATTAAATGAAGTTAGATCGGTGACCTGTACCTATGATAGTTTTCGAGATATTCAAGATTTAAATTTTCAACTATAACCCTAATTTCTATCATTTTCAAAACTATTGAACCTCTTTACAAAAACTAGACTTCATGTATGGAAGTATAATCATAGCAAGTTTGGAGTATCTATTTATAATACTTTCAAATGAAATGTCGGAAAAATTTGCCAGTAAAAAAAGAAAGAAAGAAAGAAATAAAGAAAGAAAGAAAGAAAGAAAGAAAGAAAGAAAGAAAGAAAGAAAGAAGATACAAATAATGAATTCCTACAAAAACAATATGTCTGTGTTGGCACACAGACATGAATATCAACTTTAATACTGGTTGCACCAAACAGGACACTTTGTAGGCCCGAACTATATTTGGCGTGGTCGCAGTTTTAATTTTTAAAATGACCTAATGTTGAACAGTAAAGCTTTGAATATGTTCAAAATTATACAAAATGGATGCATTCAAATTCTAAATGCTATCGTCGCTCTCAAATCTTCAAAACTATTTAAACTAGGAAATTCAAGTTCATATGCGTGGTTTAGAAGGTTGAATATAATAATAATAATAATAATAATAATAATAATAATAATAATAATAATAATAATAATAATAATAATAATAATAATAATAATAATAATAATAATAATAATAATAATAATAATAATAATAATAATAATAAATAAGTAAATAAATAAATAAATAAAAAAATTAATAAATAAATTTATTTGACTCTTAACATGAGGGAAGAAAAATACATTTTTATGTGCTGTGATTTCGCTGTACCTGTATACATTTTTAGATGATAAGTTTAACAATTGTGAACATATTGTTCAGAACTACTCTAATGACACCGCAAGAAGCATGCAGTCTTGAAGTTGAGGGAATCGTGAGAGTGCGCCACACTTCATTGGAACAGTCAATGGCTTGTTCCAGCTGCACGCGTGACGTCAAACTTGGGTCCCACAGGAACACGCACCTCAACTGACAAAAGCTTGTTCGTGTGGTTTCCACACTGACCAGGTCTATTTAGAACTAGAAAACAAGACTTGGTTCAAACGAAAATCTGTCTATGTGCCTTCAAGAGTTGTATTTATTTAATGCTATAACTTTTGTCCTTTGGGTACTTCACATTCCATTAAGCTTTTGGCTAGATGAAAATTTCAAAGTCCAAATGACCTTGAGTTTGATCTTCAGAGGTCACATATAAATTACCCAAAAATGTGCAGTGTTGCAATACCTACAATTTGAGCCCGACATGACTGATATTGGATGAAATTGACCTAGTTATGGCTAGACGAAAATTCAAAGGCCTAAATGAACTTGACTTTTGGCCTTTAGACATCAAATGTAAATTAGCAAAGTATGCAGTTTTACGATGCCTACAATTTAAGCCCAACATAAACGAAATTAGATGAAAATTGACCAAGTAATGACTGAATGAAAATTTCAAAGGGCCAAATCACCTTAACCTTTGACCTTTAGAGGTTACAAGTAAAATGCAAAAATGTGCAGTGTTGCAATATTTACAATGTGAGCCCAATATGATTAAAATTGAATGAAAATTGGCCGAGTTATGGCTTGATGAAAATTTCAAAGGTCCAAACGACCTTGACACTTGAACTTTAGAGGTCACATGTAAATTACAACAAAAGGATTGTAACAGTCCTTATCTCAGCTGACATGTACATATACCCATGCGATTTTTTAAGATTTGCCCAAAGAAAGAAGAAAGAAATTCATAAAAAAAATCCAAAAATGATTGGAGCGTTACCATTTGAACCCACCCAATGTACATTGCCACCAGGTTCGAAGTCAATCTGGATGACGATTTCGGAGAAGTCCAAAATGTGAATTAGCATTAAAATGCCCATTGACTTGCATAGTAATCAATATGAAAAGTGCAGTTACCGATAAGTACTCGAATTGAAAAAAATCGTTAAAAAGTATGAATCTACAGCAGTTCCACCTGGTGTACAACTGTGTTTGACCCTTCCACAAGAGACATGACCACCAAATTTCAGCTTAATGGGAATGATGGTTCGGGAGAAAAAGTCGCAAATAGCATTAACACACACACACACACACACACACACACACACACACACACACACACAATCATGAATAAATAGAAAAAAATTGCAGCGCTACCTGGTGAAAAAATTAAGAACTTAGAGCCCCCAGGAGTATTCCTGTGTGATATCAAAGCAGTTGGGTGAGCTGTTTAAGAGAAGAATTTTTTAAGATTTGCCCCCCAAAAGAAAAAAAAATCACAAAAAATCCAAAAATCACTGGAGCATAACCATTTGAACAAATTTGGTAGAGACCCACCCTAGGTACATTGCCATCAAGTTTGAAATCAATTTGGCCGACGATTTCGAAGAGAGAAGTCCAAAATGTGAATGAGCATTAGAATACCCATTGACTTATATAGTAATCAATAAGAAAGGTTAAAAGTTGACCGAGTTATGGCTACATGAAAATTTCAAAGGGCCAAATGACCTTGCCTCCACAGTATCCCCCTAGATCGGTATATATTTCTGATGTGCTCTCGTCGGCGAGCGCCCACATAAGTGAACGCAATAGCGAATCGGGGGGGGGGATTATTATAAACATATTTATTTTCTTTGGATTGCCTAATAGTACACAGACTAATCTGGAGGCTCTCCAGTACATAAAAGGACGCACAGGAATGTATACAATGCACACTGGACGAGAACAGAAGACTAAATTCAAGGCTTGTACACGAATAGTGCAATTGATGCCAAATAATGAAGACTTAAAATTAGATCATATACCAAATTAGTAAATAAAACGTCTAGATTCTGATAAGAATGTCTGAACAGCCTCAAAGATAAATACATTATCAGTGTCTGGCAAGTCCTCACTACCTTTCAAGAGAATACTTAATAAAATGTCACTAGAGCACTGAACTATTAGAGTCGGATTTACACCTGGAGCGAGTAAGTGACACACAGTGTTCAGTAGACGGACCCTTTGCACACTGAACCTGAGGCAGAACAAAAGGTAATGTTTCGTATCTTCAATAGTATGAGAGCATGCGAACGTTGAGGCTGGAAGGATATTGACATGATGTAGATGGGCATTTAAAACAGAGAAGTAAAGACGGAGCTGCGTGTGGTATATGTTTAGGAAACGACTTCCATGTTTAAAGCATGTGGGCTTTTTGTCAACACTTAAGAGTAATAGATTTAATTTAGATTTAAACTGCGGCAGGGAATTGGTGTGACGAGCATCAACCGGGAGGTTATTCCATAATTTGAAAGCAGACGGGAGAAATGAATCGCCGAAGCGATTGGTGGTGAACCTAATTTGGCGTAATTCAGTGCGATTTCTCAAAGGGCGCCCAGTAGTGAATGCAACGTCACGAGGAACGAGATCATGTAGGTATTGTGGAGTCCACCTATTGTACATTTTAAAGAAAAGAATAAGTTAAAAGTATTTCCTCCGATTTGCCAGAGTTTGCCATTCAAGCTCTTCGAGAAGTAAGACACGTGGAGCGTACCTAGTTGCGCCAAGGCAGATCCTGGCTGCCTCATACTGCACAGCTTCTATAGATTGTGACAGGTTTTCAGTGCAATTGTCAAACAGGACACACCCATATTCGAGGATAGGACGGATCATTGTACTATACAACCGTATGAGTGTCTGGCGGGAGAGTTTATATTTGAGTCTGCGTAAAAGAGCAAGCCGTTGGCTGGCTTTGTTAACAATACGTGTTATATGCTGGTGCCATGACAAATTACTTGAGAGTGTAACTCCAAGGTGAGTATGTACAGTGGCCTCAGGTATCGGTGGGTTTCCAAGAAGTAGGGGAGGATGATCAGGCTTATGTCGTTTAGCTGAGAAGGTCATTGAGATGGATCTGATGGCATTAAATGTCATACGCCAGAGCTTGCCCCAACGATGAATTTGTGTAAGATCATGATTAAGGCTTTCAGCAGTGGCCATTGGTTCGTGGACAATTTCAAGAATACTGGTATCATCCGCGATTAAACGGATGTCACAGGTGATGTTGACAGTGATGTCGTTAATGTAAACGAGGAAAAGTAGGGGACCAAGGATCGAGCCTTGGGGCACTCCAGCCTCTATAGGGAGCCAAGGTGAGGTCTGTCCCCCAATAGTAACACGTTGAAGTCGGTTTGAGAGATAGCTTTCTATAAATAGTAACACAGGATCTTCAAAGCCCAATTGTTTTAGTTTAAAAAGTAGACCAGCGTGCCAGACTCTGTCAAAGGCCTTGAATATGTCCAGGAAAACCATACGGGCCTCATGGCCCAACTCAAGGCCACTGTAAATAGTATGAAGAATGCTAACAAGTTGATTTATGGTGGAATCGTTTTTCTTAAAGCCAGAGTTTTTAGCAGAAAGTAAATTGTTAGAGGTTAGATACTCATAGAAAACGTTATAAACTAGACGCTCAAGTACTTTAGAGACATTACAGAGGAGTGAAATAGGCTTATAATTTTCCTTTGACTGTTTGTTACTTTTCTCAAAAACGGGGCATACGTTGGACCTCTTCCATAGATCTGGAAAATATGAGTTGGATAAGCAGAGATTGAACAGATCAGTGAGAGAACGTGAGATTGAGGGGGCACAGTATTTAAGAAGGGTGTTGGATGCTTTGGAGGCAACAAATGACCTTGACCTTTGGCCTTGAGAGGTTAGATGTAAATTACAAAAAAAAAATGCAGTGTTGCAATTCCTACAATTTGGGTTCAACATGGTTAAAATTGGATAAAAATTGGCAGAGTTATGGCAGGATGAAAATTTTCTCCAAATGACCTTTAGATGTCATATATAAATAAAAAATGTGCATTATTACAATATCTACAATTTGAGCCCAACATGATCAAAATTGGATAAAAATTGACCGAGCTATTGCCTGCAAAGCAGACCAAGTTCCACGTTACTACACCTGCGGAGTAAACAAAATATGCAGCTTGGGTCTGTTTTGGAGGCAAACCGAGTTATGGCTAGAAGGAAATTTCAAATGCCAAAATGACCTAGACCTTATGTCCTTTGACATTAAGAGGTCACATGTAAATTATAAAAATGTGCACTGTTACAAACACTACTTTAAATTGGATTGGTTAGCTGTACCTATAATAGTTTTGAAGATATTCAAGATTTAAATTTTCAAATGCCCCTTATTTGTATAATCTTCATTATATTTTCTCCTCTATATTAAAAGGCACAAATTCATGTATAGACCTATAATCGTGCAAAGTTTGAAGTTTATAACTGTAATGGTGTTCGAGAAAACTGCGGAACAAAATTTGGTAGGAAAAAGGAAAGAAAGAAAGAAAGAAAGAAAGAAAGAAAGAAAGAAAGAAAGAAAGAAAGAAAGAACGAAAGAAAGAAAGAAAGAAAACAGAATGTCTGTGTTGGTACACAGCCATAATGAACAGGTGGCATGTATGCAGACCTTTTGAGTTTTTTCGCACAGTCATGTCATCATCATCGTCATAATCGGCGTCGTCATCATGTTTCTCATTATATCTGTGTGCGAACACAGATATTTTTCCCCAAGATTTTTTTTTTCTTTACTACCAAATTTTGTTTGCTAGTTTTCTCGAGAACTATTATGAATACACATGAATCTGTGCCTTTTAATAAAGAGCAGAAAATATGTTGACCATTATGTAAATTAGGGGCATTTGAAATTTCAAATCTTGAATATCTCCAAAGCTATTATATGTGCAGGCAACCAATCCAACTTCATTTTATAGGTTAGTAACGCTGCATATTTTTGTAATTTACATGTGACTTCTAAAGTTCCATGGTCAAGGTCATTTGGATCTTTGATATTTTCATCCAACCATAACTGTCAATATTTTGTAAAATGGAGACTTCATCCAAGTTAGTACAGATTGATTTACAAGAGGCAAATCTGAAAGTGACGCCAACAAAAGAACAATTGCCGGCCATTTATCATGTCGTGATAGAAAAGTCGGACACGTTTCTGGTGTTGCCCATGGGGAGTGTGAAGTCTCTAGTCTTCCAGATACTACCAGCCCTATAGAATGCCATAAACAAACCCAGAGCGATTATTTTGTTGGTGTGTCCCTTGTATTGGTAAGCCTGATGAAAAGAATTGAACTCTTGTGTTGAAACGCAGGCCTTTTTCGGGGTTGACACACAATCGTCCCCGTACGGCTCCATTGTGAAATGATATATGTTCCGTGCTTTCGTTCGTGTATTGACGTGTACTCCGGGGAGCAAATGCCAAATTAATCCCATTAACAGGATGCTACCGTGCTCCACGCAGAGCTACTATTGACACCTCTCGCTCACACATGGGCCAGCAAACTTCTTCCCTCAATCTTGTTTGTTTGTGTGACCCGCAGACGGAAGTCCGATCTGATTGGTCCCAGTCGAGTTCATGAATAATAAGTACAGCTGACAAATATCACAGCCGGGCCAGTTTGATTGACGCACTGGGCTCAGCGACCTTATCGTTTTGATCAACATAGTTATATCTGTTGCGTAACAGAAACAATAGTGCCACGATAAACGGCACACTCCGACGAGCGCCCACATCAGTTACTTTAGCGAGTCTGGGAAGCTGCTATGGAGGCAAATGTAGGTATTGCAACCAGGATTATTGTCTCCGAAGCAGGCCTTCTACCCCCCCCCCCCAGCGATGTACATAAACACCAGAACATAAAAAAAAAACAAAAAAAAAAACAGAGTCTGCTTCGCAGGCAACCAGGATTGCAACACTGCATATTTTTGTAACTAACCTGTAACTTCTAAAGGTCAAAGGCCAATGTCATTTGGAAATTTTTGAAATTGTCATCTAGTCATAACTTTGTCAATTTTCATCCAATTTTATTCACATTGGAATCTACTTATAGGTATTGGAACACTGCACATTTTTACTAAATCTGCATGTGACCACTAAAAGTCAAAGGTCCAGATCATTTGGACCTTCAAAATTTTCATCGAGCCATAACTTGGTCAATTTTCATCTGATTTGGTGTAGATATTGTAAAACCGTGGAGGTAGAAAGGGGTGGAGGAACAACTGTGGAGAACACACAAGTTTTATCAGCCACTATCCTATTAAGCGCCCCTTTCTACCTCCATGGTAAAACTTTACATTTGTGTAATCAGGGAGGTGGAATTTATCCACCGCCCTGGTGTAATTTACATGTGACCTTTGAAGGTCAAAGGTCAAGGTGATTTAATTTTTATCTGACCATAACTTTCACATTTGTGCACGACCTTTATTGGGGTTCCTTTTTTTAAAAGACGGAACTATATTATTACAGTCATACGTTATTCTTAAGTCACTTATCAACATTTTTCATATCAAACCATTTATTATTTCATCACTCTATTCATGCTCTGTGCATACATAAAAATAGTGAAGAAGAAAAAACGTATATTTCGCTTCTGATATATTAACAAATGCCATGTTATATTATAATGGTCCTTTTGTAAATATATTTAATTGGTTGTAGTCTGTTCGCACTCCTATTAATACATTTCATTTCAAAGATCGCCTTTGAGGCGAGGGATCTGGGCGCCGCCTAGGCCCGAGGAGGGTCAGGGGGTGAAGGCCCCGGAAACTCCTGGATTTTAGGCAAATTTGGATGCAATTCTGACTCTCTTCTAGAGACATTTTCTAGGATAAGAATAGTGTAAAAAAGACCTGAATTCGGGATTGATAAAAAAAAAAAACTCAAATAATATTTCTTTCGTAAAGACACCCTAATCTATAAGAACGTGTTTCTTAAAAGGTAGTTTACGTGAATTGTACAGTATATACCACATTCGCACCGAGTTGTTTTTAGAATTAAATATATCTACTCTTTATAATATCGCAGATAATATATGTAGGTCCGATTTCACTGCGCCTTCAAGCTGGCTAGGCTATCAGATTTTCCGGTTTTGTGCATATTAAAACGAATGAAACATGCAGTTTCTTATAGTTCAATAAGATCGTCAAATATTTTAATTATTACGCCCGGTCCGTCTTATATTGAGAATAAAATATATCAGACAGGAAGACATGAACGCAGTAATAATTTTCCTGCTGAATATTATTGCAGTATCTGAGCATCTGTACATGTAGTTTTCGAGTTTTATCAACAGCAATGAGTTGATTTTAACAATATGATTCATTTCTTTGAGTGTGACCATGTGAGGAAAATATTCAACCCAATTCATACTACAAATTATTGTTTACATTTCAAAATGCACATTAGCAGCTGAGAGTTGGACCGCCTCGTAGTATAACTGCACACAAACGATATGCCTTCTTTGTCATGTAGGTCCTAATCGGATGTATTGGCATTCCTCTGCGTTTATAGTATAAGCATAGGAAAGCTGATGGCTGTGCGTACAGAAGCCTGTCATTAAAAAATAAAAAACAATCTTAGCCGATGTATTTTGAGAAAGCGCAAATCTGACATGAAAGAATGTTGTACCGACATTTAAGGTTTCAGGTCAACGTTCACCTGTGTGGAAAGAAAATCCACGCATCACGATAAATTAATACATTTCTTAATATTTAAACACTTCTGCATGCATTGTGGAAGCTGGTAATGTTATCTGCATCTACATCTGAAAAGGCACCATTGCTATTGGTTCTGAAGATTTATTACGAAATTTCATGTAAAGCACGGTGACATCCGACACAATTAACTTAAGAAGGATGATTATCTTTCCTAACACTTGCACGAATTTGTTCATCCAAGTTGTCTGTTTGAATGATTTGTTCTGTTATCATTCCCAAGAAACTGATAACGTGATCAGTGTTTGTTATCTCTCTCTCTCTCTCTCTCTCTCTCTCTCTCTCTCTCTCTCTCTCTCTCTCTCTCTCTCTCTCTCTCTCTCTCTCTCTCTTTTCCTGTCTGTCAGTCTGTTTGTCTGCCTCTCCCTCTGACTCTATTGTGATGCACATGCAAAGAACATTTCAACCGGGAAAAAAATAACACTTCGAAATTCTGTAGACTGGGGGAGCTCACAGTTAGCTACATTTTTTCCGTACGCAGCTGAATACACAACTTCATAGACGTACGCAAAATTGTTGTAGGCTAGATGTGTGTAATCCCAATGGCTTGTATGTCCCTGTAGATTTAAACAAAAATTTAAAAAAACCACCGTCCAAGTATTGAATCATTACTTCTACACCCCCCCAGCCACTTTATATGCCACTAAATTTTTCCCGGGGCAAATTAATAGAAATAGAAGTAAATTTAGTGTTACACTACTACTATTACATTACCACTACTACTACCACTACTACTACTACTACTACTACTACTACTACTACTACTACTACTACTACTACTACTACTACTACTTCAGCCACTACTATTAAGCGACAGTAAAATATGATGATGATAACGGCACTACTACAACTGCAACTGATAGTAATGCTACCGCAGCTACTTGTGATGATGATGATGATGATGATGATGATGATGATGATGATGATGATGATGATGATGATGATGATGATGATGATGATGATGATGATGATAGTCAAAACGAAGAATAAATTTTTTTCTTGAATCACTCAACAATCAATTATGCTCCCGTTCGCTTTGTCAGCCTGATTTATTCACTTTACAGAAAAGCTGCCGTGTCTGTGTTTAGGCATCATTGTGTTTGAACAGCTGGGGAAACAGACAGCTAATATTTAGTGTTGCCACGAAAAAAATATTTTGCCATACAACGTCCGAGAAGCTTTTCGGATAAGTCTGTTCAAGCCACAGTGTTGGTTGGTATGACGGTAAAAGAATGGGATAAAAGACCCTGTCATGTACACTGTTCACACAAAACATTGACTCATAGTTTCAAAATCAATACACGAAAACAATAGTGAGGCTCGGTGTATTCTTTTCTCTCACGTTTGAATCTCCCAAGCAAAGAGCGCACCACCACAGGCCGTATTGGACTGCATGGTTGGACTTGAACTATACAACGTGGCCTTTAACGTTTCACACAGCTTTCCTTTTTCTTCGTATCCTGAAAATGTTAAGAGAGTTTAAGAACAGACCGTGTATGACAATAAACATGGATTCTAGAAGAGAGACGATGCCACGTTTCCATTGTATTTTGTATGAAAAAGACAAAGGACAAAAAAAACTCACATACTGAACTGTTTTTCAGCTCAAAAAGTACCAGTGTTGGTATTAATGGTCCCATCATGAAGATCAATTTTAGCCAATGATGTTATATTTTATTAAACTAGATGGTGAAGGTCACTCAACAGCTCTTTTCGGTAAAAGTTAATCCCAAGACCGCTAGGATTTCAGGAGAGGGATGTGAAAAAAGTTCTTGTCCCTCAGCCGTTTTAAGCACGAAATATATTTAAACCAAAGAACATGCCAGGTGCAATATTCTGCATGGTGGCAGCACCTGCTTCCTGTAGCACAGGACAATTTCGACCAATGGATGAAGCACATTTTGTTTATGCACCAGGTGTCTTCATCTGCACTAGTTGGATAGCAGGGGTAAGTTATCCGCAGTGCCAGCTACAGATGACATGTTCCGTTAAAGTTACATAACCAAAAAGCTGCAAAACTTCAGCAGATAATCTGCCACACAGCAAACAAAACGTCTGTCCTGGAATCCCGGCTGCCTCATTATGTTCTTGCTCAAAGCTTCAACTGTGATGTTAAAATGGAAAGATTGCAATAGAGACAAATTACTCTAATAAGTGGCCATGTTGGGCTCGATCGTTTCAGTCCATGGGTGTTAATTCACTAATCCAGAGATATGGAATATCTCTGACTAACTTTATTGTTGCTTTTGATAATGATTCCTTACAAAAACAACAATGGATCACTCGTCTTATCTCATCTCATCTTTACTGCCTGTGGAGCATCATAAATGTTATCAAACATGACTTACTACGGGCATATAATGTAATTTAACCGTCATATTAGTGAAGTTCATAACAATGTTTGTGAAAAAAAGCCACCATAACAGATCGCTGGAATGTGAATTAATTCAACATCATTGGATGAACTAATGAGCATATGGTTCTTCTTCATAATTGTGGTCACATGGTACCTTATTTGCATTTCCATAATTTTTGTTTAGTAACTTATATTGTCAACACAACTGTCCAGAACGTATAAAAATATGGGAATACACACTGATAAACAAGAGTGTTGCTTTCACAACTGTTCATCATGGAACAACAGAATATGGAAAACTGTTTCCATTTTAACAGCAAAGCATTGAGACTTGCTAATTGCACATCTATAATAACAAACTCACAGATATATCAGCATAATCACTATAGAAATAACGACGTAAAAATTAGTTTCAGTTTTAAGAGACCACTTTACAGTGCATGAATGAACGTAAACTTTAAACAGGCACGCACACCCACGTAAGATGTCTGTAATCAATTCATCCAAAATTTAAAACAGTTTGATTTCAGGTACTAATATCTTAAAGTATGAAACATATATAAAACTACATATTTCCTTAGATGGGAAAAACAGAAATGATTGGAACTATATATGTTTTGTTACCATATATTATTTCGGCAGATATGGCGGATAAATCTAAGAATATTAATTTTGTTAAAAATCACATTTTAATGAAATTAACTGTATGCACGCAAAGCTAAATCAACAATTTTAGACCAGAAGAACAACTTTATGCATCTCCCCTAAATATATCTGCATTTCAATTAAGTTAGAATTTAAAAATCATGTCTTTGAAAATTTAATTCTTAAAAGCTTTTCCTCATTCCCTTATTCATTTTCTCACTCTTCCATCTATGGAAATATATAGTGCATATGTGGTTTTAAATGTACATTAAGAAAGTGAACAACCAATAATAGAGCTTATTAAGCTTCAATAGTCGCTGTTTCAATCCCTACCTGTGTGCACAAGAACAGAAAAAAACTTTGCTAAACAAGCTTGCCATTGTCAAGTCTCCGCCAAATGATATGGAGCTGTACTCTCGATTTGACAAACACATGGCTGCACTTAAAACCTACGCAGCTTTGTTGATCCTGTCACTTGCTATTTGCTAACACTTAACGAAAAGCTTATTCCTCTAGCGTACTACACTATAATTATTTCATTCCTACTTATTCCAAGGTCATTTACAAACACACAATGTGTCAGATTAAAAAGTCTCAATTTGAGGTTCTTAATTGGATGTAATCAGAGGTTCAAGCAATGAGAGACACTAGCGCCATCTTATGGTTTTACTTCTATGCTTTGTCTTTCTCTTTCAAACATGTGAACAGAAACACCTCTTTGGTAGTGCCATATCTGGTCCCCCAGGTACGGCACAGCTTATCTCATTCAATACTCCTTGTATTTTAGATCAGGGAGGCTGATCAAGTATGTGATGACCCCTGTTTTGGCTAATGCTAATATGAGAACAATGAGAATTCCATACGCCACACAGGGCTACAACTTCTGTTCATTGTATGTTGTATGGTTTTCATCGTCAAGGGTGGCCCACTCCTCTGCTACCCTTTGGAAGTCAGCTGGCAACTGTATTAAAATATGCACATCATAAGGACATGGGCTATCTTCAAAGACTTTGGGTTTGTCATCTTTATCAGAATCATTATCTTTGTGCTTGCAATGATCTTCGTCAACTTTATCTGTCTCGCCTTCTAAGCTTTCCTCTACGTACTTTTCAAATGTAAAATCGTGCATAGGCCATGTTTGTTTAAAGTTTTTAATGATTTCGTCCATTTTGCTCTTGAAGCTGACAGTTCCCAGCTCAATGTCTGGGGTGGTAGGGTGTAAGACATATCGTAAGAGGAATGGCATGAAGCCGCCTGCCAAGGTAGCCAATGTCTGATTGGTGGATGACACATGGTACACATTGCCAAACGACATCACCACGATAAACACAAAAAAGAGGAAAATTACAATAGTCAAAAACTTTTTGGTGGCTTCCACCATACTTTGAAAAACTGGGCCAGGACTGCCAGCTACTTCAATTTGGCAAATATCATGAAATAATCTTTTTGGGATCCTTGGCATGTCTTCCTTGTCTATGAACAGAACCAAGTCATTGAGTTCCCAGTGGTATGGCTTGTCCTGTCTTAACCCATCTGGCTGTTCATAAGCTGCCTGCTCGCTATTTTCCTGAGATTTGAATCCCTGGTTTTCTTGTAGATAGGAAGGCAGACTCGTCACTTCTTCCACATCTTTTATTCTGCCTTTCACCTCGTTAAAGATGGCTTTGTTAAGCTTCAGGTACTTCTTATATACATTGTTATAGCAGTCGTAGCTGTAGAAGGTGACGAGAATGATCATGGAGACATATTTGACAGTTCTCCCCGCGTTGACAATAATTCCCATGAAAGTAAAGACGAATACCTCGGTAATAAACCCCACACATTCAGCTAGCATTAACATGAGAGCATATATGGAGATAATGACCAGAGCACCTCTGAAAAATCTCCAACATGTTTGTTTACACGTGGGGGGTTCTACACTTTCTTCTGTGCTGGTCTGATGTTCTGAGTTGAAATCTCGTAATATCACTCTGCGCTCCAGAGCAGTCAGACCAACCTGCAATTTTTGTTGCAGACTCTCCTGTTTGACCACACTTTTTACAGCAAGCAGATCTTTTCTCGATCGAATAAACATCCGGAAAGTTAAATATAGCAATGGCAGGTAGTAGCACGCACATAGAACGAGAGATAGCGGCATAGCAATGGGCCAATACAAGATACCAACAATAAAACCAAGTAAACCAAATTTCTTGAAAGGCCAAAGAAAACTGCTAACAATCGTGGCAATTGCTTTGACCCAAGAAATCTTTTGCAAGTCTCTGAATGAACTCACTATCAATTGTTGGTATTCTTCCACCATGTTTCTGCTGTGTAATATGGCTAGCGCTGCACAGGTAAAAAAATAAATAATATAAACCATGATAAAGATAGGATGGGTTGGAGTAAGGTATTGCATTATCTTGTGTTCGTATTCCTGCGAGGCTCCAACTCTCCTCAAAGCATTTTGTCGCTGCTGCAGCTCAGGGTTCTCCCAAAAGTAAAAAAGTAAGATCCGTATGTAAAAGGGTAGGGGAATGAATAAAACTATTAAACACTTGCTGATGACTTTTCCAAGATCGATCCATTTGATCGGAGCATAAGAGCGAAACTTCCACAAAGCGTTGGCCTCGCAGCAGTCTTTGAAAGGTCCTATCTGTTTTATCTTACAAAAGAAAATAGTGCGCATAATAGATCGCATCACTCCGACAGGAACGCTATTCTCAACAAGCAAGCGTTTGTAACTGACGGAAATATCAAATTCTGAAACTTTTACCCGCAATATTTCCCCAAGTGGCATGTTTGTTACAATTCGTT
The DNA here is from genome assembly GCA_964020975.1 of Hermodice carunculata. Lineage (NCBI taxonomy): Eukaryota > Metazoa > Annelida > Polychaeta > Eunicida > Amphinomidae > Hermodice > Hermodice carunculata. The sequence continues at coordinate 20,487,688 of OZ026619.1, read as the reverse complement.
TGAACCCTTGAAATAAAGATCGTGTACTCTTGTGACACAGATTGATCACGTGTTTTGCTCGAGGCATCTTCCTGTCATGCTTGTTAGCTGTTATATAAATTTTTTTCACAAGTGGTTCTTTTAGCTTCACCTTATAAGGAACATTGTCGAGGACAGGATTGTAAAGCCAATCTGGTATCATAAGGGGTCCAAACAACAAAGCACAAATCTTAACACAGGCCAACAAAATGTCCATGATTTTCAGCCAAGCGTTCTTTGTATCTGATGTACAGTGGACTTGTGTGCTACCCTGGGGCATATGACAACACCTGTCAGTGAACTGGGCACTGCTACCGATCCGATTGATCACCTGGTGGCACACATCTTCCTGATCTAGCCTCAACGTCACCTGACCATCGGCACGGAAATCTCGCAACAATAAGTATAACATGGCATCAATTTTATCCTGTTCAGAGGACCGACCCATGCAGCCGTATGGTTTATCGTACAATTCCACATTTAGAGATTTGACGCCAAAGGAAAGTGTTGTGAGTGACAAGACGCCATAGTTGAATGCAAGTGACACGAGGGTCTTGCCATGGCGAGAAGCAGTTCTGGACCACGTGTCAGCTTTGTATGCCCATGTCATATTATCTTTTAAAGGGTTAATGGTATAATTAGCAATGCTTACGTGGTATTCAATAAGTTTTATATTATCTTTCAGGATATCCTTCACTTTCTGGGGAAGAGATTTCTTCACAGGATAAAGTTTACAACTGGAATTTTTGATTGTCCGTAAAGGAACAAATAGTTGAAGTCCATTTTTTCCCGGCTGTTCAGCGTTCCTGTTAGGTGCCGTCGTGTCGACACTCGGCGTCCTGGTTGGCAAACCATGAGATTGACAAGATAAAAGCAGAAGCAGAAATGTGACACAAAATACTTGTATTCGCCACTGATCGATATGGCGTTGGGTCATCAGCGTACGTGTCCTCATCTTTCCGGTCAGTGCGGACTGCTGCTTTGCTTCAGTGTCTTCACATCCGTGTTCTCGAGGTTGATCCACCCATACCTCACCTTGTATTTGCCAGTACCTTCATGTGACCACAGAAGAAATGTGTTATAAATTCCTGAAGTCGGAGTCTATTTCTCGGCGGACTTGATCGAGTCACTTGACAAAGTCTGATATATATATGCACATACATATATATATGGCCACCAGGAGTGGGCCACCAGGAGTGGGCGATGTTGCAGCTTGACATAAAAGGCTCACAACCCTGTTATTTCCAGATTGGTTCTCAATAGAGGACGCCCCATCTACTTGAAGTGCGACACTTGCAATACATGCAAACTGCTGCGCAGGTTCGCCTGGCGCTCCAGGCACAGTAGCCATTAGGTTTGAAAGTGGTACAAAAAGTAATAGGGACTCTTCGAACAGAGGTTGTCACGTGCTTTTTTTTACAACATATTGAAAAGAACCTTTGCCAACATAACACATTCGCAAATAATTCGTATATTGTATAGGGCCTCTGCGTGTTCTTTGACAATGCCCAAGTGTCTGCGGAAATGAAATTTTCTCACTTTCTCTGCTTAAGTAAACGAAAAGGTTAATGTTAAATGCACTTTATTGTATAGATTTTTCAATAAGCATAATTTGCAAAATTCGTTCACTTCGATGAACTAACTGTTATGTCTTACAGATTCAGTTTGGTCCATCCATGCATGGATGCTGTCCATAATTATAAAGATTACAAAACACACCTAAAATAAAAGCAACTGGCCCCTTGCGACGCCTTTATCTTCCTCAGATGTACACTTCTTAAGGTATTTAAAACTCATCTGGAAAACCAAAGGCGCTTCAATGCAGAGCATTGACTGATGGGATTATCATTACACCTTGGGGGAATCATGATGGTTCCTCCAAGATTACACATATAAAAGTCCAGCATGTGTGATCTAGCTTGAAAAGGTCAGGGTCACGAGAAGGTGGGGGCGGGGTCAAAAAATAGTGCAAGGTGCAAAGGAGGTAAATTTGAGTTTCAGGTGGCCATTAAGTGGCAATATCACGTCCGCACGGAACGACAACCCGAAAACAAAATCTGTTCCCCAGTTGGGTGTAGACCCACATAAATGTCAAGGTTTTGATATATCCGGTTATTTTGGTGGGTTGAAACGCCACCACTCTCAAAGTTTGAATAAAGTTCAAATCAATGTCGAGAAAATTATTTTCAAATTTAACACGGTGGTCAAGTCGGCCGTGTTGACATTTTAGTCATTGTAATACTCAATGAGAATCTACATGTACAATTGATTTTCAGATTTATCAGGAGAAGCCCGTTGGTCTGATTTTCCTATGAAATGAAATAATCTGATTACTAAACTCGCGAGAGTAAAAATGCCTCACTGTCTCTTCTCTGTGATCGATTGAAACAAAGTTGATGAGGTTTCACAACTGAAGATATTATATTTTTGAAGCAACGTCAGTAGACCCACCAATTTTATCTTTATGTGGTGGCAAAGGAATGGCAACACTTAAAAATCGATGAGACGTTTTTTCAGATTCGTTTCCACACATTATAATGCAAGGAAATGTGATTAATGAAATTTTCTTTCAGGTACATAAAGAATGTTTAATTTAATTTATCCCACTTTTTTGCTACATTTACGTAAGAAATTAACACAAGACGTTATTTTCCTGCTTAGATGAATTGTCAAAAATCCTGCGGTCATTTGGATATACAGGTTTAGAATGGTTGTAAAGGATATTGCATGCTGGAGGCACTCTCATTCAGTGTACTTTAACTTTTAAAAAGTAATGTCCATACTTTTGCCTTACATGTGCATACAATATTGGTCCGTAATTCTTACCTATAATACACGTTACTGTTTATTTCAAGAAGAGTTACCTTTTATCGCCTGCAAAATGTAATTCGTTTGTCTATTCTTAAGATATATACAAACAATATGGATCCGCATGCGGGCTAAGTGGTTTGGTTTTCCTTATCGATTACTAAGAATTTCATGAATGAAAATTCTTGCCATATATTGTAGCCTCTGAGGAGAGATGCACTCCGACAGTTATAATATTATGGTTGGTTACCGGAAAAAAGGTGGGGGAGGTGGGCATGCGAAAAGAGCACGACGTCGGTGTACTTCATGGTTGGCTAACTTCGGGTGCATCAAGGAGGGTAGAGCTTTGGGTGCATGGACGACATACCTAAATATTTGTGGAACGTTAAAGTAAGAATACTCATATTTGGCATACAAATATACCACATGCCATGTACCTTTCAATTTCTGTTTACCATATACCAGGTCACCTGAATGCATCAGGAAAAATAACAAAAAAAAAAAAACAAAAACAAAAACAAAAAAACGACAAGCACACTGGTTATAAGCGGAATGTCGTTAAAAGGGTTAATTGCACAATTGACCGTGTCGTCGTATGTAAAGTATGACGGAATGTCGTTAAAAGGGTTAATTGCGCATTTGACCGTGTCGTCGTATGTAAAGTATGACGAGAACGTCCGTACTCCGACAGCATCTACCCACCAAAAATAATGGATATATATATATATATATATATATATATATATATATATATATATATATATATATATAGTCCTTAAGAATATAAATATATATATATATATGTATATATATATATATATATATATATATATATATATATATATATATATATATATATATATATATATATATATATATTCTTAAGGACTAAATTACGATTGGCCTTAAGACTGATATGTACATCGGTATAATGGCCATGTGGAAGTACTTACAAACGATATGTACATTGGTACTAATGTTTTTTATGAAGATCAAAGTAAAAAATATAGTTCATGCACCGATTTTGCAAATTCCATCACATGATCGTATGATCTGCATACAAAGTTACCAAGTGCCGTGCATTTTTTTACATGAAGAGTCTGTTACAAAGAATGAATCCCTGTAGCCAGAAAAAGCAAAGCTCCCTCGTGCATTTATATATATATATATATATATATATATATATATATATATATATATATATATATATATATATATATATATATATATATATATATATATATATATATATATATATATATATATAACACTATTTTTTAAAGGTGTTGAACAACAAGCACTGGCCTTGCGATTGCTAAACGGGTTGCACAACGAGAACTAGCCTGACAATTGGTAAACGTGTTGCACAATGAACACTGACTTAACGGACATCCATATCAAAGTAATAATGAAGAACGACATATATGAAGAGAAAATTTAAATTTCTGATCATTTTGTCTTGCTGTTTGTGTGAAGTCGATATTCGAACCTTTCAGCGTAACTACTTTACTGCACCGGGAAAACACGATAATTCCTGTCAAGAACTCTGGTGTCCTGCGTAGAGCGTCTGTACAATGTGGTGACTGCCTTTACTGTCTTGTCGGTTCATATCGCCGTGAGTAAAACTGGGTCCAAAGTAATAGACAGAAGAAAAAAACATGAAGATTAATTATGCATGTACTGAGATGCAGCATCGAGGCACTGTGTTTTTTAAATGTAAAGTTTAAGGTTAAGAGTTATAATTTATGAAATGACACTCCTCATGCACATTGTTAAGAGTTATTATGAAATTACACTCCTCATGCATATTGTTAAGAGTTATTATTATGAAATTACACTTCTCATGCACATTGTTTTTACATGTCAAAGATAACAGATCGAGCACTGGCCTTAGTAGTGCTAAACGTGTTGCACAATCAGCACTGGCTTTACGATCGCTAATCGTGTTGCACAGGAAACAAAACGTAAAAAGGGAGTAGCCGGGGTGAAGACCTTGAAGAATGTCGTTCTCTCAGCGAAGTACTTGATTTGTTTTTAATCAAAATGACAGCTAGGCTGTTGGTTTCAACATGTTTTATTGACAATGCGATTTGGGGAGAAGGCTAAGCCTATATTACCCCTCTCGCAAAAAAAAGAGTAAAAAATAGATACATAAAGGTAAAAGGCTGCTTTTATATCGATTATTCAAAGTCAAAGTGATATTTAAGTTGCCACAATCTACTTGGGGTTTAATCACGTTTGTTGACGTTGGCCCACTCATTAGGCCCAGCCTAGTAGTCTAGGCCAAAAAATCCACATCCGACCGCAAAGATGGTGGAAACAGTGGCCTATACCAAGGGGCCAGGCGTAATCGGCCAGCCTATGTCAACAAACGTGATTAAACCCCATTCTGTCACTGAAACAAACCTTTCCACTACTTTAAAATAAATTAAAAAAGAAAATCATTTACATGCTGTACCCTTGGTCAAAGTGGCTCCTCTGACAGTGCGTGTTGTGGTATAAAGATACAAGAGCGGAAGACAATAAAAAAATCTGGCATTCATGTCCTCTTGGACCTAAATGAAATGGCTTATTTGGGATTTAATCATGGACAGCTTTACATACAAAATATAGGAAGCATATGATTGGGGGGGGGGGATAGAAACAATTGGTACTTCATAAGGTGTGCAATGGTCAACAACCTCTATTGAAAGTTGGAATGACACCTCTATCTATTATAGTTTTGAAAATATTCTAGATTGAAAATTTCAAATACTGCTAATTAGCATAATTTAAATTGCTATAGCTTTTGTTTTAGATTCATTATATGCGCAAAGGTCAATAACACCCTAGTAGAAGTTCAATTGGCATCTCTATCCACAATAGTTTCAAGACATTCAACATTTAAAAGTTCAAATGTTAATTAGCATAATTTAAATTGGTAGAACTTTTGTTTTAGATTCATTAGATGTGCACTGGTAGGTAACCATCTTGTAGAATTTAGAATGGCATCTGTATCTACTATACTGTTGAAGATATTCAAGATTTAAAATTCCAAGGTCCCCAATTTGCATAATTTTTAACATCTTCATTCCTCTGCATAAAAAGGCAAAACTCCTTGTATGGCGGTACAACCATGCCAAGTTTGTAGTTTCTATGTATAATAGTGTCAGAGAAAAGTGTCGGACAAATTCACTGGTAAAGAAGAAAGAAAGAACTACAAAAGATTTGTTTCACAGCAAATCTGTCTTGGTGCCTTCCCTTCATTTACATAATTTGAAATTCTACAATTTAAACTGTCCATTATATTGGCAGGTGTCACAAACCTTTATATGCACATTGAAATATTGAGTATCTGCAATAGTTTGGAAGATATGGACCTTTTAGAATTTTTAAATGCCCTTAATTTGCATACTTTAAACATCATGACTGTTTTAAATGAGATGCACAATATCACAGGTTAGGTCAATCACCATAGCAAGTTTGGTGGTTTTCGAAAAAATAGTGCTTGGTAAAATCTCCAGAATAAATTGGTCGTGAAGAAGAAAGAAAAGAAACAAAAAGAAAGAAAGAACTCCAGTGTTTACTTATACAGTTAAACCTCTCTACAGTGGGTACCCTTGGAACCACAGAAAAGTCACCCCTGGGACCAGAGAAAAATGCCCACTCCTGAGAGGGTCAGCCCTTCTGGGCAGTATGCATGAGTAGGTGTGCATGTACATAAACATTATTCATACATGCACGTATACATATACAGTGTATACATATTATAATTCAAGGGAAAGTGTACAATACAATACAAACTGTCTTTCTTACTTTATCACATAAATTTTAACAGAAGCTGTCAAGAAACTACATGCACACGTACCTGAGAAACGAAAAAAGCACTATAATGTCTCAGTATTGGCTATAAAGAACAGGCTGGGTCTGGCCAAGTAGTCTATTTTTAACAGAGGGTACACTCAGGCTTGTTCTGCCTAGAAGTCCAGAGGCTGGCTGGTTCCCTTGGGACTGATAAGCTCAGCAGACTGACATAGCCTCAAGCAAAACAGACCAGCTAGAATGCTAGTCTCAGTCATGGTGCAATGACAGCTCATAGCCTGTCTAGTACATATGGCAGCTTGGAGAAGATCTGTTCTTGCATGAACAGAAAGAGATTCTCTGTATTTTATTGAGAGCCTCATTACACAGTTGTTGGGAGTTCCCCGATTTGCTACAAGACCCAAACCTTGCACACCATACACCTGCTACCATGCATGGATAGAAGGCTGCCTATGAGACAGGTTTAAGCTAATTAATTTTGAATGCAAAATGGTTGCCTAGCACCATGGAGGTCAAGCACAGGTCAAAAAGCAGTTAAAGGCCTGCATGTGGATTTGGGAGAAATTCGAATTTAGCATACATTAAAATTCCCAAACTTGTGTTTGCATGCTATTGGATTTACCAGTTGTCTCAAACCTATATAAACTTTGTGTCTATCTATAATATTTTTGAAGATATAGAGCTTTTAAAATTTTAATTTCCCCTCATTTGCATAATTTTAATCATCATGACTATTCCACACCAAATGGCAAAATTCCATTGGTAGGTCAGTCACCATGGCAAGTTTGGTGGTTTTGGAAATAACAGTGCCTGAGAAAAACTCTGAACAAATTTGGGTGCCATGGAATGCTAGGAAAAACAATATTTCTGGGTTGGCACCCAGATATAAAGAAACAAAGAAAGAAAGGAAGGAAGGAAGGAAGGAAGGAAAGAAGGAAGAAAGAGAAAGAAAGAACTTGAGGAAAAAACAGAAAAGCGTGTGTTGATACACACGCACTTTAAAAAGGTAGTTCTGCAGTGGGACATTAACACCCTTTATAATGCGCAAATGCCTGGGCGTAGTTGGGATTTAATCACGAGCAGCTTTACACAGAAGTATATGATGCATTTGATAAATTTTCTCTCATTGGGAACTTCCTTATTCAAAATGACAAAGGTCCCGTCAACCTAAATTATTACTTAAGTCATGCTGTCAATTTTGACTTTACCCAATTGCAACTGGAAACTAGAAAAAATATTTTCTTCACAGCAAATCTGTCTGGGTGCTTTCAAAATGATAACAGTTTGAAATGTTACACTTTGCCATTGTTTAACATAATCTAAATTTGGTGTATAAGCCTAAAGTTTATAAAGTAAAATGCTACAACTTTGGTTCTTGGTTCATTTGATGTGCCATGTCACAAACTTTGTTTGAATGAATAATATGACTAATAGTTTTGGAGATATTCAACTGTGAAATTTTTCAAAGCCCCTTATAAGATTAATTTGAAATTCTACTTAACTTATACTGTCCATTATATTGGCAGGTGTCACTAACCTATATATGCACATTGAAATTTTGAGTATCTGCAATATTTTGGAAGTAATGGAGCTTTTAAAATTTAAATTGCCCCTAAACTTGCATGCTTTTAAACATCATGACTATTCCAAATGAGCTGCACAATTTCACAGATTTGGTCAATCACCATAGCAAGTTTGGTGGTTTTCGGAAAAATATTGCAAGAGAAAATCTCCAGAACAAATTGGTTGTGAAGAAGAAAGAAAAGAAAGAAAGAAAAAAGGAAGGAAACAAAGATGGAGAGAGAGAGAAAGAAAGAAAATTCCAGTGTTTACTAATACAGTGAAACCTCTCTACAGTGGGCACACTTGGGACCAGAGAAACGTGCCCACTCCTGAGGGGGTCAGCCCTTCTGGGGAATATGGATTAGTATGTGTGCATGTATATGTACGTTATTCATACATGCACATATATATGCACAGTGTATACAGATTATAATTCAAGGCGATGTGCATACATGCAATACAAAAGTGTCTTTTTTCCTTTATTACATAAACAATATTTAACAGAAGCTGTCAAGAAAATACATATACATGCACCTGTGAACCAAGAGCAAGACAAGCACTACACTGTCTCAGTATTAGCTATGAAGAACAGGCTTCATCTCACTGGTTGCAAGACAACAAAGACATGAAGGTGTCCACTGAGATGACACCAATTCTACCCTCCTTGGTTTGGCCAACTCAGCTCTGTATGTAGCATATTTTTAACAAAGGGTACACTCGGGCTTGTTCTGCCTAGAAGTCTGGAGCCTGTGTTCCCTTGGGACGGATAAGCTCAGCAAACTGACATTGCCTAAGGCAAAAACAGGCCGGCTAGGACACAAGTTTCAGTCATGGTGCACTCACAGGTCTGTGCAGCTCTAGTGATAACTATAGCCTGCCTGCTACATATGGCAGTTTGGAGTCGATCTGTTCTTGCATGAACAGAAAGAGATTTTTTTGAGAGCCTCATTATACAGTTGTTGGGAGTCCCCCCCCCCCTTTTTTTTTTTTGCTGCAAGACCCCAACCTTCCAAAGCATACACCTAGCATGCCTGGATAGAAAGCTGCCTGTAAGACAGGTTCAAGCTAATTAATTATGAATGCAAAATGGTTGCCTGGGTCCATAGAGGTCAAGCAACAGGTCATACAGAAAGCAGTTCAAGGCCTGCATGTGGATTGGGGAGAAAGTCGGTAAATTTAGCATGCATTAAAATTCCCCACGTTTTGTTTGCATGCTATTGGATTTACCAGTTGTCTCAAACCTGTATGTGTAAGTTAGAACTTTGTGTCGATCTGCAATAGTTTGAAAGATATGAAGCTTTTAAAATTTTAATTGCCTCTAGTTTACATAATTTTGAACATCATGACTATTCCAACCCAGGTGCTTAATTTCACTGGTAGGTGAGTCAACATGGTAAGTTTAGTGATTGTCGGAATAAGGAATAATAGTGTCCGAGAAAAACTCAGGGCAAATCTGGTCGCAAAAAAGAAAGAAAAAGAAAGAAAGAAAGAAAGAAAGAAAGAAAGAAAGAAAGAAAGAAAGAAAGAAAGAAAGAAAGAAAGAAAGAGAAAAAGAAAGAATTCGTGGAAAAACAAAATGTCTGGGTTTGCACCCAGACATAATTAACTTTTGGACTATTTCTGTTTTCAGCATAATAGAATGGCCGCAAAACTCACATGTATATTTCGAACTTGAAAATTACAAAATTCAGTGAAACCCCATTATAACGACACTCAGATATCCGACATATTCAACATAATGACACAAATTTTCATCGAAAAAAGTTCATTTTCTTTGTTATTTGGTTCATTTATCTGACATATTTAGTTATCTGACACTTTTTTAGGGAAGAGGTGGTGTCATTATAACGAGTTTCCACTGCATTTAAATCACGGCTTTGAATGCATGCCATTATTTTAGCAAAACTAATAAAGCAGGATACATGTGGCTGGATCATTATTTGTTGGTTGCCTGCATGCTTGACGCATCTTCCATGCTGTTTTATATTTTCTTTTTCTTCTGCATCTCTGGGTTAACTGAGAAAGCAAGGCTCGTTAAAATTTTCAAGCGTATGGAGTTAGTGCACAAGTGATATTAAAGGGAAGTCTGCTTTCGGAATTCGGCAAATAGCAATGGTTCAGCTGATACTGTTCATAGTCCATCAAATTGAGTTTTCAAAGAATTTTACACTCGGTTCCCCATGACCTGCTTATATACGGTAAAACAGGGGAAGTCGTGCTTCCTAGATTGAAAACGGTAAAAAATATTTGAAAAAAAAGAAGAGGAGGGTTCGTACATTGCGCTCTTGTGACTTACCCCCTTACCCTCTTTAGGATTTTAACATCCATTTTCTGGCAAAAACTTTGTCGTCCGACTCTGTTCTTCTTCCTCGTATATATGTCAGTATCATGCAAGGTTGGGCGCTAACTGTTGTCCCCAACTGCCAGGTCATTCGGGTCATGCTTTCCTAAAAAAGGAAAAAAAAAAGAAAGGAAAACCGGGTAGTTATTATTAGAATCGCATGAACTGCAGGTTAACAGGTGGTTCGACTTGCCAGGTCAAACAATTCGTTTTAATTACACACACAGAGCATTGAGAGCAAAATAATGGAAAACCAAAACAAAAAATATATCAACTTTAATACTGGTCGTGACGAACAGCACCCTTTGTTGGCCCTAACTATATTTGGCATGGTCGCAGTGTCTTATGTGAAATTGTGCATCTAGTGTTGACTAGTAAAGCTTTGAGGATGTTCAAAATTATACAAAATGGATGAAGTCAAATTTTAGATGCCATCGTCACTCTCAAATCTTCAAAATTATTAAAACTTGAAAATTCAAGTTCATGTGCGTGGTTGAAAAGGTTGAACATAATAATAATAATAATAATAATAATAATAATAATAATAATAATAATAATAATAATAATAATAATAATAATAATAATAATAATGATGATAATGATAATAATAATAATGATAATAATAATTATAATAATAATAATAATAATAATAATAATAATAATAATAATAATAATAATAATAATAATAATAATAATAATAAATAAATAAATAAACAAATAAATAAATAAATAAGTTTATTGGACTCTTAAAGTGGGGAAATAAAAATACATTATCATGTGCTGTGATCTCGATGTAGCCGTATACATTTTACATGATAACTTAAACAGTTATAAATATACTGATCAGAACTACTCTAATGACACCGAAAGAAGCATGCAATCTTGAAGTTGAGGGACTTTTGGAAATGCACCACATTTCACTGGAACAGTCAATGGCTTGTCCCAGCTGCACGCGTGAAGTCAAACTTGAGTCCCACAGAAACACTGAGCTCGACTGATAAAAGTTTGTTTGTGTGGTTTCCATACAGACAAAGTCTATTTTGAATGAATAGGTGGCCTGTGTGCAGACCTGTTGAGTTTTTCTCTTACCCATCTCTCTCTGTTAGGAAAATTAAAAAATATATATTTCGCATAGTCATGTCATCTTCATCGTCATACTGGTCGTCGTTGTCATGATCCTCATCATCAGTCTATTATTGTAGGTACACAAAACTGATTTGATCGAGGGAATGTACCATTTCTTGCACACATTTGTGGGCACATTTGTGCACTACCTATATTGGGGTTCATTTTTTAAAGACGGACCTATATTGTAACAGTCATACGTCATTTTGAAGTCACTTATAAATATTTTTCGTATCAAGTCGTTTATTATTATATCACTGTATTCACGCTCTAGGTATACATAAAGAAAAATAAAACAAAAAACATATTTTGAGTATTTTACATATTAAAAAACGCCATGTTATATTATAATGGTGCTGTTGTACAGGTACCGGTATTCAATTGGCTGCAGTTTATTGGCACTGCTTCATTAATACACGTCACGCCACAGTCGTGGAGCTTCACGTCAATATCTTTGCCAAGTGCCATGCTCTTCATAACTCATTAATCTACAATTCCTAGTTGTTGGTTGTGAATAGCATCACGTCACACTGGGGAGGGGTGGGGGTGGGGGTGGGGGTGGGTGCTTTATCTGTCCTGTGCAACCGTCCCTTGTAAATATTTCATGCATACATACCAGAGGCGGATCCAGGACTTATGGAAAGAGATCGCCTTTTGAGGCGAGGGGTCTGGGCGCTGCGTAGGCCCCCAGCAGGGTCCAGGAGCAGGGCCCTGGAGGGGGCAGAAGGCCCGGAAGCTCCTGGATTTTGGCCAAATCTAGATGCAATTCTGACTCTTTTCTAGGAGCATTTTCAAGAATAAGAAACGGGTGAAAAAAAAAAACAAAAACAAAAACAACAACAACCTGAATTCAGGACTGATATAAAAAAACTCAAGTAGTATTTCTTTTTTTTGTAAACACACCCTAATCTAAGTGCGTGTTTCTTAAAAGGTAGTTAACGTGAATTATACAGTAAATGCCACATTCACAGAGAGTGGCTTTTTGGGATGAAATATGTCTACGCTTTATATTATCTGCGATTATACATAATAATATTCTGTGGCACTCCGCTTATCTGCCGCGGTCCTGGCTAGCTTAGTAGCTAGTCAGTTGGCCTTCAGGAAGAAAAAAAAAGCAAGCAAGCAAGCCCTATCCCACTGTCGCAACTTTGCTCTCGGCATGCCCACAGCCCCTGCTGATGATGCCACCTGGCAGGGTCATGGGAGCCCTAATAAGGGCTACCTTCTCCCTTCCCTTGCTAAGTTTGTCCTCTATTCTCTTCCGTGATTAATCCTAAGACATTATTCCTACTCTCCCAGCACTGCACCAAGAAGCCTTTCACTGACTCTAAACCAACTCTACTTCCTGGAAAATCGCCCTTCAATCCTGGTATCCATGCTAACCTATCATTCTCTGCCATGTCCCTTACTTGCTCTAAGCTTTTACACTGCTCATCTCTTGTTCTCCATTGTACAAACAACTGCTGTCTAAGCGCTCTATAACCTGTACACCATGTCATCATATGATCAATGGTCTCATCCACATCCTCCCTACACACCCTGCACTTCCCATCACTCCCATTTGTCCACTTCTGTTTCCTCTTCTCCAGATTGATCACTCCTGCTCTGCCCTGAAACAACAGTCTAGAACCCTTGCTACCATCCCAACATTTAGTCTTCACTGGCTTGTCTACAGCTCTATATGCTTTCAATGTGCTTTTTTCCTCAACCCCTCTTTTCCACTGCTCCACATGTTTCTCTTGGATCACCTTTCCTACATAGGATTTCCACGCCACTTCAATTTCATCTGGCCCTTTCAGCTCATATTTCTCAGCTTCTTGAACCCATTTTGTCTTTTCACTGACAGCCTCAATGTACGCCTTCCAACACCATCTTTCTTCATTCACCTGTTGCAAATATCCCAGTAGCCTAGCCTAGCCTTAGCTATTCTATCTCTTATTGGTAACCATCCCAACTCTCCCAACACTGCCTCTGTTGCTACACACGGTGGTGCCCCAAGCACCCATTTCCCCATCTCCCTCTGTGCCTTCTCCATCCATTCAATATCCTCTCACTAATGGCTATTACATCTACCCCATACAACATCGCAGGTATCGCTACACGTTGCCACAGCACCCTTCCTGTGAATGATCTGTTGAAGCTGTTCCCTGCTGTGACCTTTATCATACCTTTTGCTCTATTCACCTTCTGTCTGATTTTCTCAACATGGTACTTAAACATTCCCTGTCCTGTGACCTTAATGATCATCCCTAAATATTCGTACTCCTCACCCTCTCCAATTCTGATGACTTTCTCTTGACCCTCTGATATCCTAAACTTTCCTACTATCCATTTCTCCTCCTGCCTTCTCTTCTGCCCCAAGACCATGACCTGACTTTTCTTCTCACTAAACTCTAATCTCCACTTTTCTCCATAGTCTCCTGCTATCCTCAAAAGTTCCTGTAACTCTCTACCTGTATCTGCCATTAACACAATGTCATCAGCGGAGAACAACCCTGGTATCTTTTCTCCTCCTATTGTTACTCCTTTATTGCTCTCTATCAGCTCAGTTCCCAGTTCTCTCATGTATATGGCAAACAAAATCGGTGATAACACACAACCTTGTTTTAGCCCGATGTCTAACCTTGCCCCGTGAGTTTCCACATCTCCTATACTGAGACTACAATTTATATCTGCATACAAAGCCTTTAAAACTTCCAGAAAGCCACCTCCAAAGCCTAGCCCTTCCATTTTAGCCCACAGTGCATTTCTCCAAACCCTGTCGTAAGCTTCCCGCACATCAAGGAAGGCCATGTGCACCTTTCTTTTCCTTTTCCTTGCTATCTCTAGCACCTGTGATAATGTAAACACATGATCGACAACCCTCCTGCCTGGTCTGAAACCATTCTGAATCTCTCCTAAGAAACCCTCCCTCTCCACAACTCTCCCCAGTCTCATTACACGTGCAAAAATCTTTCCTATATTTGAGGCTAATGCTATCCCTCTGCACTGATCTAGGCTATCCACTGATCCTTTCTTTGGGATGTATGCTATCTTCAGCTCCCTCCATTCTCTTGGGGCTTCCTTTCTTTCAATAACCAAATTAAACAGAAATTTCATACTCTCCCACAATTTTTCCGGACCTTTCTTTATAAACTCATTTAGTACCCCATCTGGCCCTGGGGATTTTCCTACTTTCAATCTGTCCACTGCTATTTCAATTTCTACTCTCTCAATTCTCTTGCATAGTTCCTGTTCCCACCTGTCAGGTCCTGCTTCTACTCTACCACTAGGTGGCTCCCCTGCCCCCCCACTGTGGGTCATTAATTTCATCCCAGTGTTCCTGCAATGGCGCTTCTATATCCTTCGCCTCCTCTACTACTTTTCCTTTATGTTTAAGCTTGTCAATTCCTACTCTCTTCCTTCTCAACACCTGTTTCCAAAAAACTGCCGATGAGTCACCTCCACTTGACAGAACCCTTTTCGTCATCTCATCATTCCTCTTTATCCTTCTCTGTGTCTTCATCTCCTGTACGATCATTCTTGCCTCCTTGTACTCCTCCTCAGCCTTAGCTATTTTATTCTGCTGTCTGTATTTCCTAGCAAACCTCCAAGCTTTATTCTTAACCTTCCTATTTTTAATTGCAATCTTTATCTCTGCATCTATGCTATACCCTTTCTTCTCTACTGGTACTCTTTTCCTTCCTATTACGTCCTTTGCAACCTCGAATATTACTCTCCTCATGCCATCTGTCATTCCCTGAATATCAACTGATTCACTCTCCACCCACCGTTCCTCCCACCCCCTCAGCTCATCATGTAGTCTTTGTCTGTATGCCTCCCAGTCAGTATCCTTACCAACACACCAAACCCATTTGACGCCCCCTTGTTTCTTCACTTTCTTCACACACCTAAGATTCACAACTATCCAATTATGGTCACTTCCAATATCCATATGCCCTTCCTCATCAATGCTACATGTCTCAATATTCCTGAACATTCTCTCGTCTACCCGCACATAGTCTATGATTGACCTCCAGTCACCTGCACCCCATGTCCACTTTCCTTTACACTGCATGTCCCTATTCAAAATCCGTAGCCCAAACTCTCTAGAGAAGCTAAGCAGCCTCCTGCCATTCCTGTTTTGGTCTCTATCACCTCCATCAATCCCATCTAATCCATCTCCTATGTGACCATTGAAGTCCCCCACAACCATGACCTGGTATCCCTGCTCCTGTACACTGTTGACATGTGTTCTGAACTGCTCATACACTTGGTCGTTCCATTCCTCTGGTAATCCCTCTCTGCCTACATATACTACCCCTAGTGCTATCTTACTCCTCTGTGACTCTATTCCTATCCACTGTATCTCGTTCCTAATCTCACTGCGCTCATCCTCTTCAATCCCAACCCTGTGCCACTTCACTCCCTTCTTAATGAGAAACCTACCCCTCCTCCCTTTCTCTGCCCTACTGCCCTCCCTCTTCCTGTGAAGTTATACCCCTCAGGTATCTCTAATTGGTCCTGTTCTCCTCCCCTTAAATGTGTCTCTGTCAGGGCCACTGCATCAAAGTCTTCCTCCTCAGCTACCATGCAAATATCAACCATCTTCCCTCTAACTCCTCTGCAGTTTACATACCCCACTGTAATCCTTGACCCCTGGTCCTTCCTTTCACCTTTCTTTCTTCTTCCCTCTCTGCCAGTCCGAGCCTCTTGAATGGGTGCTGGGTTCCCTAGTTTTCCTGCTGCTGTTGCACCCACTCACCATACACCTGCCCTAACCTGTCTCCTCCTATCTGGCTCAGGTGCAAACCATCCCACGCAAACATCTCCCTCCTGCCTGCAAAGTCCTCCCACACATCCCTGAAGGCAAACCCTCTCTCCCTGCACAACCCTCCCAGCTGCCTATTTATCGCTATAATCCTGCTAGATTCCCACCCACTCATTCTCAACCTGGGCAGAATCCCCATCACAAGAGGCTCACAATCTAACTGCCCTACCCTGTCTAGCAGCCTCTTGTACCTCCCCAGCACTACCTCTGTTCCCACCCTGCCCCTTCCTCCCTCCCCCCCTCTCTGTCCGCTAGGTCGTTAGTCCCTACCTGTAACACCACCCTCGGACACTCCCCACTAGATCTGACTAACCCCTCGATACGCTCCTCCACATCCCTTATCTTCGCCCCTGGTAAGCACACCCTAACCCTATTCCCTCTATCCTGCCTACAGAACGCCCGGTCTACCCTCCTTACAATACTACTTTCCACCACTTCTGCCTGTCTGACCCTCTCTCCCCTCCCCTCCTCCTTACTACTCTCTGCTGCCTGTGCTAACCCCTCCCCTCCTTCCCTACTCTCCCCCTCCTCACTCCAGCCTGCTGCCTGTCTCGCCTCTTCCCTCCGACCATCCCCCTGCCCCACCTCACTGCCCTCCACAGCCCTGGCCCTACCTTCTGCTAACCCCTCCCCTCCTTCCCTAATCTCCCCCTCGTCCCTACAGCCTGCTGCCTGTCTCGCCTCCTCCCTCCCACCACCCCCTGCCCCACCTCACTGCCCTCCACAGCCCTGGTCCTATCCCTAGCCTCCTCCAACTCAAACTTCAGGGCTGCCAACTGTAGCTCTAGGGTCTCCACCCTCCTGCACCTCCCACACGTGTACACAAAACTATCCTCCTGCGCCTCCTCAAATGTACACGTTAGCCCTGTTGCACTAAAATCCTCCCACATACCACACTCCCTGTACTCTATAAATCTATCCCACCCTGGACCCTCACCCTCCCTCCCGCTCTCCTGAGACTCCTCACGACCCAGGTCATCCCTGCCCCCATCCCTGGTCCCCTGACCCTGCCCCTGCACACACGAAACCCTCGCCCCTACCCTCCTTACCTGTCCCCCACTGCCTACCCTCCTGAACCCCTGTACTCTCCGTAACATCCTCCGTGTCAACCCTCGGCCCGACATCCTCAATTAATCAAGTTTCTTTTACAACTTCAAAGTTCCCGCGGTTTTTAAAATGGCGTCTTTGCTCTATTCCCACTACAACTACCAATTTCTTCCACTGTACTACCTACATCCACTCAGAAATTTCCCTGCATCGTCTCTATACGTTCCCACAACAATCTATGACTGTAATACCGAAAGTAACACAAAATTTACCACTTATCTTATACAACTTCACCCACATTATAACCGCACGTCCACTCTCGTTCAAATCCCGCCTGCGTCCTCGGCTGACGAATGAAATTATCTACATATAGGTTTGATTTCACTGCATCTTCAAGCTAGCTAGCCTATCAGATTTTCCGGTTTTGTGCACATTAAAAACAATAAAACATGCAGTTTCTTACACTTCAATAGAATCGTCAAATATTTGAAGTAGTATATGTCCGGTCCGTCGTAAATACTGGAGAGCCTCCAGATTAGTCTTTGTGTACTATTAGGCAATCCAGAGAAAATAAATATGTTTATAATAAATTGCGAATAACATATATATTAGACAGCAGGACATGAACGCAGTAGTTTTATAATATAATTTTCCTGCTGAATATTATTCCAGTATCTGAGCATCTGTACATGTAGTATCCGAGTTTTATCAACAGCAATGAGTTGATTCACTGTCAAGATATCCAATGTTTTCCTAGCCATTATTACTTTTGTTTGTCACACAAAGGATTCAAGAACAACATTCACTTTGTGTGCTGAGTAGCATACATGTCTATTATTTTGAAGTCCAGTTTGATGTCCCTGTAGCAACGCATCCGGCGATTCGCCGGCTACTCGAGGCAATGTGATCCCCAGCTAATGACTAGTACTGTTTACACCACACTATAACCAGGGACCTGTCTATAACAGGTCCCTGCTATAACAGTTTACAGGTCCCCGGCCCCATCCCCTAAAACTAAGTAGGGCCTAAGTAATGAAAACAAAGGTTGAATTTGATTGAAACATATTTTATTAAATACAATTTGCCAAGAGGCTCATAAGCCTACATTGTATTGTATTGTTAACATGTTTATTCACCAAACTGGACGACCTAGTAGTTACATTGCAGTGCTGGGAGAGTAGGAATAATATCTTAGGGTTAATCACGGACGAGAATAGAGGACAAACTTAGCAAGGGAAGGGAGAAGGTAGCCCTTATTAGGGCTCCCATGACCCTGCCAGGTGGCATCATCAGCAGGGGCTGTGGGCATGCCGAGCGCAAAGTTGCGACAGTGGGATAGGGCTTCTTCTTCTTCTTCTTCTTCTTCTTCTTCTTCTTCTTCTTCTTCTTCTTCTTCTTCTTCTTCTTCTTCTTCTTCTTCTTCTTCTTCTTCTTCTTCTTCTTCTTCTTCTTCTTCTTCTTTTTCCTGAAGGCCACCTGACTAGCCACTAAGCTAGCCAGGACCGCGGCAGATAAGCGGAGTGCCACAGAATATTATTATTGTAACTAATGTGGATGATTTCCAGTACTAAGCGCACACACTGAATGAATGTACAAAACGTACAGGACGTTACAAGAAGCACAGCTCACCTTGCTTTAGTACAAAACTACAATATTTGGAGGATAACCTTTTCGCGGCATTATACAGATACTGTACTGCTGAGAATCTGAAATAATTAATTGACAGATCTTCTTGTTTCGACAATACACAGTTGTACAGCTGAGAAAATGGTGGAATTTAAGTCGTCCAAAAGGTCGGTACTACCGGATTATTAGACGATTTCTAGTAATCTACCTTTGACAAGGTGTAACAGTAGATTGGATTAACGCCTTACATTAAGGCTTCTTGTATAATTATATCAATACAACATTGAAATGGCGAACACTATTACAAAGATAGCTAGACGTATACAGGACTTCAACTTAAGAAATAGAAGATGAAGGAATTAAATTGAATCGGTGTGTGAGCTTACACATATTAAATGTCCTTAACAAATATGAAAAGTGTGATTACTGGCCAAAAATGAATATTTCTCATAATTTAAACCTTCCAGAATTCTTTATATACTCATGTACAGCTTGGAAAATATTTTCGTTCCTATCCTTTTATAAATCCTTGAACACTACTTCCAAAAAACAAAGTTCTTAAGTTGAAATTTCCAAGGGCTATTATTCTTGTTTGTAGATCATTGTTTAGCGAAATATATTTGTAACACTGAAAGAAAAAGTGATAACTATTTTCTGTACCCTTGCCACTGGAACATAGAGGGGAGTTTACAACACCTATTATGAAGAGATCACTATTCAGCTGGATACAGTCCATCCTCATTCTGGCACAACTGCAATTTTCCTTTCACCAATGTAATAAAGACTGTTACATTTAGGTTTGGTTTTGTTCGGATCCCCTTTAAGATCGTTCAGATGATTAATATTTCTAACAATTCTAGTTGGCTAATTCCATTCACGAATGGCAGAGGGTTGAATTTCACCGTGAAATCTGCAAAATAATGTATGGACACTCATCCTTCTGCCGTATGCTAATCCCTACCCCCCCCCCCATAATAATAATAATAATAATAACAATAATAATAATAATAATAATAATAATAATAATAATAATAATAATAATAATAATAATAATAATAATAATAATAATAATGTGCGACGAAAGGGGGCTCTCAATCCGCCAGTGCATGCATACATACATACATATATACATACATACGTACAAACATACATACGTACATACATACATACACACACATACATACATACATACATACATACATACATACATACAGTGATAACCTAACAATATTGACACTTCTATCAAAGGTACAGCTGCTTCAATGTGAGTTTTTCACGGAGCCGAATATCTTTGTTTATTTTCATATTAACACCTCTGTAATGGGAACACCTCTCTATTGTGTTTTGAGGACTTTGGGGTTTTTTTTCCTTTTTTTTGTTTTTTTTGTTTTTTTTGTTTTTTTTTGTGTTTTTGTTTTGTTTTGTTTTTGTTTTTCTTTTTTGTATTGAAAAAACAGCCTGCCTAATGGGGACAATTTATATGGTAAACTCAATTAATTTTAATGTGTTTTTATTTTCTCTTATTTCGCTGATGCTTCAAAACCGCCAAAATAAGAATCAAGTGAAAAAGAGTTTTAACGTGGCATGGATAGGAATTACAATAAAAGTAGTGAATTTAAAGTTTCAGTAAAAGATCCAAAATGCAATAAAAAAAAACCCTGACCAAAATTAGAACCCGTGAAAATAAATGTATTCACAGTATTCTAACTGAGAAAGCTAGTCTCCTTTCAATCGTTTGTGTTCTCAGTACTGAAACACGCAAACATGCAAATCGCCAGTCACACCCACTGAATTTATTGTGTAAGATATGACACTTGCAGTGTGCATGATGAGCTCACTGTGTCTTGGCTTATGCCTGGATAAACATGATATAGTATTAATTTTGCAAATAATTTTGATGTGACATAACTAATGTCCCAAAATACTGTATTTGGATCACAACAGGGGTGATGGTGAGTTTACAAAGAATGCCAGATTGTTAATATTGCTATGTATATTTTTATGGTATGGTTTGCTTGTTTTACGTTCTGGAACAGTGTTTTCTATGTTTTTATTTTTGATGTGTGACGTGCGTGTTGCACAGTTTGTATAGCTGTGTTTTGTATATCATTTTTTTCTTTTTCCTTGTAACTTTGACATATTACTACGTTCCTATATAGGTGGTGCAGTCATTTAAGTTCACTTCAAGCCATACAAGTCGATCCCTGAGATTGATCCAATGCCTAAAACAAATGGTAATATACCTGACTGATCTAGTAAACCTGGTTATTCCGAATTTCATTTGTCACAGACATTCTGTAGTTCACTTCCGTACATGTGTCATGGTATTCATACCTACATGACGACTCGACATAATAAATTTCATAAGTTTGTTGTTCTGCACTACAGTAAACTTTTACAATACCCCAAACAAGGCAACTCAGAACTCAGTGATGATGTTAATTACCAAATATTTGAAGCTGTGCAGACCTACATCATGAAAACGAGACGCTTTGAATTATGAGCCACTTCTAGTACATCATATTGATATGTTTGATTATTATTTTTTAGCTGTCAAGGTTTTAGATCTGTTTTTTTTTTTTATTTTTCACTTGTACCGAATATTTATGTCAAACCACATGCCAATCCATAGATTGCATGTCCTGTGCGTATTGTAAATACTTCGTGCGTCATGCTTGCTGTGGCGAGCCTCCAGATTAGTTCTTTGTAACTATTTAGGCAATCCATGTGAAATAAATGTGTTTTAAGTAAAAACTAATGGGTGCAGGGTTGGAGTCGCTGCCATGTCCAGTTCGCCTCACGTGTGACCTATCTAGACAACAATCAAAAATCATTATCCGAAGGAGGCGGGCGAGGCACAGTGCGGAGATCCAGAACTCTCAATTATTTTGTCTACTCTACCGTCTTTTACATTTTCAGGATTTTTGTATTTTCGTTCCTGTTGGGTCTGTGCTCTACCGTCTTTTACATTTTCTGGATTTTCGTATTTTCATTCCTGCTGGAGTCTGTGCTCTACCGTCTTTTACATTTTCTGGACTTTTGTATTTTCATTCCTGCTGGGTGTGTGCTTACAGGTATTATCATATATATTTTACTGCCTTTAAAACCTGGTGGACTGGTATTGTGTTTTACTATTATGTTGTGATCTTACGATTACTGTAGAGTTTTAGTTTCTACATGTGACTGGTAGGCCTAATTACGCATTAGTCATTTTGATGTACTTTTATTTCCCCAATCTTGGGGGCTCAATAAATAAATAAACATAGTATAGATTTTATTCTTTTTGTTCTGATGTAATTCAAGGTAAATATGCAAGGGCAAATGTGTGCATCTGCAACTGTCTATCCAAGTTTGCATCTTTTATAACACATATATTTGATTGGCTCTTAAACGTACACCGGGGCAATCAGGACACCTCTCTTGTATGGGAACTTTTCCCCCCAGAACCAATGGCGTCCCTGTTGGCCGGGTTTCACTATATGTTCATCCATATATCCATACATATTAAATATGTGCACTTACGACAGATATATGTATATTTTGATCATTTTTATCATGGGGGTGTTATCTTGATGTCACAAATTTATTTTATAAGCCAATAAGAGATGATCCTCTGTAAAATGCTTTCCGATTGAAGAGAAAAAAAACAGAAAAAAAAAACAAAAACAAAAACAAAACAAAAAAAAAACCAACAAAAACAAAACAAACAAAAAAACAAACAAACAAACAAACAAACAAACAAACAAACAAACACCCCCAAAAAACAATAACAACAACTAAGAAACAAACAGAAAGTAAGCAAAAAAAAGTAAAATCAGTACTCTGCTAAATATAGCAGGGTGAAATAGTTAACGGTGGTGACTAATTAAAGAAAATTGTAAACACAATTTAGATCAATGCTATGCGGACAATTAACGGGACGAAAGTGCACGATCTTTGTAAGAAGAAAGTAACAATAATAAAATAAATTTTAAAAAACTGAAAAGGATTCGCTTCAAAGCAAATTTGTGAATGTGCCTACAAAGGAAAATTGTTACGTTCTACATTCAAATTGAAATTGAAAAAACCAAATGATAGAAAAGATGAAATGAAAAAAAAAAAGTAGCAAAATAAGGCTCTTGATATGAAAAAGATCTATATATTAAAAGGAAATACTAGACAGAAAGTAAGAATTCTTGATAAAACAGGATGTCAAGTGTCAGCAGACAAACAAGATTTGGTCATGTAGAAAGAAATGTGCCTAATTCTGGTACACTTTTTTTATTGCAACTGCTTCATTTGTGGATCACTGTTGACACTACAGCATGGACTGATGACGATATGGTCACCATATGGCATCACAAAAGCGTTATGTCTGACCTGAGTGTCAAGAATAAATTCTGTGTTGCACACATACGTGTATTTGACGCCTGATGAAAGATCATGGCTTGTTGTATGTCTGACGTATCACAATTTAAGTATGTACAACAGTATTATTGTTCCTCTTAATTGGCATTATTTCAACTTCACTGATAGGACTACACGCTGCGTGTTAAAAGATCAGAGCTTTAGTGGTGCCTGAGTACTTAGCTCTCGACAAATTGATAAAGGACAAACGTAGAATGTAAAGTCGGAATGGCACATCTACGCATAATAGTTTTGAAGATATTTAACATTTGAATTTTTCAAGTCTCCCTACTAGGTATAAATCCAAATTCTACAACTTTTTGTCTGTGGTTCAGGATGCGCCTGCAGCATGAATTGAAGTTGGAAGGACACCTCCTCCTATAATTATTTTTAAGATATTAAACATTTAAATTTTCAAGTGGCCCTTATTAGCATAAATTTAAATTCCATATATTGTTGTGTGCGTTCATAGGATGCGCTTACGGCACAAACCTGACACCTCTACCTATAAATGTTTTCAAGATTTTCAAGGCTTCAATTTTCCAATGGTCCTTATTTGCATAATATTCAAAGTTGTCGCCCTTTTTCATAAAACAAAACAAAACAAAACAAAAACAAAACAAAAAAAACAAAAAACAAAACAAAACAAAAAAACCAAACCCCCCCAACAAACAAAACAAAAAAAACAAACAAACAAAAAACAAAACAAAAACAAAAAAAACAACAAAAACAAAAAACAAAAACAAAAACAAAAAAACAAAAAAAACAAAAAAAAAACAAAAAAAAAAAAACAAAAACAAAAAAAAAAAAAAAAAACCAAAAAACAAAAAACAAAAACAAACAAAAAAAAAACAACAAAAAAATCCCCCAGACTTTTTTAATGGAAGTATATAATCATGCCAACTTTCGAGTTTTTACCTATAAAAGTCTTGAAATGAAATGAGGACAAATTTTCTGGTAAAGGAAGGCAGAATTCATAGAGAAATAGCATGTCTGTGGGCATACAGACATAAAATATATGCGCAACCTAGAGAGTGGCTAGCCTAACTGAACATTTTCTGGATATCAAAAAGGTTGCAAATACCTGTGAATTTAAGTTTTCATCATCCCCAAAAGGGGGAAAGGCGAACCGAATATCATTCATTTTTAGAGAATTTTATATACTAAGTTAAAAACTGTGTCCCTTGTTTGTGTGGCAATGCGGAGTTACATCTTGGTTTAAACGTATTTTGTTCATATAGAATACAAATAATGAATATAGGTACCATAATAACAAAGTACGCGCGCACAGGACAGACGGAATATCACAAAGCAATGTGTGGTGCGCCTCACTGATATTTGTTTGGGGACTGAACCACCAGTGGCCGTTTGGAACAGACTCAGTGAGGAGCACCGCACCATGGGAGACACGTTTGAGTGAGACGCCACAATAAGCACCAGACACACAGTGCCACTCAGTATTTTATGATAATTTGCACCAAAAATAACTACTTAATGAAGTAGAATTATACTGTTCAGCAGCGATACAGCAGTAAAGTAACGTCCGTTTTCCAGTTTAGGTTACACTATGGGGTTTAATTAAATCTCCAAGTTTTTAAAATAACAGTCTCGAGAGTGAAAGTGGTATACTGTGTAGAATTAGTAGAAGTAGAATTATATTGTTCAGCAACGATACAGCAGTAAAGTAACGTCCGTTTTCCAGTTTAGGTTACACTATGGGGTTTAATTAAATCTCCGAGTTTTTTAAATAACAGTCTCGAGAGTAAAAGTGCTATACTGTGTAGAATTAGTAGAAGTAGAATTATATTGTTCAGCAACGATACAGCAGTAAAATAACGTCCGTTTTCCAGTTTAGGTTACACTATAGGGTTTAATTAAATCTCCGAGGTTTTGAAATAAGTCTCGAGAGTAAAAGTGGTACACTGTGTAACATTTCTATGCAACTGGTCTCTGTGGACAGCGTTAAGTGGACAAACAAACAAATAATGCCACACATCTTCCATACCGAGACCGCATTCAGCTGAATATTTTCGAGATAGACTTTATTGCATAAGCGCCCTCTTTGGGCCATTGCATTTATACATTTTCAAGGCACAGCCTGGGTTACATCGAGGTGTTCCCAGGCTGCATAAACTACACTACTCGAGTCTCAATGCATTAGCCTAGGTGCAGCCGTCCCAGATAACACAACCACACTCCATCAGGGGTCGAATCAAGGAAATATAAATTATTTCAAGAGATTCCCTGTCGAGAATGTTTTGAAGAGATTTCGTCATGCTAAGTTGTTTTGAGGCTTTTGAACTATAAGATTAATGTGGTTGCTCCATTTAAGATCTTATCTTAATACAATACCCAAATGAATATACTGTTCAACTTTATGTAATTGTTGACCCTGGAATAATAAAGGGGGTGATTTGTTGGGTTTCGTTTTCGAGAGATTAACATCGCATCGGTTGTCAATGCATTGAATGTAATCAACCAGTCACAGGACCAAGACTTTACAGAGGAAAGATCGTCATTCATGGTATTTGCAGCATGAAGAGGGGTTGTTCATACAGAGAAATTGTGAGGAGTCACCTGCAAAAGTTTGATATTAGAGTGAACAACATCCATGATATCATCAATGTAAATCAGGAACTGAAGAGGCACGCGAGAAGTGAGACTTGTGGTGCACCGGCATTCACTGTTCCCCAGTCTGACGATTTGCGGTTCATTACAACACGCTGTTGTCGCATAAACAAGTAATTATCGAATCATCTCAGTAAGGGACCAGAAATCCCGTTACATTCTAACTTATGAAGTAGACCGTAGTGCCAGACTTTGTCGAAGGCTTTACTTATGACAAGAAAAACAATGCGTACTTCTTTCTGAAAATCGACAGCCAGACATAATTCATAGTAAAGTGATAAAAGTTGATTTATTGTTGAGCAGCCAGGTATGAGGCCCGACTGATTTGTAGATTGAAGCACGTTGTCTCTGAAGTACTTAAAGGTATGTTTAAATATTATTTTCTCCATTGTCCTCCCCCACACAGCCTAGGTGGGAAATTGGCCTATAATTGGTACATGAACATGAATCACCATTCTTTAAGGGTGTAATACTTGCTTGTTTCCACATAGCTGGAAATGTTTGTGAACGAAGAGATATGTTAAATAATGTATAGCTAAAAAATCATATACGGACAGAGTCCCCTCTTTCAGTAGCCGAGCGTTTATGCCGTCGGGGCCAGTAGCTTTTGAAGTATTCAAACTTTTCAGCACGTCCTGGTCCAGCACTTCATCTTTAGTAATATGAATTTATTAAGTATGTCAGCAGCCGTAATCTTGCCTTCAGATTGCTGTGCTGTAAGAAAAAAAAATAAAAATTTGCGCTTTTGAAAGGTTGTCTCTGATATTGCGATTTTCATGGAGTAGGGAGAGAATAGCCGAAGAGTGATCACTGTTCATGAAATGTTTGACGGTTCGCCACCATATCTTATTCTTTGATCTTGCGTTTTTTCAGAGAAGTACTCAATTTGCTATCGTGTTGCTTTTCAGACAACTTTATCTGTTCCTGAGAATGATTACGTAGTTGTTGTAAGTAACCTAGGCATGAATGTCGTATTTACTGTATTTAACTTTCCTGTATGCCCGAATAACTTACTTTTCTCAGCGAAGTGCTCTACTAGCCTATATATCATGGAAGTTCTGACGTCCAAACCGTTATGATTTTAATAGAACAAAATTTATATGGCTATGTAGAGAAATTTTTGCAGACCAAAGTTTACAACACATTACTATCCCAGTTTCATCAAATTTTGCCTTTGCATATTCCCAAATATGTCTCGTATAAGAGTCCTTTAAGATGGGTCTTTTTTGCGTCGAAATAATAGATCCACGGCCACGACGGAATGGTCCCAATTAGAAATCGGTAAAATACGAAGGTCTTTTACAAAATTAGGTGCATTTGAAATAATTTGGTCCAAACACGAAGACGTAAAAGGGGTTATACATTCTCATATATGCAGCATTAGTAAGTTTGCATAGCAAAATTGCTTTAGTTTCTGACCGGAAAAAATGTATTATAAACGGATTTCATGCCAAAAATATGTTTTGTATACCAGTTGCTTTGGCTGTGTCAATGCGGTCCTGTAGCTTTTCCCAAAATGAGACTGGAGAGTTTGGGGCCTATAGACCACACCATGCAATTAAGAATTTGTTATTAACCCATGACCTCACACCACCGTAATTCAGTGTCGGGGTTCTGTTGGTCAAGGCGACAAGAGAACACAAGTGCTTTGGATATATACAGCGCCACGCCACCCCTGACAGCATTAATGTGATCTCTATCGCATAATGTTATGAAACCCAGGTAAGGTGAGCTCATCGTTGGGTATGGAAGTCGAAAGGAAAGCTTCAGGAAGAGTGCCTATGTCTTGCCCCCAAAGAAGACCCAAGCTGCGTATTTTGTCTTACTCCGCAAGTACGGTAGCATGGAACTTGGTCTGCTTTGCAGGCAAGACCAGGTCAAAATCGGGAGGAATATCGGACTTAATGCACCTCAATTTGTGCACAGATAGACTAAGAATATTGATATATGACAAGGCGTTGTATCACAGAAACCATCAGTGGGTCCAGGGTTTGTGTGAATATCACCGGCTAAAAGTAAAAGAATTATTAGAACCACCAGTAGATATTCATAAGTTACGTAAAAAATGCAATCGTTGGAACCTAAGAAAATATTAGAGTAAGATTTGTTCCCTTACTTGAAGTGCATGTCAGCTTACAAGGCGAAGGGCACACATCGAATCAGCAAGAGGGTAAAGAAACAAGTATATGTTGTTCAAGTATTTGATAGAATTGGGAAACATACATCTAGGACGGCTTCAAGCAGACAAAAACAGTTCAAATCAGTAAACGTATTACTATTACATCTTATTGACAACAGAGAGAGAGAGAGAGAGAGAGAGAGAGAGAGAGAGAGAGAGAGAGAGAGAGAGAGAGGGAGGGAGGGAGGGAGGGAGGGAGAGAGAGAGAGAGAGAGAGAGAATGGAAGGGTGCAACTCGTCACCGCTTTAAAGATATTTAGTGCAGTTCACTGGTCACTGGTCATGTCAACTGTGTAATTATGTTGATTACAAAGCCTCCTTCGGCTGTGAATAAGTTAAATAATGCTGATGTCACCAGGAATTAACCTTCATGTCACCAGTATACTGTCGCTTCTTTGACGATATCATTTAAGAAGACCAGACTGAGTTCTATGAGGGTGGCCCCATGGCTGACCATGCAGCTGGACAGGTAACACAGAGGACTACAGCAAATGAATGACGACTCTTTGAAGTGGTTAAGCCAACCAAAGATAATCCCAGCCATTCTTCCTGTTGAAAAGACACTGTCCTTTAGAAGGTGCACTTGCTTTCCAGGATGTAGGCGTTTCAGTATCTATCTGTCCGTCCTTTCATCCATCTATAGACTGAGAACGACCCTCTTCCCCTCCAGCCAATCACTGCTTTCATAGGCACAGACCAAAGCATGTACCTTGTGGCCAAACGAAACAACGGACCCAGAGTTGTGTTAATTGATGCAGGTTTTAAATCTCGAATGGCTAACAATGCTTGCTACATTGATTACCACGGTCATACTGAGCAATGTTCTAAATTTTTAGCCGGGAAATAAATTCTATATACATATCCCAGGCTAATTTTAGTTTAAAAAAAAAATCCTCCAAATTTACGACAAACGTAATCGTGCTATAACTTTTTCTGGTTGGAATAAAGCCAAGTCAACAGCTTTCCTTGGCACTTCAGCTGGACGCAGTGACCCGCGCCAAGAAAAGCTGTCGACCTGGGACATGTTATCGTGATCGGACTTCTCTACAATTCTCACTAGAGTATTATAGTGAGAAATGTAAGCATATTGAAGCAGATAGCTAATATCCGGGCGTTGGGGGGGGGGGGGTAATGTGAGCCGGAAAGGGTTAATTCACGTAACATACTTAAAATACAAGAAAAAAAGCATAAAATGCATATTTTTTAATTCATTCAAATGCAACTAATTTTCATATTCCTGGTCCTAAAATTTAGAATACAATTTCTCTTCATATGATAAATAGTTCGGTATGATTTATTTAAGAGTTTTAAATCTATGCAACAAGACACAAAACTGTCATTTAAAAACCAAATTCATTTTATAAAATCAAAAATTGTCAAGTGATTAAAGGCACCCATTGACCTCATTTGGTCATAGAATTTACTTAATTTACACCTGGCCAACAAAACTACAGCTCTGTCTACAGTGTTCCTTCCAAAGTTAGTTTGTTCTGTACGCAGTACTGATATTTTTATCAAGCTGGCCAAAATACTTCTCTCTCTCTTCCCCCCCCCCCCCCCCCCAAACCCCAGCGGGCCCGGGGCAATAGTCGCTCGCGCAGTCAATCTGAAAGGGGAGCAATCTGTGTTTGGGGATTGCTCAGCCAAACAGTGGGCGGACTGGACTCAGCTTTTTCCAGTGGAGTAAAACGACCAACACATGATTAAACATATTTTGTTAAAGTTAAAGTCAAATAATAATAACGATGATTATGATGATGATGATAATAATAAAAAGATGAATAGAAACCTGAATTAAAAAATAAAAACTGGATTAAAAAAAAAAAAGAAAAAAAAAGAAGAGAGAAAGAAAATCAAGCCCGGATCTGCAGCAGGTCTAAGACAGCCAGTTTTCGACAGGGCTCTATTCTAACGATAATGGCCGATTAAAAACAAACAAACAAACAAACAAACAAACAAACAAACAAACAAACAAAAAACAAACAAACTTGTGAATACCTGAATAGGCTGAAATTGGCGCGAGAGAACACCTGCATGCATTTATTACAGACAGAGAAGTTGTGGGTATTGCTGCCCACAATACTAGCCACCTCAATGATGCTGGTCACTGCTCTGTACACCTAAGCGTTAAAAAGTGCAATGGATTGTGAACATTTATAAAAAGTATATAATTAACACGTTCATGTTCTAGTTTAACAAATAATTAATCACAACTGCAACACATATGTTCCAACTCTGCACACCGATATACTGCCCCTGGGAGGTGGGTAAGGAGGCAGGGACATCATCATCATGGTCAGCTAAAAGATAAGTTAAACTGACCATTTTCGGCATAGTCCTATGTTCCGCATCAGAATTTCAAATTCTACTCTACATTCTTTGCCATTTATTGTCTGTCCGCGAGCGACTTGACAAGTTGTCCCTGAAACGGATTTTTTAATGTTCAGTGAATGTTGACATGTCTGATGCAGAACAGGTTTTTACATGCAAATGCGTAACTATTCACAATGGGAATATACATGTAGCAATTTTGAACACCTGACCACAAAAGCGTTCATAAAATGGGTCACAAGTGTCCAGAATTTGAACACTTCAGGTCTAGACTGCAGATTGAAGTACATGCGTCACAGCAGTTTGTCGGCTGAAAGTGAGTTCATTACGTCATGATCAGTATGCACACATAGGTTCTCTTTGGTTTAAACATATTTTATTGAAAAAAAAAAAAAAATAAAATAAAATAAAAAGAAGAAATGGAAATCAGGGCACAGCTCTATATTAATCCCTCTTGCACAAAGAGGAGAAGGACATTACACAACAAGGAAGACGATGCATACATAGATTCTCTCTGAAGCAATATACTGCTAATAACATTACAATTGGGAGTGCGGGTGGATGGGTTAGCGGGATTACAGTATGCGACAGATAGGATGCCACACTGGTCGATACCAGTTGCGATGTCGAAGTAATAGGCTTGAAAGTGTTCAACTACCACACTTCGCTTACACCAGGAAAGTGCAAACGAGATATGGCACTTCCCTGCCTACACTAGGTGGGGGCAAGTTTCGAGTTAACTGCGGTATGCAAGGTGAGCGGTAGTCCGACGACCAGGAAAAGTATTTCCAGGCAAGAATGAAGCCTGGGCCGCTTCACTTCGAAATCGGATTCTCTCAATTTAAGTCGAACTTCCTTGAGTTCGTATGGTGACATTAGTTTCTACTTTTCCTGCTTACAAACCAGAACAGTAAACATGTACATGTATGTGCTCACTGTTATTTACATATTATATACATATTTACACTGTTAGCCCAACCATCCAAAGCTGTTCTTTCTTGGGGCCCAGTTACATTGAAAACATACATGAAATCACATATAGTCTGTATTCATGAATGTGTTTTCAATGCAACTGACAGACTGGGCTACCCAGTGTAAATGTGGACATACCTTACTGCAGTAAATGAACGCGCCGGCTAACTCAAATCCAGAAGGCGCCCCCTTCCCTTATTTTCTCGTCTGATATCGGGATCTATTCATCTTGCCCACGGTAACTTTATCGACGTAAACCTGTAGCATGCAATACATCTACTTTTGTAAATTTCGTATGCAATCTTATCTTGGAAAGATATTCAGAACTCTACAAACCGATTTTCTGCTGAAATTAGAATTCTCCTTGCCAACCGCTTTACCTTAGATACCATCTCGGTCAGCCTCTGCTTTGTTTCAGCATGAAGTAGTAAATACTCCAAGGTGACCCACTGAAAAGTGCCCATTGGAATCACACAGTATTTAGTGCTGCACATCACCAAGACAAAACGCTTCAAGATAGTATAAGGACACCTCGCCTTTCTTTCTCTCTTCTTTTTTTTCTTTCTTTACTTGCCATTTATGTCTTACATTGTGAATATACTTTCGAGCATTTCAGTCGTTGGTTTCGCAAATGTACATTGTGCAACTATGGAGAAGGATTCACATAAGCTTTATTAAGCTTGTTTCCTTATCCATTTTCAAGTGAAATAAAATATGTTTAAACCAAACCAAGTAGTAAATAAAAAAAAATGCCATAAAGCACGAGAAATGCTGAACAGTGGAACTAAAGCATTTGCTGTTGGAGACCCATCCATCAACACTGTTCTTATGTCAATATTCTTTAAAAGTGCAGTCTCTACAGCACGTACGACCCTTACTCATTTGGCAGCCAGCCCCTTCTCCATTCTCATGCTAGTGTACCTGGTTGATTAGAATTTGCGCGGTGAAGAAGAGAATACTTCTCACCAGGTGGCAGCACGTCACTGTCTCCTCCTGCAGGTCGGCCACCACTGAACGGGAGCTGTTGCAATACATTCATGTATATTCCAGAATGAAAATCATCCCATGACAGTCACTGGTTGAAAATCTTTACATATCTACCCTCCCCCCCCCCCCCCCCCCCCCTTGGCAATGCAGTCAAGAGATCTGTTGGGGTTGTCTTAGTGAATTGGGGCTATTGCAATACACGTGTACTCCAGAATGAAAATCATCCCATGACGGTCACTGGTTAAAAATCTTTACATGTATCTAGCCTACCCGCTCCTTCTCCTTCCACCCCCCCCCCCCCCCTTGGGCAATGCAGTCAAGAGATTTGTTACGTGGTTGTCTCGGAGCTGGCACCAGATGAAGGCAACATTCCCTGGTTAAAACAGTATCTGGATATAGGGGTTGGGGGCGTACACGGGCATTACCTCAAAATTATGGCCTTTTCAGTCTTGAAGTTAAAACACGGAGGCCCCCCCCCCCCCCCCAAACTCGGCTAAAAGATATGCATCTATTGTGTACTTAGTTAATAAGCTAGTGCACTTTACAACAAAATTCGAAAAAGCCAGTTTTTGTTCAATATTTTAAAGCGTAGTATTCTAAAATATTGATTCGAACCCTTAAAAACTATGCAATTTATGGAACTGGACAACTGGATAAATATTAAACCACAAACAGGTCTTTTATACCTATTCAGTCGTTTAATTTTTATTAGTTTTGAAACTACAATTCAATTTTCCATGTTTTGAGTACATACAAAAATTTAGCTCACATCACCAGTTCAACATTTGGTTTTTAACAAAAGTAACAGAGCATACTGATGGGTACAAAACCATCTGAAAATTTTATTAAGGGGTTATTGCAAACTTAAAAGCTTTTTACAATTTTAGTGAAAATTTCAATGATCTATTAAGCTCTTAACCCCCCCCCCCCCCCCCGGCCATTCCCCTTAGATGGCAACATTACTGGCACAATTGGGGTGGCCTCATAATAGGGGGTACCAATGTATAAGCTTATTTGTAATCTTTTAATTAAAATTTAATTGAAATATTCAAATCTGAAATCCCAAAATGAATTTAAGAATTTGCTTTCAAAAAATATATACTTTTGATGGTCTTGCATGAAAATGAATGAAATTACATATTTCTACACAGAAGTCACAGAGTGCAAGAGCCCTTTTTAAAGCAAAAAAACTAGTCACATCGCCTTTTTATTTTCCCCTTCGTTTGGCTTAAATTCCAAGAAAATGGCCAATACAATTTGTTGTGACAAACATTGGGCTTTTTGGTAATAATTGTGTCTTACATGAGGCAGCATTCCATCCTTGATCATGGCAGTCATATAAAATGGGCCACACATAGCACATGGGAAAGCTAGGGAGTATCCATTGGAGGCATTTTTTTATTAAAATCATTACAATTTTACACGTGAAATAAAAGTTTGCATACATATGCGCGTAGTATTTCACATGTGCAATCTTTTCTACAAATCTTTTTCACGTGAAATTGTTGCACATTTTACATGTGAAAAAGATTAAGACGTGAAAGTTTTACACACATGCAACTGTTTTATTTCACGTGTAAATCTTTTTCACATGTAAAATATGCAACTATTTTACATATGTGTAAGTTTTATACATGTACAATTAATCTTTTATTTCACAGGTGAAAGATAAGATTGTACAGATGAGTAAAACTATTTCACGTTCAAACAAATTTTACTTGAAATGAAAATAATTATTGAGATGAGAACTATTTAATGTGTTAATCTTTCACACTCGTGTAAAACTATTTCACATTAAATTATTTTAAGTTATTGTACATGTGAAATTAATTACACCTATTATGTGAAGATTTTCACATGTCTAATAATGGAATAAATGCTATAGGACTATAATGCAAGAGCCATGATGGCAAGACTGCCTGTCAGTGGTGCTGTATTTGTAGTTAGATAAAACTTTTAGGGTTATTTTTTGCCCGACTGGTTTCGCCACAACCTGGGCTCATCAGAGGCTAACCTAAGACTGTCACGTTTATTTTAACCTTGGTGTGTCAACGGACCTGGTAATATTTTGTTACGCAATAGGACCAACGTAAAAAGAGTTCTCAAGATGGACCAACTGCCATCTTGACAGCAGTCTGGTTAGGTCCAAGTGTATCATGCACGTGCTTGTGTTTGCAAACATCCTGTAACCAAGGATACAGTAGGCCCCCCTGGTGGAGATTCCTGTGGATGCATGATCAGTCCTACAAGGAAGCTATGTTTGTGTTTTAACATAAGGGAGAACGTTCTCCACCAAGATGTTATGTATGGTTCTTAATACATAATTATTAAGTCATAATGGAGAAGTCTGGAATGGGATAAATGCTAAAGCAGTTTGGCATGCATGTCAAACCATTTCACATTTGTACAAAAAAGAAATCAACATGCATTAATCTCTTACATATGTGCAATAATAATTCACATCACATGTTCAAAATTTACATGCAAAATTCATTTGTAGGTGTGAATTAGTTTCACACATATGCACAATTATATTTTTTTTAAATGCTAAAACAGTTTGCCATGGAAGGTCAAACCATCTCACATTTGTATGAAAGAATTTAACACATGTATAAATCTTTCTAACATATGTGACATAAAATTTCATATAATGTTCAGAATTTACATGTGGAATTTATTTGTAGGTGTGAAATAGTTTCACACATATGCACAAGTATTTTTTAACATACGTGTAAAACTGTAGCATATACAGTAGTCCCCCTCTTGTAAGGCCAGGAAATTCATTTGTGCATGCAAAAACGCTTCACACATATGTAAAACTATTGCACATACTTATACTTTCATGCAAGTGCAAATTTTTTCACATAAAAAATGATTTATGTAGATTCACACGAAATAAAAATACAGTTGTACATATAAAATTGTTTAGCATATGTGTAATTCTTTTGCATGTGCAAAATTTCATGTGAAATATATTTTGCGACTCCAAAATTACATGTGAAAATGATTTTCACACACACACATATATATATATGTGTGTGTGTGGGGGGGGGGGGGGGGGAGGAAGAGGAGCAAGGACCCCAGTAGTCCAGTGCTTTATTGACAGGTAGCTGAAACTTCATAGCTAACTTATGACCAAACTTTGCTTGGGGTTTGAGTTGATCAGTCCCAGACACAAATGATGAACTTATGACCAAACTTTGCATGGTTTTAATTAATCCGTCACCACTCAGATGCTTAAATTAGCAGGGATGCATTGGGTGTCTTAGTCTGGAGGAAAGCTGCTAAATGATGCAGTTTCAACAGTATGCCAGAAAATATGATCTAGCAGGTAGGATCTCGGTCTGTTGTGAACAAATAGGTGTTGGAACTACTTCCCTTGGGGACTAATCCAGTGCTCGGACACCTGTATGAAATGTGCTCCTGCATGTCTGCTGGTATGCAGCCCTAGCAGTGTAACATGCATGGGGCCTAACAAACACACCTCCTTTAACTCTTTCAGTGCCACATTTTGGACCAAGTTAATAGTTTTCTTGGGTGCATTGCAGTCCATAATGTGCCCAGGAAAGCGGTTGACCTGGACTGTTATATTCTATGTAAATTCAGGTATGCTGGTCTTTTCACAAGGCACATGAATCTAGCACCAATATTATAATTCAGAGCAGTTTGTGCTTGCGTAGTTACACATTAGTGCAATTGCACAAGGTGACCATGCCAGCTCATCAGCTAAGCAGAATTATACCACCTACCCTTCTCACAGGAACAGTCAGTGGAACTACACAATCTTACACACACAATTCTTTGAAAAGCCTGTTCTTAATTATATTCTGATGGACGTACTAATATAAGGCAACTAAAGGTACATAAGCAGTTTTTACAAATCACCACTAGTTTCTACTGAGCAATGACACTGAAACTAAATGACAACATAACACACTTTTTCTTTCCAGTGATTTTTTTTTTTTATTTTGTACACAGGTCCATATTAAAGTGACTGTCCATCTTTCTCCAGTCTGCTCATCTGAAAAAAAAAAGAGAAGAAAACAAAGAGTTAATAAAGAGACTATGGACCACCTGTATGACATTAGACATTTTTCTTTTGCTGGAACAGTTGTTAACCCCTCCTCACCCACAAAATACCAATTTATACTGTTAGTGCATATCTGTCCTTGCATATTACCTAGCTGAAGTTTTCTTTTCATTTCACTTTATTTGCAGAACCCATCGAGGTTCAATTTAATAATTCATCTCTAACTTTAATCACAGGAGTTTTAGGTCATTAAAAATGTCTCACAATGCATCTAATGTGCAAGCACCTGTATATTGGTGAATTTTTTCAACTAGTCTTGACAGATTGCGCTTTTTTAATCAAGAATGTGCAAACTATATACATATACATATACATATAGCCTTCACATTCTTGATTAAAAAAGGGCAAGCTGTCCAAACTTACTGACTTTCTGTGGAGACACATTTACATCCCATACCAGATTTATAGTTCTGGCGATGTGCTACCTGCATCCTAAGCTTAATACCCAGTTTCCTTTTGTCTGGGTTTGTTTGATTTGAAGCAGCATATTTGGTATAAAATGTAGAATATGGGTAACAGCAGGCAAATGTCTACCATCAGGCCATTTACTTAATAAATATGAGGTACATACAGGCAACTTCCAGGCGAGATTTGTCAACTGTCAGATCCTGCTTTACTTCCAATTATTCTATAGAGTGGTTCCCCCTATTATAAGGCCCATCCCCCTCACCAGAGGCCATCCCTCCTAAAAGGCAGCATATCTTGTGCAGAAATTATGGTATTTCCATTACATACTCTCCCTCAAGAGAGGCCACCCCTCTTTTAAGGCCACTTTTTGGCTGCATTTGGGGTGGCCTCATAAGAGGGGGACTACTGTACTGCACTGGACGTTCTGACATGGTTTCTTCATGATAATTACTGTACGGGCACATCCTATTGTTTATTGACATGACCTTATGACAGTGTCCTATGCTCCACCTATTTTACTCTGCTGTAGTGTCCTGCAGATTACTTTTCTTTACTTACTGTAATGGTGTTCCAGATGGTTCTCTTGCTTTATTTACTGTATTGGCGTGTCCTGTGGTTTACTGCCCTTGTGTTCACTGGTGGGCTGTGCTGGGGGAGTCTCATCTTTGGGTTCAACAATGCTGACATGATCAGGTAGAGGGCGCTTGGGGCCAACCTTACCAGCGGGATCCCATGGAAGCATAATCTTCACCTTGATTCCCAACACACCTGGAAAATTTATCCAAAAACTACCTGATATATCTTCCACTAATTCATAGCTAGGCCACTATACCTGATACATCTTCCATTAACTTATAGCTAGGCCACTACACCTGATACATTCTCCACTACATTACAGCTATGTCACTATACCCGATATATCTCCCACTAACTTTTAGCTATACAGGGCTCTGCAATTGTTTTTATCCACTGTAGTCCTCTGGGCTAGTAGTTTTGGTATCTGACTAGCCCTCCAGTCAAAGCTGCTTATCTATCTTCTGTGTACAAATCTCACTGAGCAATCCAAAATTTCTGGTTGCTCCCAGAGCTGGCGCTTTGAAATTTGAATTTTCCCTGGTGAAAATTTAACTTGATCTGTGCAACTGGATAAATTGTAGAGCCCTGGCTATGTTAAGATCACTGAAACTTTGTTGTATACAATTTGAGCATTTGAAACCATAAACTTTACCCAATAATAAGTCATATTTCCCCTTCACCTATAGGTAGTGCCACTAGTATTGCTCAGATTATACATAATTTCCTCCAGAAAATTTCATCAAATTTCATAAGGATCCACAGAAAATCAAACACACCAGTGAATTTTCATTTTTTTCCCCACTTTTTGGTTCCCGTACTATATAATCCACTAGTTGATGCCACCAATACAGAAAGGAGCCTAGATTTTTATACATACAGTATGCCCCCCCCCCCCCCCCCCCCAAAAAAAAAAAAAATCTAGAGGCTAACTTAAAACTGTCAACACTACTGTGTTGACAAGCAAATGTTTTCAGATAGGTGGACATGAGATAAGATCTGACCTACGGTCAGCTCAGCTAAAGAGTGACTGCATCCAGCGTGATAAGAAACAGCCCTATACTAGTGTCAGCATGACAAGCAACAGCCCTATAGCAGTGTTCCAAGACCCTGTCCACCAGCCACTGGCACATGTTCCTGGCTCACAATGTCTCCTGTAATTAGTGGCTATGTCTGTTTCAAGGGAACCTGTTTTCATTTCGTTTCAAACATAAAATACATAATATTGGAAACCGTTTGGTTTTGAGTCTCCTAAGTGGACTTTGGAATAGGCTGAGAGAGATCTAGAACATCCAAATTATACCTAGGTTTTGATTCACAACCAATGTACAGTTGCTGAATGATGATGCTTCATAAGGTGGAGAGGTATAAATGGATCTTCACATTCAACACTCACATACACAGTGACTGAAACTGACTTACTTTATTGGATACCAGCAACCTTACACTCACAACAAAAAATCAGTAATTTAATTTCAGTCATCCTATTGTCTGGGACCAATGGAATCTGCTGGCATGAAGAAAAGTGTTCTGCGGGCAAGTTAAAATTAACCTTGAACTTTCAGTCAGCTGTAATCTTGGATGAGATGGTTTCAGGTTTTGTCATGATATGTATGCTTAAATTACGAAAAAGTGACTTTTTGGGGGGGGGGGGGGCAGAAGAAAATATACAATCTTCTGTTTGTGTCCTCTGACATGCAGACCAGTGGGGAAAAAAATTCACTGTTAATCATTCAGTTCAATGGACATGAACAACTATCCTCTTTAATGCCCCAAAATTTGGTTTTGCTGACACAAGAAACCATTTTTTTGTGGAAAACTGTGGAGCTATAAATCAGTTTGTACTGACACAACACCAACCGCAGACATTACCAAATTGTAATTACAGGTCTTTGAGACTGAAACTTACTGTCCATATGGTATTCCTATATATTATGCCACTATATATTTACACTTAAACACTGGATGTGCCCACTCACCTTGCCTGAGCAGTACGTGTCTGACGGCAGTGTCTACATAGTCATTTGTTGGTTCACCACTGTGAATCATCAGACCATCCACAAACTTCATGGACTTGGCTCTCTGTCCTCTGAGCTTGCCAGACACAACCACCTCACAGCCCTTGGCCCCACTTTCCATGATGAAACGCAGAACACCATAACATGCCCTGAAAACAGTGGTATAAGATCAAATTAAAAACAGGTCATCTTTCCTCCAATTGTGAGTTTTGTACTTTTAAATAGGTGCTCAAATTTTATTCAAACCAGAACAATGACCAGGTCATCAAGGCCAAGCAAGCAATGTATTTTTATTGTCATGTGACTTTTCCTGGAGGTCAAGGACACACAACTACAATCACAAGTGAATCGTTAAGCTACCTAGGTAAACTTATTTTCTTTGCAGTGCCCTCATGACCTTGACCTTTGACCTCACGGTCACCCATAACCCTTCCTGACTAGTCTTACCTCGTTCCATGTTTTCACCATGTATGATGAATTTCTCTCAAATACTTCAATACACTGCATGGAACAGATTCTTCGAACAGCCCCCCTGTGACCTTGACCTTTGACCTCAAGATCACTTGTGACAAGTCAAAAGTGAATCCTCCTCTAGATGTATGGTTGATTACCACAGGGCTCCCGCATCTACAATGTGGGGCTCTAAATAGCGGCATTTAAGTTGTACCTGCGTAAGAGTGTTAAATAACTGGAGGTCTCCAAGCACAACACCAGCAATATGGGACAGAAAAGACTTTCCCATGTCAGCGTTCATCCGATTTACTGGACACACAATACGATAACCTTGCAGTAAGTAACAAATACTATGGTGAATAATAATTGGGTCATATCACCTACAATAATACAATTAAATGGCATGCTTTCACCCTTCAACTTGTCCTAGGACTTTCAGCAAACCAAATTCATATAAAACAGTCTTTATCGATTCTGCATAGAATTATGTGGCCTAAGGCCCAAGAGCAACTACTGATACCTGCACTAATGTTGCTGTGAGGTGCAGGATTGTCAAGGAAACAATGCAAAATGCAATGAGGAGCATGTTGTGTAACTTCATTTGCAGAGCTTGGGATTTACAGCATTTTCAAATTGGATGTAATTTTATGCCCATACCTAACGGTAATTTCCACCTTTTACTTCACAATCTCACACACAATATGTAGTAAACAAATGACCAAGATGTGGGATATCAGTTATTTTCTCCATTAGGGGTCTGACAAAAGTTACTGTGCTGTATACATGTGTTGTTGTAATTTGAAAAGTCCCAGTCATGTGTGCGGCATGACTCAGTTTTATCAAACTCACTACATTTACTTTGTGCGGATGCTACCCTCTCCAGTCACAAGCACACATCTCGTTAAACTTCTTTCCACTTCCAGTTGCACGATCTTGGCAGAAACACACAGGGTAAAACCTGTGGTAAATTTCAAGCCATTTCAGTTAACCAATGTTGACCTGCAGTCAGTCCTGGTTCAGTAACAAAATGTGTGCCGAACAAGTGATTTATGAACAGTAAATCCACAGGAACCTTTCAGTCACTGAAATTAATACACAGCAACCTGCACAGCCAATCAGCATTGAATCGTGCCACATGGTGCTTGTTCAGGTGGATGGCTTCTGGAGTTTCTTTTCTCTTTGAGAGGATTTTGAATGTAATTTCAGTGTCTGAGAAATATTTATATGGACAGACAATTGTTTTGAAAGTCAGTGGACAGGTTCACAATGTATTCAATAGCTGACTTGGAAATCATCTTTCTGTTACTTTTTTTGCTTTTTACCTTATACTTAAGGTGGCGATCTAGTGAACGCATATGAACGGACATTGCTCACCATTTCTCGCGATTGTGAAAAATAGACAACAGTAAGCCATATAAAAGTATACCTTTTCTAAAAGCTAAGTGTCTAGCGCAAACGAAGATACCACCTTTATTAAAATCTATCCAACATTATTTATTTTATGAAGCCACAAAATCGGACAATCGTTTGTGCCAACCCAAAGCCACTCCAGCGAAATTGGGAGGTCAACAGATTATCCGATGACCACTTCCGTCCGTTTTACCGCTAGCGTAGATTCTTGGCCATCAAAACGTGTTCTGTATTGTCGATAACGCAAACGAGCCCTGGTTTAGGTCACGAAAGCTATTTATAGTTGTGCCATGTACATGTACTTTGGGTGAAAGCTCTGCGAATGACGGTGAAACTACAAAATTATTCCCGTTATCAACAAACAAAAACACGTTTTTAGAGAAAATAAATGACTTATCATACATGCCAAGTCTGAACAGAATCGAGCCAGTGGATTTTTCCCCAATTTCGCTGGAAGTGGCCGTTCCTTCGTAAAAGTGAACCCGAGAAAACAGGCTATATCTCTCGGTCTGATGATCTTTGACCTTCGTCGGTCAATGCCGCCAAAACTATTCGAGACAGGTTCTATTTTTGAACTTCCGCGATAAGTACGACCTCCCTGGTTGTCTATCAATGTTCAAAACATGTAAAATATAGTGATTTATAGCTAAAAATCACATATTCATAAGGAGGTACGTCTCCTGTCCTTTTAAATACCCTCGTGGAAATTTAGCGCCATATGACGTTTTCGCGGAAGTAGGCGGAGTTACCCAGCGAGCATGCGTACTAGAACTTGAGAGAGCTAATTATGCAAATGTGCCAA
This sequence comes from Hermodice carunculata, assembly GCA_964020975.1. NCBI lineage: Eukaryota > Metazoa > Annelida > Polychaeta > Eunicida > Amphinomidae > Hermodice > Hermodice carunculata. Next base: position 20,445,312 of record OZ026619.1, on the reverse strand, counting down.
AGATAACCGCTGCCGCAACAGCCATGAAAGTCGACGATAGCGAGGGATGAAGTGTACAATACAAGTAGGGTCGAATGAATCGCACTTTTCATGAACACACCAAGCGATGAATAAGAATCTGTTTTAAATTACCCCGACATGTCTCACTGTTCTGCGATTTTCACAGGTTGTTTTGCTTGTTTACAACAAGTTCCAGCCAAACAGGCTTCATTCAGGCTGGCGGACGGGTTTCATATTCACAGACTTGAAACCCTAACCAAGAAACTAATAAACCGAACTTCAATGTTGACGAACGGTGCATTTAGCCCAATGAAACCCGAAAATGGTGAAATAAATTGTGGTCATAAAATAAAAAGATTGGATCACAGCCCCATCTCATAGCATTTTATGTGTACATACTCAACTTCTTCCCGTAACTCGCCAAAATGCCACCGCGAAGAGCAGGCTACTGCAGACGAGGGGACGGGGACGGAGCAGGGGCAGGGGCAGAGGCTCTGGTCACACTTGTTTCATTGTCCAAGGAAATATCCAGTGCACGCATACATTTTTCAGTTAACTTTTAATTTTTTTTATGCGTTGCTGATAAATGAGTTTTCCCGTCGTCGTCATCGAGACAGTCCGATTCATAATCGGTGCCGGTGGGTGTGGATGGCACAACCGCTGAAACTAAAAGCTGGGGCCTGGGCTCTTTAGGCCACGTTCGGTATTACGAGCCCTTGTCACTATCGGCAAGTTTTGTCCTGATATCCGTGTCCATTCGTACAATATATTTTTTTTCTTTTGCGACCCTTTTTCCTTTTTCTTTTGATGGGTACGGAGGAACCGCTCTGAAGTTGTGTTGGAGTCAGACCTCGACCCCCTGACCTCGCTAGATATGTATCAGTGTGGACGCATCACAGGTCACGTGACCCAACAAACCGGCACGTTCAGTGGCAGCTTTGTTTACACTCCAGTTTGGTACCACCCCGTCAGGAAAAACAACGAGTTTAACGTCAATGTAAAAAGTATTTAGCAACGAAACAATGCGGAACTTAAAGTAAACTTGTTAACAGACCAGAAAATGTAAAAAGTGAAACATAGTTGATTTTTATGTTGTTCACTAGATCGCTACCTTAAATGGGGGCACTTGCAGTCTGTAATTAGATATGGGTTACAACCGTGTAACAATGCCACACTGAGGCTGAGAGCCGAAACTTGGGTTTCATGGTTACAGTTGTGCTCTTCACAGGTCCAGCCCTGGGATCAAACACAGTCTCTCTGGCAACACTGAGATTATAAACCAGTGCAAAAAGTTTTGCTAAAACGACGGTGTATGATGCCATGACCAGACCCAAGAGGGTTACAGTAACCCTTTCTTCCATAAACTGGCCAAAACGGACTGGTTGTCAAATGTCCAGTGCTTTAGTGCTTTCAACGAATTTCAACTGTAATGAAAAAGAGTTTGACTAAGAATTGTGGAAGACACTTGTCAAGATCACATGCCCCTGGTGAACAGCTTTCCTTGGCATGCGTTGGGTACGTGCCCAACCCATGCCAGGGAAAGCTGTTGACTCCCTCATAATTCAAGGCAAAAGGGTAAATGCTGATTCTAACATGTTAAATACCACAAAACATTTCAAAACTGCAAAGATTAAGTTTTTGTCTCAGCCTAGTTTTGCCATATCTTCTCAGCACGTACCACCATGTTTGGCTGTTCACAGACCTTTTTACCTGCCTCTCAGTAATTAAAAATACAACCACTGAGGGGGGCACAGCTCAGGACAAGCCAAACCAATTGCTTTGGAAGTTGGTAGATGGGTAAACAATGGATTCAATTGCTGACCTTGGAATCATCCTGCCTTCATTTAGTACACAGATTGGATTGTATACTTTGGCACAATTCATGCGATCTGACCAATACCGTATCACAATCATGTTGGAATTGCAAACAACTGCTGTTGCTGGTTGCATGCCAATTACCTGCAAATACTAGGAACTGCCTTATATGAACCAATCCTTCACCAAACTAAATAAATGTCTGCTGTCCCTCCCCATACTAAAACAAAACACTGTTCTGTAATCTCCATTTATGAATCATATCTGTGAATGCAGTTGCTTTTTGTATAAATTTCTATCCCTGCACTTGTTTTGGCAGCATAAAGTTACTTATAGGGACTTAAAGATCCAAGGATCTTTGCAACTGTACTGTTACTGTAATTCACATTGACATATGCAAAACATTGTAATACCTCCTCACTGCTAGACCTCCAATGAGTTTGTACCGCAAAGATTCACACTGAGCAATGGCACACAATCCGCGGGTTGCTACTTTCTCTGCATACAACTGAAAAGAAGAGCACACACATATATGCATGTATCCATCTTTGCATTTGGTGCATATCACAAAATTAAAGCTGACTTTTCTTTTCAGGTTAAAGGAAACATGACTGGATTCTGCCAATCAATCTATGCTAAAAGTATTTTGGCAGTACTTGATACTTGAACCAGTACCTCTATTACTGAGCTGATCAACGTGGGTATTCGCAATTTATGTCAATTTAGACTGGTTCTCTTGATAGTGGTCTTCTGGTTCACAACAAGTGTACGATCTGTTGACTCTGGCAGATCTTATCAATAAATGCATTGATTTGAACCCCCATTTTTCATGGGTTGAGGAATACATGATATCATCAAAGGAAACATGCCATTTGCAATGCAAGAACACCTGCCAAACTGGCTCAAAAGTATAATTTGCACACATTATGGTTTAAGGGTAGATGACACCCAAGAAATTCTGAGCTGTACATATGGAGGCATGACATAGGTTAAAGCATTTGAAGCAGTATTTCAACTTACTTTCACTTACCAGTATCTACGAAATAGTCAACAGTATTTACAGACGTAAATCAATTGTACAGGTTAACGTCAGTTTTAAGAAACAAATTAGGTATATGAAAGTCAAGTTCAATTATCTAGCCAAGTGTTTCAATCTGACAGAATTCTTCAACTCTCTGTGTAAGATTACCAGAATTGCTTTAAAGCCTGCATGCTTCTTCACAAAAATCAGAAAATACATTATGTGTATCATTTTGAAATTCCTGAAAACAATCCTTGGTAATAATGATTGAGTTCAACCATGACAACTTAACTCTTTAAGTGCCCAATTTTGGACTGAGTCAACAGCTATTCTTGTGGAGCCTTGCACAATGCGTGCCGAGAAAAACGGTTAACCTGGGATATTTTCTCTGGAACTAGAGGCATGCTGGTACTTGAATGAAATGTCTTTTTAAAATATGAATCTGAGATCCTAATGATAATTCTGACTAATTTCACTTTAGTAGATCAACTTTAGACGTGATTGGCACTGAAAGAATTAACAGTCTGCATAAAAAGGCGCACATGCAAAATTTATGGAAACTTATGAACAATTGGTTATGAATGTGTGCAGAGTCAGTGTTTTCAGAGAGGATAAAACTAACCAGGTTAAGTTTGCAGGCATAGGTATTTTTCCTGGAATAGTTCACATCCTAAACTTACTTCAACTGTGCCCTCTGGGAAGTTGAACCTCTTCTGTACAACAGATGTAAGTTCCCGGATACGACGACCTTTCTCTCCCAGAACATTCTGTGTACGTGTGGCCAAGATGATGATTTCTGTACGTGTTGGTGTAACTCGTACTTCTACACCACTGTAACCATCTTCAGCCAGTTCTCGAGTCAGAAATTCATTCAACTCAGCTTTGAACACACCATCGGCGACAAACTGGAAAAGAAGAGCACACTGGCAGTCACTGGAATTTGATTTGACCAAACATTCTAAGGTTGAAATAAGATCAACTGCTCTTCATGTGAAATAATCAAATTCTAAATAACATGCGGAGACTGGTATATCAAATTGTAACATGTATTTTCTCAGAAATTTTGAGTCACTGTCTCCAATTTTACAGATTTTTTTATCATCCTTATGTTCTTTTGAAGCCTTTGGGCTCTTACGTTTCTGTTTGAATTAAATGAAACAAATAAAGATCCTTGTATGGACAACACACACAATTGTGGCATGCCTGTCAACATCCTGACAAGAAACAAGACATCTTGTTCCCATGGAATACATTTTATACTTTACCAAGAATAAAAATGCAAGAGAATTTTCAAGGAGGCAACTGCTGACAATAGGCAAAATTTACATTGAAAAGCGAAAAAATCAAGGTCCAAAAGTGGAAGCTTTCAAATTAAATTCAAATAGCACTGGTCTTAGTCATCTCTATGTGAATTAAGTGACACCATGTGTACTGCACAGGCTGCCAGTTTATAGTGCTGGTGAGTGGCTGGGTGGGGCTGGGTGGCCAGTGACTGGACCACATCTTGGTCTGGCATTAGAGCCTGTTCATATTACCGGTAACATAATTGCATGCCACTGTGCTTTTCTAATGTCCTGACTTAACCATGGCTTATTTATGTTTGTAAGGTCTATAAAAGTTAGCAGGTACAGACCAGGTGTACAATGATGGTCACTCAGGTTAAGTTTGCAGGCATAGTGTTCTAGGGTAACTAGGCAGGGGTTAAATCATATCCCTAACTTCATTTTATTGTTTGCTAATTATACATCACATCGGTCAAGATAAACCGCCTTCTTCTTTCTTCAGAAATCATCTGAATTCACTCACCATTTTTCCATCATGGCTGAAGGCATGTATGCCTCGATTAGATTCAATCTGTGAAAGTGAAGGCACAATTCTTTGAAATAACAGTTTGTCAAAGGTACAACTGGCTGAAATAACTGAGTACTGAGCAGCCAGACGGCGTGATGGGGTTTAAGGAGCCAAAACAATCAGCCAATGAATGAACGGGCAGTGTCATATTTCATCCTCTTGTTCAAATCAAGAATCATTTCTTCTGTGTTAATTATTTGTTGATGGCTCCTCCTATCAGTTCTGGCCACCACTTCGCCACCAGAATCAGCACTTGTGATGACCTTACTCTCTCGCTCCCCCCCCCCCCCCCCCCCCCCCTAGATTTGCCTTTGTCCACATGCTGCATATGGTGTGCATACTCATTGATAAACTTTTGCAAACCATCAGCATCTGAATCGCCAATGCATCAGTTGGGAAAACTTTAAACTTGTCCAGGATGATTTCCATAATGTCATAGATATAAAGATGGTATAATGTAACACATCCTATTGGTGGTGAATATGAAGCCAGAGTTGATCCAGGGTAGCAACAAAGACATTGTGCATTGGTGGGGATACTTTGAAGCTCTATCTGGTGGCAAACATTAGTATTACTCTGTACATTATTTTTATTCATGCCAAGTCTGGTATTATTGTGTAGGTGGCCTGTAAGGCACAGTGCGAGATCACATTCACCTAGATATAGTGACACCCACACTGTTTATTTTGTCCGCTTCTTGTATTTCTTGCCATGGTCCCTAGAGGACGCTTTATGCAATAAAGATTATTTATATATTTATGAACCCAATTAAAAAGGTAATTTGGTAATTTGACAACAGCATCAGCTGACGTATATAGGAATTTGTGAATCAGGTTATTAGATTGTGTCATGACCTAGTGACCTCGTAATCTTGCATGATCTGTGTCGTCTAATCCATGTTTGGCTAGTTTTGATGACTTCCGTAAAAAATTCTTTACTATTCACCTCCAAAGGCTTAGCAGATTTGGAGGTGAACAAGTGACTGGCCACACTGAGAAGCCGGGTAGGACTACATCATTGATATGGTTGGTGGACACTCTCCCAGCCTTGCCTGGCACTGCCTAGTAGCCCCAGAGGTGAACAAACCAAAGTATATGACGTAAGCTTTTGGAGGAGAATACAATATGTTCCTTAGAGGACTGGATGAATTGACTTTACTGCCACTTGATGCATTGACAAGTTGATGGCTAGATCTGTTAGCATTTTGGTGAGTTGTCATGGGCCCCAAAATATGAATCACTTGTTGAAATAAAAATTAAACTCTTAATGTTACAGTACTTACACCAATTTACTCTGTACACAGAGCCACATATTGTGTGGAGGTAATGCCTGTGTTTTACCAGGCTGCAAGTACTCATACTAGTTACACAGTTTGCTGACAGTGGGCGAGTTGAACTGCTGCAGGCCTGATCTTTGGCTGGAGCATGCTTTGGACACATGAAACGCAGCCATTTCCAATGTTGGCCAGCTCTTGGTTTGAAATGCCAAAATGTCCCACTACTCTGGACCTCCGTACAGCAAGATCGGAGAGCCTAGCCTGCAAGGTGGTGGACAAATGGAACTCCCTACCGCAGGACACCGTATCTAAACCGACACCGAAAGCCTTTAACAGTGTTCAAGGCCGACTTGACGGGCACCTCAAGAGCTAGAATTTCCAAGTATCCAAATAAGCTGCGAGAGAATGTGTGGTGGATCCCTTGCCTCTTTTCAGTCTTCCTGTGGTCCGGGCGGACAAGTCAAGTCTTGAAATCACTTTACATCCCACCACATCGGCCCATATTGCACTGTGATTATGGATACATACCATCTACTTTCAAAATACATTTCTGTTCTTGAGGTGAATGATCTGAACAAGAACATTCATTACCGTGGTGCTTGCATGATGCATGTGTGTTGTGAAATTGCACAAAATTTGTTCACGGTCAGCAGCCACAGTGGACCATGCCCCCAAAATCCATCCTAATCAAGCCATAGTTTTACACATCTACTATAACTCCGGCTGCCTATACATGCCCTGATTTTTGGGCATTACTCAGACGAAGTCTTGTACAAATCTGATAATTCTTTAATAGTTGTATTTATCATTTTACCTTCCGTTTTTTGGATATTTGTACCGCCATGTTGGCTGGTGAGCGGAAAAGGAAAGACCCGGATGTGACAAGTGCGTTGTGGGTAAACATAGGAGTCATGTGCTCGGAAAGAGTGGTGTGGATTCTTCTTGTTTTATATCATGTTTCATCCGTTATAACAGGATTAGACCATCAGGATGCAGAGAAAAAGTTTAAAAATTTTATAGAGAAGTATGAAAAACCGTACAAAGATGACATCACGGAATACAAGAAACGGTTTGATAACTTTGTGGTAAGAGTGAGCGATAATAGAAGAGTAAACTGATGAATATGTTTATCTGCTTGTTAAAAGTAAAACAGTGTATGGTGAGGTGCACCCGGCACCCTTTCTGCGACATGCCAAGTCAACTCAAGAGTGACATCAAGGAGTCCATGCAAAAGAGGGGAGCAATTGGTCCATTAGTTTTAAAAATTATCTCCTCGCACAGACCACAGATACTTGGTTTGCACCAAAGGGGAAGGGCCCGTTGAAGAATGAAGGGGAAGTCCGAACAAAACAACATATCCCTCCTTAATATCCAGGTTTACTGTATCACCCACAAAACTAAACCTTATCTTAATTGTACAGATGTCTGGCTTCTTGGCAATTAAGTTTCCATTGTCTTGAATTCTCAAGATGTTTTAAAGCCATTTTTTGAGTGGGATGTTAATTACACCTTTTCAAAGCCTGAAATACTTTTCCTAGTTTTTATCTTCATCAGTCAAAATCAGCTTACTTTGAGATGATATACCTGTCGTGCACCATATTGGAATCTGGGCCAAATGAGAATATTCCCATAATGTGCTGCGCCACCGTGGAATTCCAATATGGCGTGCCTATATCGGAATCCTATTTGGTGCCACAAATCAAAACCGTTAGTAGTTGTTTTCCATAATTTATTTCTTGTTTCTACTCAAACATCGAAGCACATAACAGTGTCCAAGCTCAATTTTGTGCAAGAGGCATCGACTGCCATTTTGTTAACTTTTCATTAAACATGGGTCAGAGATGGGTTATAACCTAGATCACCAGCAGGCCACACAGGTTTGATAATCAGGACCATATAGGAATTCCAATATGGTCCAAGACCATACCTGATTTTTTCAAAATTCCCCCGTGTGTGAATAAAATCAGAAGTTTATCAAATTTGTATGGTACAAGGACTGAATAGTAATTCCAGTATGGTCCAGAACAATATGAGAATTCTAACATGGAAGTAGAATGATGGCAGGGGTCACATCTCGCAAGATTCCAATTTGGCTGCACCGTTTCGGAATTCCGATAATGCGCTGCGCTGTTTCTGAAATGGCATAGATTCCAATATGGCACGGAACATACCTACTGAGCTTCAGAAAAAAATGTTTACAAAATTGATTTAGCTGGAGAAAGTTGCAATGAAAGACATGTGGCCCATTTTAATGCATTGTTGTCTGCAGTGGGACAACGATTCGCTTTCTGTCCCTAACTTTTGAGCACAACTGACCACCTGCAAACCATCACCTGTGATAGAATTCCTGAAATTCATTCAAACGTGTATTTGCTAACTTTTAACAGATTTTCAAAATCAAAGTCACTTAAGGGCTTTCTTTCGTAAATCGAGTGCATGGTCATGCCACTAGATCAGCATCAACCAGGTCCCTACATATCCCACATACTTGCACAAACTACGGTAAAAATAGTATCTCATTTCAGGGTGCAACAGTATGGAACTTTATTCTTTACACTATTGCATGTAAGACACTCCCCAGTCTTTTCTCTGTTTAAAAGACAATACCATGCTTACTTAACCTCCTTGTAATTACCTATGCCCTCCTGGACCTGTTTGATACTGTTGTAGTTCTACTAATATTATTCCTCCAGGTGCTGTTTTAGTATATTCAATAATATCACATTGTCTTCTTGTATAGTTTATTTTCTCAGGTACACAACTTTACTATAATTTCTATGTATGCTTAATATTATTTACTATGTTCATCTGTATCTTTGATTTTCATCTTTCATCATGTAACATCCAGGGCCAGTCAGAAGATCAGTGTTATTACACTGAGCTGGTGACTCCTGTTAAAAAGAAATAAATCAATCGATCATTATAAAGGAACCACACTGTTAGTCTGCCTGTGTGACATTTGCCATGTGGCTGACCACCTTGATGTTTATTTGTGCCCTGGTTTAGACCCTGTCCATGCAGTGTGTTGGAAAGCATATAGCAAGTACAACATGTGTGAACTCCAATAACTTAAGCAAAATATAAGTTAAAAAATTTTATGTTCAGAGTTCATCCCTCCATGAGGTTCTGCTTTGGGTAGCATATTACCTATGCAACCCATTGGGAAACCGCACACACATACCCACACTGTGTTTTTACACACAGTCCCAAGCTCCTGTGTTCAGGGCTTTGTGGTACGGTAGTACCACCACCCATAAGTCTGATTAATCACACTTGCTGACCCCAGCATTGTTTCTACGGCAGTCCTTGTTTTACTGGTCTGCCGGGATTCAAATTCTTTTGAATCTAATTCATCTTGACAATAACGTCTTGGTAGAACCGAGATTCTGTGTTACGCAATCACGATAACGTGTTTTACGTGACAACAGAAAGTTACCCCTCGGCATATATATCAGATGTAACGTCGGTTAGCCCACAGTTCCTGATGAGTTGTGAAATACAACGAAACCAGTCGAACTTCTTCTACTTCTAGCTATTGTGACCCTTGCTCGGTCCGTACAAAATATAAGTTAAAGTTGGAAAATGCCACAAACAGGGTGGAGGAAGAAGCATGTAAAAGACAGTATCATAGAAAAGTCACTGGCTAGGCTTGTTGCAAAGGGAATGTGATTGATACATAATGTATAATCAGTTCCCCATACAAAAAGCATTCTGTTTCATGTTATTATATCAGGAATGATCCTGTGCATTTCTGATTCCTGTTTGTAGGTTTTGTGTAGCAAAAGACTGCATAGCAGGCATATCAATACAAGACAGACACAGGACAAAATAACCTGGTATAGTGCATGCCCACTTTTGGTAAATAACAGTTACATGTATACATAATCCTGCATACATCCACAGGTTACTTTGTATCTTTGCCCTTCTACTTCGAAACTTAATGAAATGCCTGACATAGGCCTACTGGTACCTGTCATATATCGACAGATAATATTTATTCAGATGACATGGTAAATTACTTAAATATCAAAGTATAAGGACAATTACCTGTATGATACCACTGGATGACACAAAACAAAGACCATCTTATTGGTAGATGGTGATTTTAATCCTATTGCCACACTGTTTTCATTTTTTTTTTTGTGTTGATTCTTGTAGGATGAAACATTTTTTCCACCTGATAGGCAGAGATCCCTGGCTTGAGAGATAACATATATCAAGGTCCAGAACATCTAATTTGTGGGTCTCAGGGGTCATGTCAAGGGATGTTCTTTCTATTCAGGCTCCACTCTGGATATTTAAGTTTCAGTGTGATGTAGGTGACTAGGTGGACAATTCGTGTGGAACAAAAAATTGGACATGTTTTCTGAAATCAATTTGAAAGTTTGGAGGAAAAAGTATCCAGGAAAGTTCTGCTTTATGTAGACAAGTAGTACTACATGTATATGGGGAATAATCATTAACGTAATTAATACATCCATGCTCAGTTTGTCAAATTTTTCGGGCAGATTTTTGCTAGTGCTCCTGCAGAGATAAAACTGATAGAGTATGTATTAAGTATTCATGCAAAAGCCTCATTGTCAAATCAAGTGCAAAGCAGAAAGTGGTCAAATGTCTGGTAAGACACTTACATCTGCAATTACTAATTTTGTCGTTGTAGCTAAAAAAAAAGAGAAAAGAAAAGAAATACTGTATAAATTGGGTAGAAATGTAAATTTAGCATAAAAGTTATATTTCATTAGGACTTGAACAAACAGGATTAAATGGGATGAAATTCCAGAGATCACAATGTGGTGCAGACAATAACATTGCACCTCATCACATACATGTAGTACAAATTGATGAACAGGCATATTTGTGACTTTGGGGGTCAAGGTCACCTCAAATATTCAGTCACCAGAACAACTTTGGAGAGGTTTCCAAATCAAGAAAAAATATTATTTGTTGGAATTTGAATTTTGTGCATATATGATATACACAACAATTATATATATGGCCATTAATACCCTCTGAACATTTTTTGGTATGGTTTACACATTAAAACTGTCTTATCAAAGGACTAGTTGTTTATACAATCTTGACAAGCAGAGCTCCACAATATAAACACATTTGGAATCTACATACAGTGCTATTTTGCAAGAGGATGTACTTTGTATGGATTTACTTCAAAACTTGAAATTGCATGAAGGAAAAACTGATACAAGGCTGATTCTTCATGAGTGTACATGTAGACAGACTGACTTTGAGATGTGGTTGTAATATTAATATGAGTCCATAAAGATGGTCCCGTGTCATGCCTTATTTGCATCCCAGGCACATACTAACCTGTATTGAAATCAAAGGATATTGCTAATCCATTGATTTTGTTAATAGAGTTATTTGTCCATTTAAATATTGTGTTTAAGGCCAGCCTTAAGAGATACGAAAAGCTCAACGTCAAGAGACCATCCAACAGCAGCGCCATCTATGGCATCAACAAGTTTGCAGACTTGACACCCGAGGAGTTTAAATGTGAGTACATTGTAGCAGATCAAGTTTATACATACAACTATGGACAGTGGCCCCCTCTTATAGGCCCCCTTACTCCCTCGCCCTGATGAGAGGCCACCCCCTCTACAGAAATTGCTTCTCCATGCAGCCAGTATTGTAATTTCATTATGTTTCCCCCCTCAGGAAAGGCCACCTTTCTGTTATGCTTCAAGTAGCCATATAAGAGGGGGACCACTGTACTGTTAATAGTTTAATAATAACAATATATTTTTTATTTCTTTCGCAATGTAAAACCAGGCGAGTGCCAGGCAAATGAGCTGGTTTGTTTTTCTGCTGATAAATAGCGATAGACTGACCTGGATAATTAATGGATACCGTCCATACTTTATATACCATATGTAAATATTGGGCGTATTAACATTAGTTAGGGTTAAGACCCTCAATAAAAATTTGAGTCAATAACTGTCTACTCCATATGTACGTGTAGGACAGTAAACCAAGGTACACGCGAGTCTAGCCAGGTGTAACGTCATGTGGCCAGAGTATTAAGGGTTGGAACCAAGGGCAGTGTAGGTCATGTAGGTTTGCCTTTGGCTTGAGTAGGATGGAGTTCTTACTGGATGTTGTCCATATTGCATGTGTAATGGACTATGTAAATCATTATTGTGAATGTGTATAGGGGAGATCACCTGTATAATTATTTTGCCATCCACATCCAAAAGAAGTAATGTTATTTGCAATGGAGAAGGTGCGATCTGTTAAAAAAAATACAGTCTGTTGTCTGTGTAACACACCATCTCATGGGAAATAGGCTCAGGGGGAAAAAGAACTTTATTTCTTTCAAGAGGATAGGAAAAATAACAGGTGACTAATACAATGTAATAGTTTTTCATGGGAATTAAGGATTACCCGTGGTAACTACAGAACTTTCTCCTTAATTCCAGGATTTAAATGTTGAAAAACAGTACTTTCCACACTCTTCCATATCAATTTTAGCCCCTTAATGTATATGATTTCAGTAAATTAGCCAAACAATAATTTCAAATGAAGAATCCAGTAGTGGAGGTAATATCTGTAAAATAATTAAAATAGATACAGTGTAGATGTACATACATTTATCAGTGTTTATTTTACAAAAATAACAAGAAGTGGACCCTTCCATGGTTTTGCTCTTTGGGAAGATAGCTGCCACACAGTCTGCTTCTCTTTATAATCCTCAGACAATTATTATTGCTGAGGCCATATCAGTTTCATGTCAACAGGCCCATTTTGAAGGTTGTACTCGAGATATAGCATGGTATGGAGGTTGTCTGGGGATATAGCATGTGTATGGAGGTTGTGTGTGTGGCGGGGGGGGGGGGGGGGGAGGGGGGCACATAATCAACATCGGGGTGGGTATGTGCCTCGGACATTTTTATACAATACCCTATCTTAATCCTACACCAGATGTAAAAAGGTACCCATTCTTAATCATGTAATTAATGTATTGAAAGGAGTGCTGCATTGGAACATCCTAATTGTTACCCCTATACTAATCCAAGTGTGTACATTTTGTGGGTCTTTTCTAATCCTGGGAATAATGAAAACAGGGCCTTTCTCACAGCACATACCCAGTACAATCCTACATGGAAGTATCCCCCCATGGTATGGAGATCATCTGGGGATACATGTATAGCATGTGTATGGAGGTTGTATGGGGATATAGCATGTGTATGGCTGTTCTAACATTTACATGATATTAGTAATGATTCTCCTTGCTATATAATTAGTATACTGTGGTTCCAACTGTCTCTGATAAGAATTTTCCGATGCAGAACTGCTATGGAAGACCCAGTCTATAAGTTTAACTTTGTTATCACTGGTTTCCCTTTTTGCAGACTTGAAATAAAGTTTTTTAGGATTGGTTAGTGGCTATGTTGATAGAGGTGAAATTTGAAAAGACAGTTTGACCAGTTGCACTCATATGAACCTTGAAGGAACTGAACTGAAAACCAGTCAAGGCCAGTTTACACACCAATGGTCCTGCTGTAGCTTTCTGTCATCAAGTACTAATGTACATTGTATTGTGATGATATGAAGCTCCTATGGGCAATAACTGTGGTATAGTTGTCATAGCTGGGAGATTCGTGTACCTTGCAAATAGGTCAAGCTAGGTATGGTAAGAATGTGTGTTCTGACTGAACAGAAATCACCAATTTGTAGTGCCATTTCTGAGTGAGGAAGTTTACTGTGAATCACCTGTTCTACACATGATGTGTTTAATAATAGATGGACACAGTGTCATCATGTGTACATGTAAATGAGAATAAAAAATATAGCATTCGACTGAGCAAGTGAGTTCACTCACCAATGATATTGACGCGGAACGTAGGAAGCAGAGTGGATGCATCTAAAATCTGCCCCCTTCCAGACACAATAACCTATAACAGCTAAGATGGGGAAGATTGGGTACACGTATTCAAGGATTTGGATTTCAAAAGAACCAAAAAAAAAAAAAACGGGAAAAAATGAAACCAATGTTTGTATATTTGCAGCCCGGTACTTGAGACCCCAAAAGCCTCCCTCTGAGTCTGTACCAATGCAAAGTCTGCTGAAGTTGCCAGTAGGGGCAGTCACAACAGAAGAAATACCAATGAAATGGGACTGGTTAGTACTGATGTCACATCACAAAAACAGGCATCATAGTCACCCATGTGCATTCAAAACATTTATGTATATAGCCGACCACTGAGGTGGCCGGTCACATTTGCAATGTACAGAGCCTTTGGCAATATTAAATGACCTGTGGTGACCTCTCAACTGCCAAACGTGGTCAATGGTCAGTCGAAATCAAGTTTTTGCAGTCAGTGGTCACTAAAAACTAAGCTTTTTGCTGTCAGCGGTCAGTCAAACCGAAGCTTTTTGCGGTCAGCGGTTATTACAAAAACCAAAAAAAATTCAGTGGTAACAGTGGTAACAGCCACTCTAATAATTTGCGGTCACTTCAAATGAAAACAAAGTAAGACTGAAAGATCCAGCATCCAGTGTACGTATGACCATTAATATGACTCACCACCTGGCATATGTTCTAAAAAGGTCTGTAAATTGATATTAAGAGGAAATTTATATGTTATCATGCTTCGTAATGTTAACTTTATTGCTTTAACTTTGCAAGTGTTGACTGAGAACAGCGAGGATGCGTCCATGTTGATCTAGTTGTGAGATGCATCATGGGAGTTCATTCCTTTTTTTAAGGGTCCTCCCCATGGGGGGACCCTTTTTGTTTTCGTCCCTCCTGATGTCTGTACCAATCTACGCATTCTCATTAACCTGACACCTACAGGATGCGTCCATGTATTTTGCTCAAATTTGGCAATATGCTTACCTTACGTAGCAAGATGAATTGATTAGATTTTGGTGTCACCATGACCTTATTTGAGCAAATGGCAATGTAATTACATGCTTGGTAGGGCTCGTTACCGCAGTATCTTCAGAATGCTCAAATGTTTGTTGCTCAAATTTGGCAGTATGCTTATTTAGCATGCCAAGATGAACTGATCAAATTTTTGTGTCACCATGACCTAATTTGAGCAAATGGCAGCCTAATTACATGTTCGTTAGGGCTCGTTACCACAATACATTGTATCTCCAAAGTGGTCCAATGTATTTTGCTCAAATTTGGCTTATGCTTATCTAGCATGCCAAGATGAACTGATTAGATTTTGTTGTCACCATGACATAATTTGAGCAAATGGTGGACCCTTCAGTCAACGTTTGGCGTTGAAGGTATGTTTAGTTTTAATTCGGACTGCTTTTGGAAATTACCGATGTTCCGAAACACGACAATGTGGTTTTGTTAAGCGATCGCAATGAAGCATGAGCATATTTTCAGGTACAAATAATGATGGAATCTGTTTATTTATATCACCAAAAGGGCACCCTTTTTACAATGTTTAAATTTAAACGGCTATCAACCAAACTGAATTCACCAATCATCGTGATTTTTTGCAATGACAATGTCGCAAGGGCATTTCCCTGTGGCTTTGGTCCGGTGATGAAAAATTATAGACTGTTTCATCCCAAAAAGATTTCATTACCACTTCTATTAGCCTCACGCTGTATAGAGTTATCACAACATTTGTCCCCAGAAATGTTTGTGTGTCAGACCTGTTTACTTCTACGATTTCTCTGTAGTTTCTACGTACACAGAATTTAAATGCAAAATGCGCTCTACAGATCACATCTGTCAATTTCTATGGTTATGACAAAATTTTCAATGTTGACATAACATTGTTTTTTGGGGGCCAGTACTTCCCATAGTGTTGCTCAGTCAGCTTGAGCACTGGGGATGTAACAAACCCTGTGCCAGGCCAGCCAGTGATGATGCTTTAGAAGTTGTTGCAACTTATTGACAGCTGAGCGGATTAGCGCTCCCTTTGAAGTCCAGTCAAACACAGGTCCTGGTAAGTTGCCTCCTCACTCCATGCTCAGTCTTTTGCCGATATGTACAGTATGATTATGGGTGATGTCGATACAAACGTCGATGAAGGACAGCGTGCCATACACGAGTTTGTCACTAGCTAGGTTAGGCAGCATAAGGGTAAAGCCACACACTGTAGTTTCAGTGATGAAGCGATTAATTCTGCTATTTTATCTCTGAGAAAGAATGTGTCTCCGGGTCCGGATGGGTTAACTGCTGAGCATTTTATTTACGGCAACTGTGACGAGCTGCGCACTCACTTAGCTGCGTTATACGATGTAATATTTAAATTTACTATCATTCCTACTGTATTGTCTGTGGGTATCATAATACCGATTTTGAAGAAACCTACCTTGAACCCTAATGAGCCTGGTAACTATAGACCTATAACCTTGAGTTCATGTCACAGCAAGCTGATAGAGACACTTCTCTTGCCATGTGATAAGTCCCATGAAAACCAGTTCGGGTTCCGGAAGGAGAGGGGTACAGCATTGGCTACAAATTTGTTAAATGATATAACTCTATATTGTAAGCATCAAGGCTCGCCGGTCTACCTCTGCAGTCTTGATGCAGAGAAATGTTTTGACACCCTTTGGCACGATGGGTTGTTCTATAAGCTTTTTGATGTACTTCATTTGTCACACTGGTTATTTTTGCAGCAGTGGTATTCCGAGTTGGAGTCATGCGTAAAGTGGAATGGCGAACTCAGCTCTTCATTTAAAGTAACGCGTGGAACCAAACAGGGTAGTACCATGTCGCCGGCGCTTTTTAACATATTCATTAATGATTTACTCATCGAACTTTCTTGCTGTAACGCCGGTGTCAGAATTAATAATGATGTTTTTAATTCTTTCGCATATGCTGACGACATTAATCTTTTCAGTCTCACAGCTCCTGGTCTTCAGTGTTTAATAGACAGATGCCTAAATTATTCTCGCAAATGGCGCTTCTCGTTTGGTATTGCAAATCTAGATGTATGATCCTAGGGGGTAATAATTAACTACGTAATATGCCGTCGTGATACCTTAACAATGAGAAAATTGATTTTGTGAATCAAATCGAAATTTTAGGCACTATTTTTACTTCGACTATGTCCGGTGCATCCCATGTAGACAAGCGAGTCCAGGCGTGTCGCGGGGCTATGTACAGTTTGTCGGAGGTGGGGTGTTCTTACCCAGGTCTTTCGACCCAAGTTAAGTGCCATCTCTGGCAGTCGGTGGGTCTGCCTACTCTTTTATTTGGATGTGAGTCGATCAATGTTAAGCAGACTCAGTTAGACAAGTTAGAGACAGTCCAGGCTACGACTGTGAAGAGAGTGCTAGGATTACTGATTCAGAGCCACCACTTAAAATTACTGCGGGCTGTGGAGATAGATCGGGTGGGGGATAGAATAAAATCCAACACAAAGTCTTTGTGGTGGCGAACATTCCGGGTGGCGAGCCCCGCCAGGACTTTGTGCGCGAGTCTGCTTGCGCTTTACATTGCCCACAGTGTTGTGGTTTCGGGGACTCTCCTGGACAGGGTGATAAAAGCAGGCGGGTCGGCTGTGGACCTAATTTTCAATAAACCTCACAATAACAGTCAGAGGCTGCCACAGGACGGGGTAGTAGACAGCATTGCCTACCTGGTCATGCAGGATAATTTTATTAAGCCATATTCTTAGGAGCACGTGCTGGCCACACTTCTATTAAGAGCTTTTTAACTTTGGTTTTTAATTTGAGAGATTTTAGTTATTCATGACTGTCTGCTTTTTATTTTGCCATTATTGTATTGATCTTGATGTACATATTATTTCCTCGTCCGCAGGGTTTTTAATAAATTACTATTATTATTATTATTATACCTGTACTGACTGGTCGCCTGCTGTATGTTATGTGGTCACTTTTACTTGGCAGAAGGGGTGCCAGCATACAGCAGGTACTCTCTCTCTCTCTCTCTCTCTCTCTCTCTCTCTCTCTCTCTCTCTCTCTCTCTCTCTCTCTCTCTCCTCTCTCTCTCCTCTCTCTCTCTCTCTCTCTCTCTCTCTCTCTCTCTCTCTCTCTCTCTCTCTCTCTCTCTCTCTCTCTCTCTCTCTCTCTCTCTCTCTCTCTCTCTCTCTCTCTCTCTCTCTCTCTCTCTTTAAGCAGGTAAGCATTGATTTACTCTAAGAAGTGTCCAGAGCAAAAAGTTCTTGGGGATTTTCTAAGAAATGATCAGTTCCTTTTTAAATGTATATAAAAAATAAAGAGTCCCACAACATGGATCAATTTCCCCAAAAACAATCATTTTCCAATTTTTGTATCACCATTGTAAAGAAGCAGCTACAGTCATGAGGAATCCCTGATACCATTTTGCAGATACATGTGTTTAGTTTATAATACCAACAAATTTTACTATTTTATCTTGAATAGTTTTCCAGAAATATCAAAAATTTTGCAAAGTACACTTTTTTTGACCCAAAACTTTGAATTTCTAGTTCCATCTTTGGTGCCGACAGACTCTGTAAAATTTTCTGTCAATTGAACATGTAGGTTAAACTTGATTATGTCACGGATGCATGTTTCTGTGATATTTTGCCGAAAAGTGAAGTTCCTGTTCTAGGTTAGATATTATGTTAAACATGTTTAACTTAGATATTATGTTAAACATGTTTAACGTTCATAAGTTGCAAGGTGGGTCTACCAAGTCTCACCACACCAAAGTAAGACATAAATAGTCCAGATATTATCATGATGTGTAGATACTGGTTTCCTACTGTCAGATGTGTATTGTCTGTATTCTTTCCAAATGGAGATTATTGTGTACCTGTCTTTTCTGTAGGAGGGAACATGGCATCATATCTGACGTAAGGAACCAGGGGTCCTGTGGAGGCTGTTGGTAAGAAAGGGTTCATATAAATACACACACAAGAACTTTCAGCTTATTTTACTCAGACTTTACTCTCATTCATACCATGGTTTTTCGTTACATAAAAAAAAAAATCTATATAAATAAGTATCAAGAAATTATATGTACTTTGCCAGATTGTTATGTAACAGCTTGTAGAATCTATAACATTCATTTTACATGAGTATCCATAGTATTACTTCCTATTATTGATTACATTCTTTAATTAAAATGATTTCAAGCAAGGTGCTATAAACAAGTAGCACCTTGTAGGTGGCCCAAGTGATAGCATATTCTAATCCTTAACTGGGGTCATCCTGACATATTTCTCATAAGCTTTTGTCGATTATGATTAAACACATATCTGTTACATATCTTGTATTCAATTTCTTTTCATGGTGTTGAACAAAAAGCTTCTGACTTCTGAGTTCTTTTGATATTTCGTTGTGAAAATACCTCAGTTGAAGCTGATTTAAGTTCCTTCTGCCTCGGACACGTAATTACATGGAACTTCTCATATATTTGTAGACCAGAGTTTGCATTAGGATTTTTTTCAGGGAGTCACAAGAAGGGAAATTCGGGGGAGGAAGACGAGATTTTTACCAATTTTACATGTAAATGAACAAGATTTGTGACCCTTTAGAATTTTCTCAGTGGGTATTTGAGGTTTTGAAAAGGTAAGATACCCCCAATTTGGGGGTTAACAGAAACACTGGTAGACATTGTGTGTTGTTGGTATCTGGATGTAGCAACCAATTTGAGTTTTAAGTGGTAAGGCACACACTAATCTGTACATTGTATTGTCACGGAGAAAAACTATTTTGCTGGGATACTGGTTCTCTGTGAAAAGTGCATGTAAATACATACAGGTTACCAGGATTTCCATTTTATTTTATTTCACTTTTTGTCTCAATTTTTAATAATCTGACAGGACAGTTGGATATATTTATAACTGAGACAAAAAAGGGCAGCCAAGACATGCATTATTCTGTGTTTGGGGGTGAATAATAATTTTCTGGAGTGAAAATCAAAGTAATAACTAACTGCACATCACATGACCTAAACATTGTTGCAGCTACATTGATATTTGCCTGCATCAGTGATGTAGTGCATTAATATAATAGACAAAACCAAATGTGTGCAAGAGATGTTTGATTATACATCACACATGACATGGGACAACTACATGTACGGCGTTAACAAACTTGGCACACCAGGTCAGTGTTGAAAGTATACATAGGGCCTAATTTTTTGTGATGAATACCCAATTAAACAGAATAAATAAAATCTTACGTGGCTGGAGAGTGAGTTACCATTTCTCTCTCACTAGCAATCACTGTTGGTGGGGAAAATTCACTTGTGATTTTACTCCCTACATGATCCCGCATGAGAGAAAATAATAACTCACTCTCAGCCATGTAAGATTTTTGGCATCCTTATTCTTTGTGGTAATGTCTATCATATCATGTGTTTGCTTACTCTGGGTCATATGAGGGTTTATTATTTTATTGTAATACATTTAATATTCAGTACGTTGTATTAAAACACAAATCTTTGCCTTTTTCCTGATAAGATCCTAATAATAATTTTAGTGTGTGCAGGTAAGCATCACTGATAATCATGCTAGTGGAAACCCACTATGAGTTGACACGCCCTAGTGGCCCCTATCCGTTGACATGCTCCTGTGCCCCCATCCTTGACATGCCCCTATGCCCCCATCCCTTGACATGCTCCTGTTCCCCCTATCCCTTGACATGCTCCTGTGCTCCCATTCCTTGACATGGCCCTATGCCCCCTATCCCTTGACATGCTCCTGTTCCCCCTATCCCTTGACATGCTCTGTTCCCCCTATCCCTTGACATGCTCCTGTGCCCCCATCCTTGACATGCCCCTATGCCCCCTATCCCTTGACATGCTCCTGTTCCCCCTATCCCTTGACATGCTCCTGTGCTCCCATTCCTTGACATGGCCCTATGCCCCCTATCCCTTGACATGCTCCTGTTCCCCTATCCCTTGACATGCCAATGTGCCCCTGATCCCTTGACATGCTCCTATGCCCCTTACCCCTTGACATGCCCCTGTGCCCCCATCCCTTGACAAGCTCCAGGTGTGCCTCTATCCAATGACATGCTCCTGTCCCCCCTTATCCCTTGACATGCTCCTGTGCCACCTATCCCTTGACATGCTCCTGTTCCCCCTGTCCCTTGACATGCTCCTGTTCCCCCTATCCCTTGACATGCTCCTGTGCCCCCATCCTTGACATGCCCCTATGCCCCCTATCCCTTGACATGCTCCTGTTCCCCTATCCCTTGACATGCTCCTGTGCTCCCATTCCTTGACATGGCCCTATGCTCCCTATCCCTTGACATGCTCCTGTTCCCCTATCCCTTGACATGCCAATGTGCCCCTGATCCCTTGACATGCTCCTATGCCCCTTATCCCTTGACATGCCCCTGTGCCCCCATACCTTGACAAGCTCCAGGTGTGCCTCTATCCAATTACATGCTCCTGTCCCCCTTATCCCTTGACATGCTCCTGTGCCACCTATCCCTTGACATGCTGCTGTGCCCCCATCCCTTGACGTGCTCCTGTGCCCGCTATCCCTTGACACGCCCCTGTGCCCCCATCCCTTGACAAGCTCCAGGTGTGCCTCTATGCAATGACTTGCTCCTGTCCCCCCTTATCCCTTGACATGCTTCTGTGTCCCCCCTCCCCCCCCCCCCCCCCCATGCCCCACCTCAATCAAAAAGAAGCTTTTACTTTGTGTTTTGCTTGTTTTGTCACTCCATTTAGGGTGGAGTAGAGTCTGCATGTACATAGAACTTAATCTTCTCAAATGGCAGATTATTGTGCATGTTCAGGCCTTCAGCACTGTGGAGACAGTGGAGAGCATGCATGCTATGAGGACTAAGAAGATGGATATGCTAAGTGTACAGCAAGTCATTGACTGCTCCTATGGGTTCAAGCCTCTCTATGGATGTCTGGGTGGAGACACCTGTGGTGCTTTCGGCTGGATGAAACAGGTAGGGGTACCATCTCTTGAGGTTTTACAAATCTTTTCAGATGATAAAATCACATTTGTTGTTTTTTCTCTTTCCAAAAATATGTCTGAGCTCATCAAACAGTTACATGTATTGCCAATGCATTTTGCTTGAAAAACTGTAATTAGCCTGTAGCGGGTTAATTTTATGTCAATATTTCTAGGCAAAATGATTTGGTTTTATTTTATTGAAAAAACAGTTGGCCAACAGGCTCACCAGCCTACATTAGGGCCTCTTGTACAATGATTTGAAGCAGGGCTCCCCATTGTTTGCTTTTTGTTTGTTTGTTTCTTTCTTTCTTTCTTTTCCTTTTCTTTCTTCCTTCTTTTCTTTCTTCTTTCTTTTCTTTCTTTTCTTTCTCTTTCTTCTCTTTCTTTCTTTCTTCTTTCTTTCTTTCTTTCTTCTTTCTTTCTTTCCTTCCTTCCTTCCTTCCTTCCTTCCTTCCTTCCTTCCTTCCTTCCTTCCTTCCTTCCTTCCTTCCTTCCTTCCTTCCTTCCTTCCTTCCTTCCTTCCTTCCTTCCTTCCTTCCTTTCTTTCTTTCTTTCGTTCTTTCTTTCTTTCTTTCTTTCCCTCCCTCTGTGTCTCTTTCTCTCTCTCTCTCTCTCTCTCTCTCTCTCTCTCTCTCTCTCTCTCTCTCTCTCTCTCTCTTTCTCTCTCTCTCCCTCCCTCTCTCTCTCCTTTTTACCTCAGCTGACTTGTCAGTCAGCTGAGGTTTTTTGAGGGTCCGTCGTCCGTCCGTCCGTCGTCCACAATTCACATTTTCGACTTCTTCTCCAAAACCGTCAGCCACATTCACTTTAAACTTGGTGGAGATTTGCCTTGGGTGGGTCTCTACCAAGTTTGTTCAATTGGTCACGGTCCAGAGATTTTGGGATTTTTAATGAATTTTTTTATTCTTTTTTGGGTAAATCTTAAAAAATCTTCTTCTCCGAAACCGCTTACCCAATTGCTTTAATATCACACAGGAACACTCCCTGGGACTCGTAGTTCTTAATTTGTTCACCAGGTGGCGCTGCAATTTTTTCCTAATTTTTTATGAATTTTTGTGTGTTGTAGCTATTTTCGACTTCTTCTCCAGAACCGCACTCAGATTAAGCTGAAACATGGTGGATATGTTCCTTGTAGAAGGGTCAAACAAAGTTGTTCACTATGTGGGAATGCTGCCGATTCCTGATTTTTAACGATTTTTTCAATTCTGGTACTTGTCGGTCAATGCAGCTTTCCTATTGATTACTATGGTAGTCAATGGGCAGTCTAATGCTAATTCACATTTTCGACTTCTTCTCCAAAACCATCATCCAGAGTAACTTCAAACTTGGTGACAATGTACCTTGGGTGGATTTCTACCAATTTTGTGCAAATGTTTATGCTCCAGTGATTTTTGGATTTTTAATGAATTTTTTTGTTCTTTTTTTTTTGACAAATCTGAAAAAATCTTCTTCTCCGAAACTGTTTACCCAATTGTTTTGATATCACACAGGAAGACATCTAGGGACTCCTTGTTGTTAATTTGTTCACCAGGTGGGGCTGCAGTTTTTTCTAATTTTTTATGAATTTTTGTGTGTTATAGCTATTTTCGACTTCTTCTTCTTCAGAACCGTCACTCAGATTAAGCTTACATGTGGTGGATATGTTCCTTATGGAAGGGCCAAACAAAGTTGTTCACTATGTGGGAATGCTGCCGATTCCTGATTTTTAATGATTTTTCAATTCGGTTCCTTTGGGGTAAATGCACCTTTACTATTGATTACCATGTAAGTCAATGGGCATTCCAATGCTAATTTACATTTTCGACTTCTTCTCCAAAACCTTCATCCAGATTTACTTCAAACTTGGTGGCAATTTACCTTGGGTGGGTGTCTACCAGGTTTGTTCCAATAGTCATGTTCCAATGAATTTGGATTTTTTTATGATTTTTTTTCAAAAATCTCTACAAAAGTTTTAATAGGAAAGTTTAACATGGGAATTTCTTGTAATGGTCATAACTTTAATAATACTGACCAGATTTACTTCAAACTTGGTGGGGATGTGCCGTGGGTGGATCTCTACCAAGTGTGCTCAAATGGTCATGCTCTATTGATTTTTGGATTTTTTATGAATTTGTTTGTTCTTTTTTGGGGCAAGCCTTCAAAATTCTTCTCCTCTGAAACCGCTCACCCAATTGCTTTGATATCGTACATAGACACTCCCAGGGACACCTAGTTCCCAATTTGTTCACCAGGTGGTGCTGCAATTTGTTTATGAATTTTTTGTATGGTTTTGCTATTTTTCACTTGTTTTCAGAACCGTTCCTCAGATTAAGCTGAAATGTGATGGATATGTTGTTGTGGAAGGGTCAAACAGTTGTTTAGTAGGTGGCACTGCTTTGGATTCCTGATTTTTAAGGATTTTCAATTACGGTACTTACCAGTCAGTGGAGCTTTCCTATTGATTACTATGTAAGTCAATGGGCATTCTAATGCTAATTCACAGGACAACTGACACGAAATTTACTGTTTACTTGATAACTTGAGATCTGTTTTGAGTTAGCTACACACGTTAATTATTCTGTATGAAGGTCATGCTGAGACAGTACATGAATGACCTTGACCTCGTTTGTGGGGTCACAGTGCAACATACATGAATTTTACTCTTCATTATAACTTGAGAACTACTTGAACTTTGATGTTGTACATGTAAGTGTTCTTCTATAAAGGTCAGACTTACTCAGAACATGGTGTCCTTGATCCTTTCCCAAGTTCATAGAGCTGCAAGTGTGATGAATGTCACGATCAGCTGAGGCACGGGCTGTTCACACAGCCCTCTTGTTAAATTCTGTTCTGGTCCTTTAGGCAAGTTGTTTTGATTTTTTATCTGAAAGCTGTTGTAACTGACTGGTCCATCAAATAAAGTCTTCTATATCGAAGCAAACTTGTGTCCATCAGGATACAGTGCCCCAGGCTATCAGCTTTCCTTGGTTAAGGTTGGGCACATCACCACCCATCCTGAGCCAAGGAAAAGTGCAGTTCAGTTTGAATCTAAACAACAAAGGGTTAAAGATTCTATTGTCACGTCACTGTCACTGCTTTCAGACACAAACGCCCCTGGTACCGGAGAGTCGGTATCCTTTAAAGGACGTGACGCAGACGTGTAAAGTATTTCCCAAAGGTACAGATGGAGTGAGGGTTAGGTCTTACACATGCGATTCGTAAGTATTTGTTGCACAGGATATCTTCTTTATAAGTTGGGTGAGGGGTCCATAGAGCAGATTGTGTTGTATGCCCAAGATGGCTGCTTCATCTCCAGAATAGTGAAGAACTGCCTTGTCCTGCTGAGCAAGACACTAATTTAATCACCTTCTGTGTGTCTCAGTGAGTCTCTTGGCAGAATGCCATCATGCACCCTCGAACCCCCTTTGAGGGTCCATGATTCCATGTGGGATAACAATAGACCTTTTCAATACGCCAAAGGGCACAACAAACACTTAGTATTCAAATTTGCCACTTGAGAGCGCTGAACAACCCGGAGTGTTAGTTTAGTTTAAACATATTTATTAAATCTGGATAGCCACAGATTACATCGAAATAACAAGGAGGCTTCTACAATTCCTATTATCCTGTTGTCCTGGACAAGTGGATACCTAGGTTGGACAAGTGACTTTTGAACATCACTTGTCCAGTGGACAACCAAATTTTGATTGTAAATAATAAATTATTAAATCCCGTTTGCCTGGAATACGGGTTGAGCCAGTGGGAAAGGCAAACAAGTTAGCTGGTGTAGCATGGGGCTGGGCTGAAGGTGTAGCATGGGGAAGCGTTGAAGGTGTCAACAAACATTTGAAAGCTATGGGTCTTTTCAAATAAATATATTTGTAGCTTCTAAAACTATTTCAAGAAATATTTGCATATGGGACAGACAATTATTCAGTGTTGATTGCGACAAGCCCCCCTCCCAGGTGATTTTTTGTAATGCATGATCTATGTTAGAGGGACAAGGGAAAATTCAGATTCACTTGTCCTGTGGACAAGTGATTCTCGAAAAAATTGTAGAAGCCTGTAGTAAATGGGTTCTCCAGAACAAGGAGACACAAAGAGTATGTACAACTGTATATACAAGGCACACAGGACAAAACAATTGTTACCAGTGTATAATATCACCAAAAACTCTGTACAACTATCAAAATTTGATTACATGTAAGATACAAGTTAAGCCAGACTGAGTATGAATTTGAGTTAAATATTTGCCTAGTGTGGAAAAACTGTGATAGAAATAAATATTCATAGCCCAAAGTAATGATCATTACAGTAACCGAAACATTTAGTCATTACAAAGGTCATTTACATACACCAACAATAGGAGGGGCCCAAGGATAGTGCCCTGAGGCACCGCAGCCTGAATTGGAAGCCAGGCAGAAGATTGAATATGAAAGTGACTGTTTAGAGGCCATTAGAAAGATAGCTTTTGACCCAGGTAACGAGATGATTAGATATGCCAGGATGCCATACCTTGTGGAACACCTTAGAGATGTCAAGAAATACCATTCTGGCTTCTTTTGATGATTCTAGACCATTGTAGATAATATGAAGTAGGTAGACAAGTTGATTATTGTCGAGTGGCCTGCCTTGAAACTTGTGTTTTTAGATGTTAGGAGATTGTGAAAAGTATTCATGGAGGGCACTTAACATTAGGCAGTAAAAGACTTTAGAAACATTACAGAGTGAAGATATTGGCCAAGAGTTATAGTTGTCAGTTAGATTTTTTGAAGACAAGACAAGTATTGGAACATTTCCAGGATGAGGGAAAGTAAGCTTGATTAAGAGAAAGTCTAAATATTTTTGTAACAGGATTACAAATGAAACAAGAAGTATTCTTGAGAAGTATGATGCCAATGTTTTCAGGCCCAGTTGCAGACGTAACTCTTGGAGACAATAAAACTTTTAAGGCATCCTTCTCATCAAATGGGATTTCAGTTAATGTAGACTCAGTACAATGACAAAATTCAGGCTCTGGAGGAGAGTCAATGTCGGAAGAAGTTGTGCATTGACTTTCAAAATACGTATTGAAAATGTCACATTATTTCCATTGCAAGATTTGATTTGGCCGTTTTCATTAGTTGGAGGAATATCCTGGTGGATTTTAGATTCCAAGACAGGCTTGGGTAAGCTGCACCATTGTTTAGGATTTATTTTGTTATCGTCCATTTTAGAATATAACTTAGCAAAGCAAGATCGCATCAATTTTCAAGTTATGATGAGGAAAATGGAAAGTAGTGGGAATGAACATGTGGGTGAACTTGGCAAGGAGAATGTGCCAAAAATTGTGTATAGGAAAGATGAGCTAGAAGGCAAAGACTGTGCCACATTGAAGAATATTCTTAGAAATCTGGGGAAGACAGTTTCAGCCACCAAAGTCATTCTGAATGAACTGTCTCCTTCAAAGAGGCTGGTGCCTGGCTTCAAATGTATGGTTTCTGTCCCAAGAATTCCAACTTCCAAGTGGGTGTGTCTGGTGACCACTCCAAAAAACCCGTTCTTGGTAGCCAGGTAGGGGATAAGATACAATATGTAACTACCCTAGCCTGTTATCAATACAATCCATATGAACACCGTATTAGCACAAAAAGGACACTTTTAATAACTTAAAGGATTGTCAAGTGCAATCGAGTACCCGCTTTTCAATATGGCAGCCAGACAAGTGTGTTGCATGAATGCATCAAAAACACGCTAAAATTGCAATATGAAAGATATTTGCCATGCAAATTTTTTTGCAATGTAAATCATGATAATATTCCATGCAATTAAGTATAAAAATTATAAAAAAAAAGCAATATAGCAATCTTTTATAATGGTTCTAAAACCATGTCATTCTGTCCTTTGGTTCTGATAAGAAAATTGGGGGTTGGCGATACCATCCACATTTAAAGTGAACACAGCAATAAAATGTGAACCTTCTCGCTTTATTGCTTGTATCCAAGCCTTCCTTTGATCCTGTGGCTTTACTGGAATCCAAAAATAACCTAATTCTGTTTTTTTACTGCGGTTATTTAAGCAACCAGGGAGGCAATGGTGGTCCCATTTCCCCATGTTGAAGTATGGCTGTCCGTATTCGCACTGAAGGTGTTAAACCCCAATTTTTCGGTTCTGCAAAGTGCGGCAAAATTTGACTACAGTGCCATCTGTCATACTGAAAAGTTTTTTTTGGCGATTAGGTAAATACTCTTGAGAAGATATACTCTTTAGCCTAGTTGACTTGTCAGTCAAGTCAGCTGTGCTTACAGGATGGGTCAGTGTCTGGTGCCCATAGTCCATCTGTTGTCCTGTCAACAATTGGAATTTTCACACGACAGTGTTTTTTGGTTTATTAAGGAGTTTTTATTAATTTTTCATTGGGCAAAATCTTAAAAAGTGTTTTTCTCTGAAACCGCCAAGCCAATTGCTTCAAAATTGCATCAAGGCCCACTCCTTGGGACCCCTACACAAGAAAGGTTTTGATGCTTACAACCTGTTTTATTTGCATATATGGGAAGTAAATATGTTGTTCTGGCCATATCCATTACATTTTTTACACTTGCAGTGTCTAAAAAGTATCTTTATTGGCCTAATAAAGTTGCCACTTCGAAATGCCTACATCTTGAGTTATCATTCTTTTCCAACACCTCTGGAATGGCTGGGGTGCTGACATCACAAATACAACACAGTGCAGTGAGCAGGCAAAAACCATGGCAAAACTATGGAGTACTAGCAGTCAAAGTGTCTCTGTCTCTGACAGCAGTAGAAATGGGCACAGAAATGTGCGTTTCCATCTCAGTGTCCATGGAGGATGGGTTGTTGTGTTAATACTAGGTGCACTAACACCTCAAGTTCCATGGTGAGCCTGTTTCAATTTCCAAAGGACCCACACCTTTGCCATGCATGGACTCATGGCGCTCAGATTCATTGGGCTGGCTTTATTTTGGTGCAGGGTTTCCGTTAACCCCCAAATGGGTGTATATTTCCCTTTCAAAACCTGAAATACCTGTGAGATAATCCTAAAGGGTCACAAGTTTTATTTATTTGCATGTAAAATGGGTGAAAATCTAGTCTTTTCCCCTGAATTTCCCTTCTTGTAACCCCCTGAAAAAAATTCTAACAGATACATTATTGGTGGGTTTCTCAAGCTGATGAAGCCACTGCTTAACATGATACAGAAAAAAACCCATAAACTCACAATCATTGTTGCATGTAAAAGCGCTCAGGACAGAAGTATATCGCATTAATCCTACTGGTACTACTGCGGTTTGTGTTCTAGCGGTAAATGACTTCGTGCCTGGCGAGTATGGCAAGTCTTTTGATCTCATTCACATTGATTGATGGTGTTACACCAGCAGCTCATAGCCCCCCAGGCGCATGCTGGCTGTGTGATATGGGCCAGTGGCATAGGACAAACTGTCACAGTAACAAATAATCGACTGGAGTTTACATTCAGCAGAACCAAAGCTTTGCAGGATTACGTGAGTTGTGGGATCTTATGACAGGCCTATTAAACTCCAAATTCAAAGATTTCAGATGGTTGGACCAAACATTTTACCGGCACGTTTTACTAGCTCTAAGAGTGACACCAAACCAAAATAAAGTAAATAGATGGGCCATTTTATATTACAGTGAATGCAACTCTTTGATATTTATTAGCAGAAAGCTTATTTAATACCAATTTAAGGAAAGAAATGGAGGGTGATTTGGGTTGTCTGATTCCCTGATCAGTTCTGTGTTGCTGACATCACATTGGCCATGTAGCAATACAAGAACCATGACTGGTTCCCATTGATATGGCTTAATTGCCTGTTCTTCTTGCACAGTTGCCCTCTCTATTAAATTTTATTCATCTTGTCAGAAAAAGTGCGGGATAAATTATTGAGATAACCATCATCATCACACTCAGGATCACTGCTGAAGTCCTCCGACTTGCCATGTCTAATGCTGGCACTAACTAATGCAGTTCTATAGGCTAGTGCACATTGGTTGGGAGAAGGGTTGCGTTTGTGATGTCAGCAACAGTTTTGCACCAGTGACCATGATCTGGCAGAAAGCCCACGCTGATGGCTTGTCAAGGCGGATCATTTTAGATGCATCAAAAATCATCATTTGAAATTCAGATATATTTATGGAAAATCGATGGATATTATTTCTGAGACATCTGAACCCAAACTTGATAGAAAGTTAGACCCTATCAATCAATATGACCTGTAATTTGTGTAAGAAGTGGCTGTGCAATTTTTTCATTTATTTATAAATTTTTGTGTGGTAAGGCTATTTATTTTTTACTTTTTCTCCAAAACCATTATTTAGATTCTTGTGAAACTTGTTGGAAGGGTCAAGTTAAACTATTTTCTAGGTGAAGATATTTCATATCCCTAATTTTCAACCGTTTTTTACCCTTGGTACACAAAGTGTCTACCACATTGGATCAAATGGTCACACTGGGAATTCTATGATTTTTTTGGTTCTTTTTGGCAACAGGTGGCGCAGCAATTCTTTCTTTTTTTATTAAAACTGAGATTGTTCTGAAACTTTGTGGAAATGTAGCTTGTGATAAGGTTAAATAAAGGTATTCACAAGGTGTGGGTACTCTGGATCCCTAATATTTAACAGAGTTTTTTTTGTATGGGTACCTGTGGGTTAGTGCATGCATTCCTGCTAATAACCATGCAAGTCACTTGGGATTGCAATAGAAATTCACATTTTTAACTTCTTCTCCACAACCGTCAACCAAATTCAATTCAAACTTGGTGGTGGTGTACCTAAGGTGGGTCTCTACTAATTTCATTCAAAATCATAATTATGCCATACACTGTGCCTTGTCAAATGTTTAGTACTTCCAAAAGTCAAAACTAATTTTTGGATCAAAACCTTTAAATTTGACACAAGTTGAAGAGGAATAATTAAAGTAACAAGACAAGGTAAGCCAGTTCAAAAGTTGTATTTAAAAGGCTCTGTTTGAGGAACATTGAACAGAAGACGACCTATTGATGAATAACTTCATATGAACTATTCAGTCATTTATTGTAAATTTTGTTTATGATTTTATGTTGTATATTGTATGCTTTTTTGTGTTCTGTATTTTTTCAGGGGCCCCTGGGACAACGGTGTTGTAGCACTGAAGGGCTTCCTGGGCAAATATGACAAATAAATAAATGGTCATGCTCCAGTTATTCTGAGATTTTGTACAAATGTTCTTGTTCTTTAAAAATACATGTATTCTTCTCTAAAACCACCAAGCCAATTGCTGTGAAATTAGATAGGAACACTTCTGGGGACCTCTTAACCTTAATTTGTTCATCAGGCGGTACTACAATTATTTTTTGCTTTCTACAGATTTTTTGTGCATTTTCACTTTTGTGGACTGTTTCTCCTATGCAGGAAGTTGGATCCTCTGCAGAATTATTGGGGATGAACATGTATGTGGACTTGATCTCCATGTAATGTGTTCACTATATGGTGGTGCTGATATTTTCTCAGTTTCAACAAGTTATGGAAAGGTCAGGTCATGTTGGAAGCATATCAGTTGCAAAGGCATTTGTTCCTCATCATGTAGGAAAAGTGCCTGTTACTGATAGGAGTTTTTAAACGCAGAAGCACAGCTGGGCATTCTAGAAGTGCTGAGTAGAAGACATGGTGGACACTGTGTTAATAGAGAGTACCTGGTAGTGAGGCAGTGTTATGAAAAGGAAAGACATTAACTAAAACAGCTCATGACGAAATGATACTGCATATAATTGTTTTAAGGGTCTGCCCCATTGGGGGGGGGACCCTTTATGTTTTCTGGTTGTTCGTCTGTTCGGACGTCAATCCATATGTGCACATTCTCGTTACAGTGATATCTACAGAACACCTCCATGTATTTTGCTCAAATTTGACATTATGTTTATCTTATCTGGCAAGATGAACTGATTAGATTTTGGTGTCACCAAGACTTAGTTTGAGCAAATGGCAGATTTTTTCCCTTTAGGGAATGCTTTGCGTTGAAAGTGTGTCAAGTTCTTACATATTTCAAGTGAGAATTTTGTTGTGTGGCAGCATAGATAATAAAGTATTCCTGACCAATAGATAGAGTTGAACCCCAAAAACGCAACTTTTTCTGGACATTTAGCCTCTTGCAGAATTAACTAGTGGTTTGTCACTTGAGTACATTTAGTCTTACAATAGACCTGCTCTACTTATCCTTCTTACACTGTAGTTGCCACTGACATGGTGCAGGATTAGATCAGGAATTTGCAAAAGTGGCTTAACTTTGTGATTTGTACTCTCAGAAAAGTGGCTAAACTTTGGAATTTATACTCTCAGAAATAAGAATTCACTTTTCTATAAGGCAACCAAAATGAGAAATGCATGTGGTGGCTGAAAGTTACATTATAAATTTTGACAATTGAAGAGTCCCCAGCAAGCTCATGCACCTACTTGACTTGTATGGAAGAAGTGGACAAGACCTGAATTGACTCATTGTTAACTAGCCTTTTGCCAAGACGTGAATTGACTTATTGTTAACAAGCCTTATGCCAAGACCTGAGTTTATTCATTGTTAACAAGCCGTATGCCAAGACCTGAGTTTACTCATTGTTAACAAGCCTTATGCCACGACCTGAGTTTACTCATTGTTAACAAGCCTTACGCCAAGACCTGAATTGACTCATTGTCAACAAGCCTTATGCCAAGACCTGAATTTAGTCATTGTTAACAGCACTGTCAATCTCTAATCCATTGAGAGAATCTCTTGATATTGTCATGTTCGTGTTTCCAAGCTCAAGATGCTCATTTCTATTTTCAGATATGTCACAGATGAATCCCCAATGTTGGAGCATTTGGCCAATTATGGTCCCTTGTCAGTGTCTGTGGATGCCACAAACTGGAATGATTACCTTGGAGGTATTATCCAGTTCCATTGTGGTTCCCATGGCAACAATCATGCAGTGATGCTGGTTGGCTATGACAGGACAGGTAATTTCAGACACATAGCCAGGTTTTGTGTTGAGATAGTTCAAGCAGGTTATACCGACGTCTTAAAGAAAACTAAACTTGTTAGTTTTGAAATATAGATTTTTTCACAACCTTAAGTTTTGAAGTTGAGTACATTGGCTGAGGGGTGTCAAGGGTGTAGAATGGCTATTTTTACTTAATACATGTATCTGTATTTTTCATACTGCAGGGCCTTTTAGCCTGTATAAGTTCTCACCCACAAATTCATTTATCATATATTTGTACTCATAGTATTGAAAAAATAAACTTCCACTTAAAATTTGAGCACATACTTCATGGAAAACTAACATGGTGCAGCTGGTACACATGTACATGTGTAAACTAACATGGTGCTGCTGGTACACATGTACATGTGTAAACTAACATGGTGCTGCTGGTACACATGTACATGTGTAAACTAACATGGTGCAGCTGGTACACATGGACAAGTGTAAACTAACATGGTGCTGCTGGTACACATGACTGTACAAGTGTAAACTAGCATTGTGCTGCTGGTATACATGACTGTACAGGTGTAAACTAACATGGTGCAGCTTGTACACACGTACATGTGTGTTATCTTAAAATACTTTGCAGGTGATGTGCCTTATTACATTGCCAAAAATTCCTGGGGTGCAGACTTTGGAAACAGTGGCTACATCTACCTGAAATATGGAGGAGATATTTGTGGTGAGTATTGTCTGGAAAGCTTCACCCCTTAAGTCTGTCAGTGGTAAGTGTTTGGCTGGGTCCTTAGCTCTCTACATCATCCTGTGGGCACAGATACCTAGTGTGTCAAAGAAAGTTGTTGACCTGTTTTCTCTTGAAATACAGGAATGTCAATATATTAGTGGTTGATAAAATTGGCAAAAACTTTAAATCTGGAATCATGATGATTCCAGAGAAAGGTTAAAGAATAGAGATGTCTGAAGAGCTTTGGTGCTGAATTTCTCAACAGTAATAAAGCATACGAACCAGCCTCCATTTCAGTACAGATACAGTTTTAGATCTGTGTCTGTTTGTTATCACTTGGCTTACTGTTTTTTATAAGTTTTTAGCTCTGCTGGCTTGTCAGTCAACTGAGCTTATGTTATGACTAGCCATACATTGTCTGCCCATCCATTCGTCGTCCACAATTCACATTCTTGAATTCTTCTCCAAAACAGTCAGCCAGATTCACTTCAATTGCTTTGATATCAAACAGGGACACTCCCCGGGATGCTTAGTTCTGAATTTGTTCACCAGGTGGTGCTGCCATTTTTTTTCAAATTTTTTATGAATTTTTGTGTGTTTTCATTACTTGTCACTTCTTCTTCAGAACCATCTTTCAGATTAAGTTGAAACTTTGTGAATATGTTCCTTGTGAAAGGGTCAAGCAAAGATGTTCACTAGGTAGCACTGCTGTGGATTCCTGATTTTTAACATTTTTTTTTTTTTTCAATTCAGGTACTTAGCAGTAAATGCACCTTTTCTATTGCTTACCAACTTTTTTCATATGGTTACGCTCCAGTGATTATTTTGTATGATTTTTTTTTCAAAAATGTTTGAAAAAGTTTAACATGGGAATTTCTTGTAATGGTTATAACTTAAATGATTTTGGCCAGACTTGTGCCAAACTTGGTAGGGATGTACCTTTTATAAGTGTCCACTTATTTTGTGCAAATGGTCATGCTCCAGTGATGTTTGGACCTTGACCTCACTCCCAGGTCACAGGACAACTGACATGAAATTTACTGTTCAGTTGATAACTTGAGATCTGTTTTGAGTTAGGACCTTGATGTTGCACATGTTAATGTGTCTCTATGAACGTCATGCTTAGACAGTACATGAGTAAACTTAACCTCATTTCTGGGATCACAGTGCAACATACATGAATTTTACTTTAGTGTTCTTCTATAAAGGTCAGACTTACTCAGTACATGGGTCACCTTGCTGCTATCCCAAGTTCACAGAGCTGCAAGTGTGATGAACGTCTGGGTCAGCTGAGTATGTTTTTTTTTTGAAAGAGTGGTAGTCTCATTGATTCATCCCACGTTTGTCACTGTTGTAATGTGGTGAACATAAATGTCCCATATGGGATGCATGCAGAGGTTATCGATTTCTCTTTTTCTCTAGCACCATTAAATCATGAACAGAGATATGGAACAAAGGATGGTTTGGCTACCTTTTGGCAATACTCCTGGTGTCACAATTCGATCTAATTGCTGCAGAGATCATCAGCAATTTTCAAGTTGTTGCCCAATGACAAAAACAGGTGGTGTGATTGAGACACGTTCAAACTTTTATCGTCCACCTTAATTCCATTAGCTACATGTATATTGACATGTGAACATATCTTTTACAGGAGTGGCCAAAGAGGTGTCAATGGTGCAACTAGTATGATCTACACCCAGATTACGCCAAGAAAAGTCAAACTATGGAATTCTGCTCATGTGTTTAGACTGGAAGAATCCATGGAACGGTGCCATGAAGGGTTGAAATTTAAGAACTGTTTTTGTACATGTCCGAAGATCTTAAACTTCAGGCAAAGGTTTTGTTCTTCCTGGACCAGAGTTCAGGCCGATTCCAGCTTCTTATTGCAGGGCTGCTCTGCACCAAGGCCCAACCACATGTACAGCTGCATATTGTTCTCTCTTAGCATGTGCTATAAGTAGCATACACATATTTATTTTGCACTGCATGTCTAATGAAGTGAAATACGTTTGTCTGTTTGGAGGGGGGGGGGGGGAGCTACTTATGGCTAGAAATGTATTCTTGATCAGTACTTGTAAATGTGGGTAAAGTGTCCACTGATGAGAAAGTTAATAGGAGGTTTTCATATTTAACAATATTAACTGCAGGCCTGCTGTGGTCCCCTCAGTCGCTAGGCAACAGAACTATACCTCTGGCATGATGAAAGCACTCGTACCCGTTGTGCTAATTTATTGTATCTTTTAAAACTTAGTGAATGACCTTCCTTAACCTTCTTGTTGTCTCGATTTGTTATTTTTATCATGATAGGAGCTCATTTGGCCCTCCTTATTATGCGAATCAGTTCTTCTTCCTGACACTTTCTCTTCTGCAGCCTAGGTGGCAGCACAGGATCGCAGTTGATATGAAAACCTCCTATTACCTATGCTCTGACACTCTGTTCAGCTTATGTTCACCAGCTGAGGGCCAACCCTCATTGTGCTAATTTGAACAGAGGGGTCTGTACATTCAGGTAAGAAAGTCACTATGAAATAGAATTATATATGTATACATAATGTGTGTCAACTTCTGTGCCAAGTCAATGAGAGCTTTTAGTGCCAATCTCCTCTGAGTACTGTAATCACTGAGATTATGCCCAGTTATAACACAAGTAAGATCCCCAGAACAGTACAGACAATGTTACTGGGGATAATATAATCTGTTTTGGTTTGATGATGATCATTGTCTGAAAACAAGAACAAAAAAAAAAAAAAATGTGTGAGCAAGCCTACAATGCATATTTTTTTCAAAAAAATTTTTACTTGCGCGACTGCTGCAAACTTGCAGGAACCCCCAAAATTTGTAAACATTTAGGTCATTAGTTTTAGGTTTTTTCAATTTGAAAAAAAATACAGAAAATCATGGGGACAGGTTTTTAGCTGCGTGAGTACGTGTATAGGAATTCTGAGCAACAAATTCATCATTTGGTTAAAGCTGTATACAGTTCTTTCCACATTTGTATAGACATGTCAGGGGCAGGTCTAGCCTTCAAAAAAATGTAGCTAAAATATAGGAAATACAAACATGATTAATGGCAGTTTTGTGATGGCCCTTAAAGAATTCATTTTGAGATATTTTAGCCATTTACACATTTTCATTGGCTGGACTCCAGAGACTATTATTTGATTAATTTGCTAATGGTCTGAGCAATCCTTGCATGTGACACTTCACGGTGTGTCTTTTGAACAATAGCCGAGAGCAGGAACAGAAGCTTCTACTTTCCTGTAGAGGGCATTTCAGTCATTCAGGGCTAGAGTTGTGTATTCCCATTACTTTTCATTGTAGTTTACAGCTTAATAACTTTAAAAGGCACACTTGCCAAGTCTCATGCTAAAATTTACAGTTCTTGTCTCTGTTTCCCATAACATATTTCCCATTTTAGCCAGGCGACTGGTGCCAAAGGTTGTAGGTTCGAGTCCCGCTCGTTCCGAAAATAAAAAATATAACAAAAATTCAATATTTCATTCTATACCAGTATGTTACCCTCTTTAGGAGACAAACTTCTGTTCTCTCTAAATAATTGATACACATATATGTCCAAAAATAATTTATTGACCACTGAAATAATGTTAATATGAATATCACTATGTCATTTGTTGAAGGTCCACCCAATCTGTATATTTTGAGCTCCTATACACTGTAAGGGAGTCATTGGCCACTCCGCCTAACAACCTTTTGTTTACATAATGCATGTGACTTCAATCACGTGACCGAGCACTCATCAACACATCAGATTGAATGCAGGTGAGCCAAGCTGAAAGCTAACCTTTAGGGTCACGCCGGTACTGTAATTCCAATTGCTAGGGCTTCATTACCTTGGGGCATAGAAAGCCACGACAAGCAACCGTTCATTCACTCACTGAGGAGCCCATCCCAAGAGGGTGAAACCGGAGCCCATCTCAAGAGGGTGAAACCGGTCCGAGTTATCAGTAAATTGAAAATAAAAACAAAACAAAAAGCACGATGCATTCATATCAAGAGAGGCTGTTTGCCGTCAGGCACTTGCCTAGTCTCTTTATAATTAATAACGTTAAAACCAGTCGTTCCAGAAACAGCAGAATTTGTGTGTTAAAATTATGTACATACTAGGTGAAATGTTAACATAAATTTTATTCTTGCAGCTTTAAAAGAAGTCTTTCACTGTGAGGTTAATAATCCAATATGCAATCCAATGGCAATACATGTCTCTAGCCCTGACCAATTCTGTGTCATGGATTGGGTATTAAGCTGAGTGCACAGATAATTGGTAGCCCACAAATGTTTAACTTTTTATCAGTTTTGGAATCGTTGGATCAAGTCCTATGAAAATGTGCATTGTTTAAATATATATTCATAAGACTAAAGTACTTTTCAGAGTATGAGTTGGGGAGCATTTCCTGTCCTGAAGTTGGAGCTGGGGCATTATATGCTTCTGAATCAATGATATAAACTGCTCAATCTCTATTGCAAGCTTCCCATAGACAATTTGATATTGTGTATAAAATACACAGGT
Source organism: Hermodice carunculata (assembly GCA_964020975.1). Classification (NCBI taxonomy): domain Eukaryota; kingdom Metazoa; phylum Annelida; class Polychaeta; order Eunicida; family Amphinomidae; genus Hermodice; species Hermodice carunculata. The sequence goes on along the minus strand of OZ026619.1, from coordinate 20,407,306 downwards.
CTTGCTCCCAGTTTCAAAGGGTTAGTTTCAGAACATGTATGTGACTTTGTAGCAGTTTGTGGACGTGCTGTCAGTAAGCATTTTTGATGATTTATCTTTTTTTAGACCCATTAACTCTTTCAGTCTCAAACTTCAACCGAGTCAATAGCTTTCCTCTGTGTGCTCTGGGCACATTGGATGTGGACCGTTCCAAGTTCTTTGCTAACTTCAGGCGTACTGGTACTTGGGAAAAAAAAGACGGCATATAAAACCAAAATCAGGTACCATTCTATAAATTCAGAGCATATTGACTGAGGTTGAAAATGGCAATGAACAAATCAAACTGTGTGTCATCCATTATTGATTGGTAAAATTTGTATTTTTGTCACAGTCACCTGATACCTGGAGACCTCTGTAGGACACTGTAAGAAACAAATTGAATGTGACAATTTGTCATCCTCATTGGATGAAAAGATTCCCAACAACAGGTCACATTGAGGGAATACTTGTGGAAGGAAGAGATGCATGCTTGATTAACAGACAGGTTCTGCTAAATGGACTGAGTTTGACACCCCTACAACTCCCACATACATGTATGGAGATGTAGCCTAGTCCTGAAACACTCCAGCCTACCAATGTAGCTATTTTTATACAGCGAAAACTTGTTATAATGACACCATGTGTTCCCTGAAAAATGTGTCAAATAACTGAATATTATGGATAAATGAATTGGATAACAAAGAAAATAAATTTTTCCCATAAAAAATTGTGTCATTATATTGAATATGTCGGCTATCTGAGTGTCGTTATAATGAGGTTTCACTGTATATACATGTAGCTGTAAAAGTTATGAGTTCTCAACATTCCAATGAATAATTTGATGGTAGGCAGTGAACACTTAGTGCCCGGTAGAGTGCTCAAGGAGTTTTAATATGTCCCCTATGAACCACATACTGAGGACACCTGTTGACTTCGAATACTGACCTACAATGAAATGGACATGCTTTGAAGAGAACTGGCAATAATGCACAGATTTATGTACCAGAAAGGAGTTGAACATTGTAGTTTTATTTTTGTATATTCATATTTACCACTTGTATTATATTTTGTAATGAATGCAATGAAAACTGTTTGTAAATTAATATAAATGTTCAAGCAGTGTGTTTAAATAATGCCAGATATAAATTTTTCAGATCACATCTATATAAAGTGAACTGAACATTGATATGTGTAAAGAATGAAGCTGTAAATCTACTGCTCAGAGTTACAGGTATAACTTCACGTGATTTCTGTTGATCTCTATTAGAAGAATGGAACCATTAATTTGCATGACAAAATAACAAGGAAGACTTGAGAGTCGGTTCTCTCAACGATATACAAAACATAAGTGGAGCACAAGTAACAAGATGACGGACCAGTGTACTTATATTAGGGATCATTCACGGTTACCATTATTGTGAGTGTATAGTACAAAAATTAACCTCCTCCTCTGGAAAGTGTCACGAAAAAACATATATAACCTGAGCTTGCACATACACCTTTTGCATGGTCAGCTGAACATTATACATGTGGCAGGCTGGCTTCCTGCTACATATATGTACCTTGTGTAGAATGTCTGGAGTGTTTTCTTCCATTTTGGCCGTTTTAGTAGTGTATGATAAGACTGACATTGGTAAGTTTGTTCTATGAATGATGAAAACATTACCATATTAGTCCTATTAAGCTCCCAAGAAGAAAACATTACCATACTATTTATATTAAGCACCCAGCGTGCTCAGGAAATTTTTATAATGTGAGATGCAAGTTCAGACCTGTATGTTTCTGGTAGAGTAACACTAAGTTTTCATAATGAATAGCACAAATTCGGGTGATTCATATTGTTTTAGAATTTTCTTAGTCATAAAAAAGATGGCACTTAAAGGGCAGGTGCCAAGTAGGGATGATACGATGGTATCAAATTAATGTGGGATATCAAAAATGTTGACATGTATATTCATAATTTTTGTTACTTGAAAAGTATAAATGGTAACTGACCCATTTGTCCCCAGTGAATGCTTTGTGTGCCCATGAAGATCATTGTGCGCAACCCCATGAGACCTCATGAGCAGTGGAATCAAATAAGCTTCGGTGACTAATTCACCATTGAGCATCACTGGTCCAGAGGGAAACCCGGCATGTCTCATGATCAATTAAGTATAGCTGGAGGGAAACCCTGTATGTCTGATGATCAATCAGGTATGGCCAGAGGAGAAATCCTGTATGTCTGATGATCAATCAGGTATGGCCAGAAGAAAAATCCTGTATGTCTGAAGATTAATCAGGTATGGCCAGAGGAAAAATCCAGAGGAAAAATCCTGTATGTCTGATGATCAATCAGGTATGGCCAGAGGAAAAATCCAGAGGAAAAATCCAGAGGAAAAATCCTGTATGTCTGATGATCAATCAGGTATGGCCAGAGGAAAAATCCTGTATGTCTGATGATCAATCAGGTATGTCTAGAGGTAAACCCTGTATGTCTAATGATCAATCTGATATGGCTTGAGGGAAACCCTGTATGTCATGATCAAGCAGATATGCCTGAAGGGAAATGCTATATGTCTCATGATCAGTCCGGTATGGCCAGAGGGAAACTCTGTATGGCTCATGATCAATCAGGTGTGGCCGGAGGGAAATTCTGTATGTCTGATGATCAACCAGGTATTGCTGGAGGGAAACCCTGTATGTCTGATGATCAATCAGTTATGGCTTCAGTGTTTGATGATCTGTTTTGACCAGCAGTGGCCTCTAGCAATTGAAGTCATGTCCGTACCAGGATCAATCCCAGAGGTACAGAAAAGGTGGTGCCAGCCTGTGTTGATCACTCTAATGTATGACCAGAAACCCAATGCATATCAACTTTTTTACCAGCCAGCGGTGGTGCTAAATTCAAATTGGGAGCATATGAAGCTAGGGTTACATGATTGTAGACTGTGGATTCAAGGAACATGAAAGAGAATTGTGATGACTGAATGAGCTGACAGCCAAAATTATTATTGTGTAAAGTCATATCGTACTAATCTTGTATGATAATTGTATAGGTTCAGTGTGGAATTGGTGTAAAACAAACTTCTCGTACATCAGCAATGAACTAAAATCATGGGAAAACCCTGTGTCAAGGGAGCGCATGAGACCAGTCAGAATAGAGCTATAGTATTGTGAGGGAGACTGTTTGTATGAGCTGGTCTAAATATGTGGTTGTGATGTGAGTCTTTAACTCATTCCATACCAATCCCTGCTTTTTTCCGTATATTTTCTTCATAAAAAGAGCTTTTGTTCAAGTACCAACATTGCCTATAGTCTTAAGTCAGTGGTTCTGGCATTGCCTGGCAAGTCATGCAGCTGCCACAAGGGCAGCTGCAGCATGACTTGCCAGGCAGTGACAGAACCACTGACCAAGGCATGTCGCCATAGTATGGAATGGGTTAAAAAGACAAAATCAGTTTTGTTGTCTAAAGAAGTGGGACTGATAGAAGAGTGGTGTGAGTGTACCTGATGATACAACTTTTGCTGTCTTTATCTGGAAATTTGTTCAGGGCTGCGGGCTTAATGTCTCCGTTAAGTCACATGTACAGTTGTACCTGCTGTGTATGATCACTGCTTTGTGAAGTCACCTGCACTGCATGGTCCTTTTTTTTTTTCTGGTGGACACAGGAGTATAGGTCTTCATTAGTATAGCTGCAGTCCACCGGCACCTATTATATGGTGCTTTTTTTTTTTTTTTCAAAGAAAACTGCAGATGCAGTAGGTGACTTCCTGTTGATATGTCAAAAATTGACAGATGCCCTCCAACGCTGTTATAATTATCATCAGTTCATGTGCTGGAAATCCATCAAGTTCTGTATTCTCCATGATTATCCATTGGTGTCACTGCCTATTTTGTAAAATATCAGTGCAAGAATCATTATAAAAGTTTAATTCAAATTTTATTCTTATTTTTACACCTTTACCAAAACATGTTCAACAGATAATTTTTGTTTTTGTCTTTTGGAAAAAGCTTGATCAGCCTTAAAGCTATTGCCATGTCTTGAGTTGGTAACTACCAGAGCAGGGTATGAAGCCCTGGATACCTTGATGTGCATCATGCCCTATGTGGTGTTTTCAGGAGTATGCTAACCAATCTGTTTCTTTGTATGTCCTGAGAAAATTTACATAGCTCAGCTCTGAAGCCTGGACCCTGCAGGAGTCATATTACACTGTAAGTTATCATGTAAACTACCATGCGTAGGTGTCCTGAGCAGCCGCTTCTAGAAGTAACGATGTATGCAAGTGACATCCAAATGCCAGGAAAACCACACATAATACCATATTGACTTTGGTCCCCACTAGGTTACACTTGTGACAATCACTTAACCCTCAAAGTGCTAATCACGGCTGTAGTCGTTTTCTCATTACCATTAAACATATAATGGTTAAAAGATTAAAATTCCTCATGAAGATGCCTTTCATTCAAATACCAGCAAGCTTAGTCTAAAGCAAAAAGTAGTCTTAGTCAACAACTTTCCTAGGGGCACTTTGTGCACAAAGTGCCCCGAGGAAAGCTGTCGAGTCATTCTTAAATCAGCACTTGAAGGGTTAACATGGCCACTAGAACAGACCACTAGCCTACTGCACTGATATTAGTTTTTCAGTCTGAAAAGTGGGCACTGAACTTGGTGGGGCATTGGTTTAGGACTAATGTGGTATTCCATGGTTGTTTTCATGTATGATGTGGAATACACTGCAAACACTTTTTAAGTGTCCGCCCCATAGGAGGGATCCTTTCTGTTTTCGGGTTGTCCATCCATCTGTCCGGATATGCGCATTCTTGTTACTGTCATATCTGCAGAATGCCTCCATGTATTTTGCTCAAATTTGGGAATAAGCTTACCTTACCAGGCACGATGAACTGATTAAATTTTGGTGTCACCATGACCTAACTTCAGCAAATGGCAGCCTAATTACATGCTCCTTAGGGCTTGTCACCACGATATCTCCAGAATGGACATGTATTTTGCTCAAATGTGGCAGTATGCTTATCTAGCATGCGAAGATGAACTGATTAGATTTAGGTGTCACCATGACCTAATTTGAACAAATAGCAGACCCTTTAGTCAACAATGGCATTGAAGGTATGTCAAGTCTAAATTGCTTTATTATTCCTTATACGTGTATGAATGTTTGCATCCAGGATGCTTCGGAAATTTTCAGATTGGGAATGTCAAGTTTAGACAAATGTTTTGAATCCAAATGCAGTATTTTTGGCATAATTGATCATAAAATTTGGAACATTAATGCTGCTTAAGAATTTTCAGCTTTGTAAGAAAGGTAGGTGTTCTTAGCAGGGCAGTGGCACTATTAAAGAAGAAATAACATTGAACATACAGTCATTAATCCTTTTCCCCTTGAATTAAGACTGAATTAACAGATTTCCTTGGCATGGGTAAGTGCCCAACCCATGCCAAGGAAAGCTGTTGACCTTGGGCATGTAATCTTAAAAGTCTCGTGTACATTTGTCAGTCAAACTGTTTTTCATAACTGTTGAAATTAGTTGAAAACACTGAAGCAGACGACATTTGACCACCAGCCAGTTTTGGCCAGTTTAAGGGGGAAAGGTTTAAACAACTATAAGTGAATGATATATCATGATGACAAACATTTCGACTTAAACATAGGGTATAATTTGCTTAATAATTGTTTGTGGCAAAAGGTAAGTTATTTGATGTTGTAATTACATCATTTACTTTTAAGTGAAAGAGTTTTAGTGTGCCCACAGGTACTTTGCTGACTCGTTAGATGCTGCTGAAATATTTGTTACATATTTGTGGTTGTATAGCTTTATATGTATATATATGTACGTATGAACATGTTTACACAATTGTTAAGGAATAAGAATGTGAATGTGCACAATAGAAATGGCATATGCTTTTCTACATCATTTGTATTTTTATAATTGCTGACAAGACAGCCAGTAAAATACACGTTTTTGGTAGAAAAGAGATATTGGCATAACTGAAATATTTATAATAAAAATATTTACAACATGAGCTGTGTTATATTCCAGTTAAATGACTTGGACAAGATCAATATTTGTTCTGATGTGCAGTTGTGTGGAGTGACTGATGGGCCTATTTTGGTCAATCAATGGAATGTTTTATTTGGATCAGGGACATACATAGTCTCTGCTTATACATCTTTCCTGTTTGGTTAAAGGTTTACACAGAGGTGCTATGAGAAACAACGACCAAACCTGACAGAATTAAGTTAAATCAGTGCTAAATCTGCTCATCTAATACTTCTGTACATTTGGATTATAAAGATGTCATGGTATTGATTGCATCAAGCCATGTGACTTGATTCAATTAACCCTTTCCCCCTTGAATTAGGACTGAGTCAACAGCTTTCCTCAGCATGGCTTGGGCACTAAGTGCCGAACCCATGCCGAGGAAAGCTGTTGACCTGGGTCGTGTTGTCTTGACAAGTCTCACCTTCAATTCTCAGTCAAATTGTTTTTCATTGCTGTTGAAATCAGTTGAAAACGCTGAAGCAGACGAACATTTAACCACCAGCCGGTTGTTGGCCGGTTGTAGGGGGAAGGGTTAACAAAGTGCTCCAACAACAGCATACTGGAGGCAATGATTTCATGGACACATCAGTCAAATGCTTGATTCCTGTGTCTGGTGCAATGTACCAAAATTCGAAAATGGCGCGATATACATTACAAACGATAAGTATGTTGGGCCAACACTGATTATTTGATTATCTTTGAAGCGAAATTGTTTATTTTAATATGTATGTATCCGAGATGCCACGTTTCAAGATTTTACCTGAATTCAGGTAATTTGCCTTTTCTTGAACCTAAAAAAAATCACCTCAGTTTTGTCAGAACAGCTCAAATTTGATGAAAAAGAGAGGGGGTACATAGGTTTCAGGTAATTTTGATCACATTTCAGGTAAAATCTGTGCAAGTGGGTGGCATCTCTGTACGTATGTATTTGTATTTGTATCTTGATTTATGCATAATAGCGCACACACAAACGGAAAAAAGTACAATATCGGTCACAATGAATACAGTTGAGTTCAGTTACATACAGAGCAATACAATAAAAAAAAGGGTCCAGAAAGAATCACTGTTGTGATATATTTCTTCCTGAAATCAAAGCTGATGGTCATGATATATTAAAAAACTGAAGTATTTCTTTGACCACTTGACTGGATAATGCTGAAAAGTCGTTCACCAATCACATCTTGCAGAATACTTGCTGAAATGATATCATGGTTTGTGACATTGGTAACAGATGTGTACAGACGCATCATGATGTCAGACGTAGTAGGTTATGCGAGTGAATATTTGGGAATGTTGTACTTGGAACACCACACTGTCAGCAAATATTTGATATTCCATTCAGGGCCAATCTGCCGCACAATTGCACGCAAGCACTATGACTGTTCAGACATCGATTAGAAAACTTCAGGAATCGCAAATGCAGTTGAGACTAGATGGGTATATGTCTTTCCAGAGTAAGCTCAGACAATTGGATGAGTGTTATACGGTAGACTGAAAATATGTCTGTGTTGAACATATCGACGCCAGGCAGTGTAAAAGATTTCGATATATGCACCCGAAAATTCCCGAAGTACGCACCCATAAAATGACGTACAGAAAGATTTGAACAGACGATATTTTATTGTCGAAAATGCTTTGCTGAATTTGGATTAATTTGTGCGATTAATTGTTTTTGTATTAAATACAGTGAAGCTTTGGTAACGTTTCCAGCCCCAGAGATCCTCTTACTCAACTGGCTGCGCACACACTTAAGTTTCTCATTGATTGACTGTTCAAAATTAAGGAGTTTCAGATTGGGTCGGCTGTGCAGGTCCACTTTGATTGGCAGTTCAGGAGCAAATGTCCAGCATCTTTGATTGGCTGTTCGAAATATTTTGGGAGTCATTAAGAAAAGGAGAGGGAGCAGGAGTGGGCGGCTTTCTGCATCATGGCTTCTATGGTGATATGGCACCCATCCATGATGCATTCCCACCAGATTAGATCTTGCAGGAGATTTTTTCAGTATGGAGCCCCGGAAGGGACATGAGAGATATGAGACATGTTTTTTTTTTTTTTTGCGAGGGAACGAAATAGAAATATGCTTTTCTTATACCCATTCTCGGTCACGTTGGACTGTTTCTTGTACAAGTATATTTTTATTGCGATGGAACGCAGTATTAATTGTGCGGGAACGAAATAAAAATAGCATGTCATGTCTCCTCCGGGGCTCCGTATTTGAGATATTGCAAGGCGCATACTTTTTCCACTACCATGTAGTGAATAGGCTAATGTACTTACATTTGCAACATCATGGGTACATATCAAGTCAAGGTACATTTCTGTTAAATTTGAGGGAAATCCAACCAATGGGTTTAAACAAGTACCAAAATTACAAAGAGACTAATTCTGTAACCTAGCGGAGTTATCCTGACACCTGCTGGGCAGTTCCATTATAAATGCACTGAAGTGAGTACATTTCTGTATCTACACTCATAAAACTGTATTTTCTGTTTTGTACAGATGTGTAGTGTTCTCTTGTGAAGAGAAAGATTGTAAGTTATTATGGTCAAAGTGAAACGTAAGCGGTGCTTTTGTGAAGGGGTCTCGCACTTTGCAATACGATTTCTCTAAATTATATAACTGATGCAAGCTTGAAAATTTGCTAAATTGTACCTTAAATCATAACTTAGAAAGCCTATTCTTGGTTTCTCTTAGAACATGAGCGTTTTTATTTCATGAGCATTAAAAGGTTTTTGTTTTGTTCGTTTGTTTGTTTGTTTTTTTTTTTTTTGTTTTTGTTTTTGTTTTTGTTTTTTTGTTTTTTTTTTGTGGCAGACTCTGACAACCACTTTATTTTTGAGCTTCAAAGGTCGCTTCAAGAAATGGAATATCTAAAACCTGATATGCGACTTTCTCAGTTACATTCTTATCTTCCAAATGCCACCGAGTTTGTAAGAAGTGATCAAATACTTGTTGGGCAATGGTGTCAAAAACTTTAAAATTTGGTGCAAAACATGTTTCTGAGAAATCTGCAGTGAAAGGTGAAACAGAAGATTTGAAAGAGTAACAGGCCATAACATGAAATCTACTGGCTCCCTCACATTGTTTTTTTTTTGCCTACGGTATAATCATGCAAAAGGCTTCCCATGGGATTGCGCTATTACAGTGAAAAAAAAGCACTGAAATACTAGTGTAATGGAAATGAAGAGTTTTTATAATGTAGTTTCAGCTTGTTTATTTCACATGTGAAGAGTTCAATGCTCTTTTGGTCATGAGTATGAGTGTGGTTTATATTGCTAAATAGACGGGTACCGAATTAAACCAGTTATTGTGTGTATAATAGGAAATCACGCCTCCTTACATCTACCCTGGTTGGTGTTTTGGTGGATTAGTATATCTAAATAAACACTGACCCCTTACTTGACTTTTGACAGGTGTTTACAGGGATGAACTTAATTTTCTCACGAAAAATAAAAAGGTTACGACAAAGCTACTTGGTATGATGGAAGATCACCAAAAGCTTTTAGGGATGGTTCAACATTATCATCATTTTTGAATTAGGGTACTTAATTCCATAACCCTCCTCCCTTCCCCAACTTAGTACTTAAAATGATCCTCCAAGAAATAATACCAAAATACCACAAAATTTGGGTTACACATGACCATCATTTTCCATTATCTGTAGAAGTGTACAGGTCCATTCCCCCCTTCCCCTGGGTACTGAAAGTACTAATTCCAAAATGATGAAAATGTTGAACCATCACTCACCAAAAATGACAAAAAGTCAATTTTGATGGGGTGGGATTTTCAGAGCATATTGACCTATGGCTCCGATACCTATAAATGAGAACAGCGCAACCCATTGCACAATTTTTAGTTTCTCCGGAAACCTGGATGAGCACGCACTCGTGTGTTTGTGTGTTTAGAGAAAGGGTTGCAATGGTGCTACATATCGACTTCTTCAAAACTGTTGGCCAGAGTCACTTCTAACCTGGTGGGAGTGTACATATACCTTAGATGGGTTATACTGAACAGGGGTGCCAACTACGAAAGTGTCATTTGAGGGACAAGTAGTCAAGATCTCAGGGACACTAAATAGTTAACAAAGAATACAGCAGTAAATACTCAATTTTGATGACGGACACATATCGTAAAATTGTCAGATTTGCAGCTAATTTCACGGATTGTCGCTGATGATAAGGAACAGATGGCATCTCTGACTGATTTTTTTCAAGTAGTCACACTTTAATGAATTTTAGATCGTGATGATGTTTTTGTTCAATTTTTGGCAAAATCTTGGAATTTTTTTGTTATCTGAATCCACTTGGCAAATTTGTTCCAAGTTACATAGGAACACTCATGAGGACCAGTTCTTCAGGGTGGCGCTTATTATGGGTTTAATATCAAAGCCAGGTGAATATGGGCTGCTCATTCAGCCATCTTTTTCTTTTCTTTTTCTTTTTTTTTCTTGGGGGGGGGGGGGGCGGGGCAAACCTGCGAAACTTCTGTACTTGTTACTTTAAAATTGCACAGACACAGCTCTGTAGATCCGCATAACTTTATTTGTTAAAGAAAATGGCCCCTAACTATTAACTATATTTGTAGGAATATTTTTGCGTTGTCACGATTTTTCGACTTCTGCCAAGCCACATTTTCATTTTTTCAAACTTGGCGGGAAGGTACCTGAAAGGTCTAAGTGAATTCTTGATTTTTATGGATCCTGTTACTTTTCATATGAAATTGATGCAGTCCGTTAGTTGGGGGTCCAACTGACCAAGGCAAGGGGCCAAAGCGATCGAGCGGTAGGAGGGTATGGGAAGGGTTGTCCCCTATGGTGACTCCTTGTCGCCAACGTAATATTATTTTTTATATCGTAATTACGATAAAAATAAAATTAGGTTGGCACCAATGAGCCACCATAGCACCCTTTCCCAGCATTTAGAACTTAACAAAACAATCTAACGGTGGTCTCAGGTGCAATCTAATTAGGTTTTGAATACAGTGAAACCAAGGTGCAGGAAAAGGTTAAAAACATGGAATTTTAGCAAATTAAAAAAAAAAAGCTTAAGCAATATACCGCATGTAACCTATGACAGTACATTTACTTGAATTAAGCCTTGGGGAAAAAAAACTGCTTTTGAGCATCCTTGTGATACAAACACTATTTATCAGTGCGTAATGAGTATCAAACTACTTAAAGGTTAATCAAAGAGGTGAGGGATTCGCCAAAAGAGCATCCTCACCAAGTTGCAAATGAATATGGCTGACTTTTTGGAGAAAAAAAATCGACAATGTGAGCATTGAAATCCACACCCATAGTAATCAACTGGAATGTTTGCATTAAAAAAAAAAACTTTTTAAGACAATTGTTCATTTTCTAAAGCCCAGAGAACTTTAGTTGAGGCGCCTCAATAGAATTCACGGCCCTATGTTGACTCCAGCACTGTGTGAGTGAGAACCTTGAGTTTGCAAAGAGTGATGATGGTCGTAACCCTGTCAGTGCTTACTTCGACTTAACGAGCTGCTCTGAATTATAATAAGGGTAATAGATCCATGTTCTTTGTAAAAAGACATTTCATTCAAGTACCAGCACGCCTTTAGTAACAGAAGACAATAGTACAAGTCAACAGCTTTCATCGGAACGTTTTGCGACGCAATGCGCCCAAAGCGCGCCCAGGGAAGCTGTTGACTCCGTCCAAAGTGTGGCACTGAAAGAGTTAAAGAAAGGTGACCTTGATACTATACTCTGAAAGTCACAAGACCACTTCAGTCTGTGCATCCAAGGTCAGCTGTCACTGCTCTCTTGTTCATTTTTACCTCGCTTTTCATGCGGGTGTACTCTGCCCCATTCTGCTACCACAAAGACCGACGACTCGCAGATTATGCTAACACTGCTGACAAAGTTGCCCCCAAACCAGACCAAGTTTTGTTTATCTCAATTATCCAGCGGGGCAGACATAATACAGAGGCTGGGCCTGCTTTGCAAGCAACTGACATAGGTCTTTTAATGTCTGTCATTATGATGAAAATGTGGCAGGTTTACATTGACATTTTTTGTTTCTTTCAGGAAGGTTTGCAATCTTTTTATTCCGACCGCCTCGCGTTTTATTGTGCTAAATTGAAACAAAAATTAATATGACATGAAAAAGGTTATTTTCACTGAATTATGAATCATGTGCGTGGCACGTTGATTTACAATTGCACATGTTACAGTGTGACATACTGACATGCGTACATATTTATAATCATGGAAGCAAGTGCTTTGTGGATATGACTTGAACATCATCAACACATCTAGGACAATAATTTCACGTTAATTCGTGCAGCATTATAGTGATATTCAGAAAGTAATCCGTTGCGATATTATTCATGTTATGTCACTGAGCCCAATGGGGTGTGATATACCACTGACTTCTCTTATCGGGCAGTATAGTGGTCATATATGTCTTAGATGTACAAACACTATAATTATGACAGGCTAATTTTAACGTAAAACTTTAATAGGCACTGTAATATCGTCCACAATGGCTTCCTGTTTTTGTCATACCCTTAAAATCTTTCAAAAACGTCTGTCGAAGTTGACCGTTACTCAGCGATGAGTTTTCCCAACCAGAAACACAACTACGGAGCCCCAGAGGGACACGCGGTAAGATTGCGAGGGAACAAAATACTTATATCGAGGGAACGCAATAGTGTGAGAGAACGAGATATTATTTTGAGGGAACACAATACTATTACAAGGGAACATTATAAAAAAATAACATTTCCTTATGTTCCTTCTGAGCTACGTTGGACTGCTCCTTGTGCAAATATATTTTTATTGCCAGGGAACGCAATAATATTGCCTGGGAGTGCAATATATATACTGTGACGGAACGAAATAAAAACGATATTCTTTCATGTCCCCTCCAGGGTTCCGTAGTACAGTATTGCGAGGGAATGTAATAATTATTGAGTGGGAACGAAATAATATCGCATGGGAATGCAATAGTTATTGTGAGGGAACGAAATGAAAAAATTCTTCTCTTATGTCCCCTCCAGGATTCCTCACACGTCGGAGGGGACACGGGAAATCATTATTTTTATTTCGTTCTCTTACAATAAACATTGCATTCCCACACAATGTTATTTCGTTCCGTCGCAATAAAACCATATTTGTAGAAGGAGCCGACGACAACGTGGCCTAAAAGGGACATAAGAAAATGTTTTTTTATTTCGTTTCCTCACAATAGTATTGTGCTCCCTCCAAAGAATCATTTCGTTCCCTCACTATGACATTGCATTCCCTCGATATAAAATAAACCGTTCCCTTGCAATGATATTGCGTTCCCTCGAAATAAAGGATTTCTTTCCCTCGCCATACTATTGCTTTCCTTTGAAATAAAAAGCTACTGCGATGGAATGCAATAGTTATTTCGAGGAAACCCAATAATATTGCGAGGAAACGAAATATTATTTCGAGGGAACGAAATACAATTTGATGAGCTCTTATGTCCCTTTCGGGGACATCCGTAAACTATATTTTTTCTCTGTGAGGGAACGAAACAGCATTGCAAGGGAACTTAATAATCTTTACGTGGAACGAAATAATTATTGCGAGGGAGCGAAATAAAAATATTTGTCTCCCATATCCCTTCCAGGGCTCCTTAGAAAGATCATGCAAGATGACCCAAATCAAGGGGAGGGAAATTCGATACTTGAGCAATTACTTGTAGAAGTATTCAAGCGGCTGGGGGAAGTCTACAAGGAGCAGGTCAAATCCTAAATAGGGCATGGGAAACACAGAAAACAGTAGAGAAGTAGGCTAATGGTATTTATCGTTAAATTACTGGTATGAAAATTATGTTGACGTGGACACTTTGTTGACTTCAAACGTTATGTATTGACTTGAAAAATATATTGACCTTGAATATGTTGACTTGCAAAATCATTTTGATTAAATTTTATGACCACAAAATTATATCAAATTTCAAGGCGTTTTGAAATTTGATCTAGATCACAGGTGCCGTGCCGTATATGTTTCAGGTATGTTAGTCATCCAGATATGATATTTAGGCACATAGAGTAATGATTGAGAAAAGAAGTGGCCTATATTGCATGCGTAGCCATTTGGCTGTGTACAAACATAAGTATACCTGTCAGAAAAGTACAGTAGCATAAAAACAGTGTCCAGATCGTCTGTGCCTGTTTTAACCTGAACAATATCTGGCATGGTGTTCAGTGTGTTTACTAATTTACGCCTGGTGCAATTTCTTGTATAACCAAGTTCTGTTCTCCTCTCAAAATCATTGTTTTGATTCCTTCTTTGATGCCCACGTGTTAAATATTTTGGTTGAATGATGAATTTTTAGGAATTCTGGTAACTGTTTACACACTTATTCGTGATAGAAATTTAATTACTGATGGAGATGGAAATCGTGTAGTTTTGATGTGTTGGTTCACAATAAGGAAGGTTTTTACTGTAACTTATTATTCTGATGGGTTTCTTTTACAGATGAGCAAGATGATACTTAATTGTGCCAGAAAACTATATTCCGTAATTCGGGTTTCGAGCATGAGAGGTTGCCGTGATGTTTTGAGGAGATATATTTCGACCACTCAAACAAATTGCCAATGGTCAGAGATAATTTTGTTGCAATTTTGTCTAAGCATTCCACCCGAGATGTTTGTCTTCAGCGATATCTAAAAATTAAAGTTGGCAACAGATTCAATTGTTGTGTTAGCAATTATTATTTCTGGGGTTGCTACAGCTTTCTGAGAATTAGAGAAAGAAAAAGACACGAATTTAGGATTTTAAGCATTTAATGATCATTTACTCAGTTATATCCATTCACTTATTTCAAGCATTTCATTAATTTTTGTGGAAACATTTTATGTAAGATAACAATTTTAAAGATTTGTAGCACGCTGAGAAGAGTTGTTTCATCAGCACAAATCATTTGATGAAAAAGGACGGATACGCTGGATACATCATAAATATACGTTATGAACAACAGTAGACCAAGGACAGATCCTTGGGGCACCCATGTTGAAATGTTTGCTGGGGAAAAATTAAGCCATCATATTCTACATAATTATTGTTTTTGATTAGTTAAATGATTTTGAAATAGCTGTAGACACGTCTGTTATACCTTAATATGGACGTTTACCAACTGCTATTCCATGATTTAGCTATAAGTCAATAAACCAGTCTACTTATGCAGCTCTGGGCAAATGTTACATGTCATTCCTAATGTTTTATGTAATATAGACTTGAGCACAGTATGTCTACAAATAAAAACTCCCTGACTGCATGAGAAAACTTTACCTTGTCATGATAAAAATTAAAAAAGAAATCAACAAACAAATGATGGGAGAAACCATTTACTACATTTTCAGTAGGACTATAATGATCAACTGACAGTAGGGTGTCTATATCTACTATAAGACACGCTTTATGGTTTTGCTCATTAGATTTTGATATCAAGCTCTGTTGAGACATAATGCGCTGGTGTCAATGTTGAGTAGAACTTGTATTTCCTCGTGTGTTGTTGTGTAAGCACAAGATGGTTCTGCTAAAGCATGTACGTTTCTGTTTTGACTGAGGCGACATTTAACTTAGTTAGTGTACGGTATTATATGAGTATATGATGTTTGGATATGCATCGTGAAAGCGTGCAGAGAGAGGGAAGGATATTTAGATTATTGATCAAATTGTTACGATGGGATCAGATAACACTCACTTGCTACACCCGCATTTACATGTCACAGCTGACTGAGGTTAGTTAACTGTTTCCTTTCCTAATATGTTTTAAGATCTGTCATGTTATCTGTTTTGTGTCATCACTTTTTACTATATAAATTACATGGTGTGGATAAAGGTACCTTGTAGTATGTAGTCATATGAGTGCATATTTGCATGTTAAATTTATGCACCTTGAAATTATTGATAGATTTTAATTTATACACCTCTAACCACAAATCTTGCAGGGTTTATGTTAAATTACGTCTATGAACATTTGTGCTCTCCAAAAGGATTTTCTGTGGTTGTCATAGGAACTATCTACATGTATATTAATTCTACATATATACGTTCCCTATGCCTAGGGTTTCTTTTGTGTTCGTGTGCATATGTATGAAGACTCTGACTAGAAAATGTTAACATCACTGGACAGACAGGTGAATGTCAGATATACAGCTTCCTTCCGTAATATTTCCGATTCTCCAATATTGAAATCCGATCCAATCCTATTCCACTTTTGAACACCCTGCGATAGGAGGCGTAATGAAATCACTCCTCTGGTTTACACCAGGAGGTATAGTAATATCACGTCTTTCGTTTACGCCGGAGGGTGTTGTGATATCAGGTCTTTGGTTTATATCAACATTTTTAATCTGTAACAAAAGTTATCAGTTGCATGAGGGTATATTCCTCATTGGCATACCTATTTTCCAATCTGTAGTAGTAGTACTGAGTAGGCTAGTTTGTTAACTAACACTGTAACTAAAATATACATTAAAGATCATGGAGTATAATTTATAAATATATCGGTTTGCAATTGCTGATACTTAATAAACGAAGTTAAAGTTTTGCTCAGTCGTGTCAGGCAGTACATTTTCAGATGTCTTTTCAACAGAATTTGACTTTGGGAGATTACGGAAAAAAATCACAAATTGCGACAGAAATAATTTAATTGCATAAAATTTCCGACAGATGCAGAACGTATGTGTTTACACTTGCATGAAAGCAGACCAGCTGCTTTTGAGATAGGTACACAGTACTGTGTAATATATATGCGAATTCTTTGACAAATGCTGTCGCATATAATGAATGTGTATAAATTTCATAAATGGGCCGTTCGCCAAATTGTTGTATGGTAACCATGCAACGACTGTCAGTGGGAATTGTGAAGGAAGACTATGCAAGGATATTTCAACAATCTTCAGAAAACTACATATGTCATGGAATCTTAAATGGGAATACACGGTGTAATATTACACCAAAAGCACATCCATAGCAGTTTAGCAGTGGCAATTCATGACATCAAAAGGAAACACATGTTACCATGTCAGCAAATACAGACAACTCTAACGTCGACCCATGTTCAGGGGTTGAAAGGAAACTACGTTGGTCTATACATGTCATTTACTTTACCACCTTTTTCAGCAGCATCAGTTTCTCTATCGTGCTGCCATCCATATGGTCTTACTTGCGAACGGTAAGTTCCACAAGTCGTTTTAAAAACAAAAATGCACTTTCAACAGGTTTAAGTTCACTGCCAACTGCGATAAAAATAGAAGTACTCAAGACGAACTTCTCTGAATTATCAAATGGATACAACATTTATATTCTTTATAAAAGCTCTTTCATTCAAGTGCTGGTATGTTATAGTACAATGGTCCAGGTCAACAGCTTTATTCGGCGCTCTTTTCGCGCATTGCGCCCAAAACGCACCCAGGAAAGCTGTTGACTCAGTCCGAAACTTGGCACTGAAAGAGTTAAAACAGAAAATATTATTTTTACGATAATAAAGACAAAAAAAATATAATTCAAGCTTTAAACTTCGTAAAAATGGATCTCACCTACGCCTACAAACTTAGTTTGACCAGGATAAAAAAAAAAATAATAATAATAAAAACCGAGATTATGACACACTACGAAGAATGATATACTGTCGTATGTGTGTGTGTAGGTGAGTTTGCCATGTCACATACGCACGCGTTAATAATAGAAACAGACTTATTACTGATAAAAGCGTCCCTTAACGAAGAAGTCTTCGAACTTGTTTACATTGAAAATCAAAATAAACGATTTATGTATTTATTTCAATGTATTTAAGCTGCGTAGCCGATGGGTAGACAATGGAAATCAAGCTTTTATGTCTTGTGACAAAGCCCTTCTGTTAAAATTTCTGTGGTATTTTTTCGAACTCATGAAACAAATATTTATTTTCGAGGAAAAATGATAAGTTTCAAAACAGATACCTCTTATTCTTTGCATCGTTGTTCATGTGCGGTTACAACGTTACCGCGCAGGAGTTCAGCCGATACATTAACGTGGGGCACCCTATTGCGAAGCATCATGTTCAGTATCTCCGATATCACTCAGATTTATGCAAGTGATTACTTAAAAGAAAAAAAAAAATCAGAGAAAACTAGACATATCTTCAACGCAAGCGTTGACTGAAGGATCCGCCATTTGATCACTTAGGTCATGGTGACACCAAAATCTAATGGGGGCGGACCCTTAAAAACCCATAAAGTTACAAGTGACTGGGTGTGGTGAATGTTATAGACACAGCTACGATTGCAATATATAAAACACGCCATGAGAAAAAAAGTCCTGGTTTTACGATTGTTTTTCTCCGATACAGAAGAATGTGTGGAGGCGAACATCATTAGTGCGCATGCAATGTGGCACTACTTCGTAGGATAACCAATTTCTTTTTTCTATAACATACAGATCTCTAATGTTGTACAACTCTCTCTTTTGGTCAATGGGCCACATCCCACACTGTCAGCTTGTTTACTTTCGGCACTGTTTGTAACAATTTTCCTCTTGCGAAACTACAAAGATCTATAATAATGTCAATAAATTACTACCTTTATGTCACTTGTTTGCATGCACTATGAGATAGTTTGTTCCCCCCCCCCCCAATATTACTCAGA
>OZ026619.1:20376118-20383618 GCA_964020975.1 Hermodice carunculata | reverse complement strand
CCCAATGAAAAGTATCCACATGCCAATTTTGAAGTATTTTATTGTTTATACTTGAAACATTTCATACCTAGACGTGCTTAGAACTTAACAAAACATTCACTTTTCTGGCGTAAAAATAATGTCACGCTCTACCGACATTAACGTCACTTACAGGCAAAAAATGTCATTAACTGCCCTAATTGAAAGTCACACAAATTTTTCTGTTCAATATGGGATGTGGCCACCTCGAGCATCAACACATGCTATACATCTGCGGCGCATACTGCTGACCAGGGTTTGAATTCTGTGTTGGGGAACATTATTCCATTCTTCCTGCAGAGCTTGGATCAGCTGGTTTCGCGTAGTAGGCCTAGGTGTCCTCCGTTGAATACCTTGGCCTAACTGATCCCACAAATGTTCAATAGGGCTCAGATCGGGTGAGAACGCTGGCCATTCCATGACATTGATGTTGTTCTCATTGAGAAAGTTTATTGTTAATCTTGCAGAGTGTGCACGTGCATTGTCCTGCTGAAAGATCGCCAGATCTTGATGCTGCTCCATAAATGGGACCATGTGCGGCTCCAGCACCTCATCAATGTACCGCCTAGCATTGAGGATCCCTTGAATGACCACTAGGGGTGTCCGGTAGCGGTTGCTGATGCCTGCCCACACCATGACAGAGGGTCCACCCCATCGATCTGCCTGACGGACACAGGCATCTGCATATCTCTCCCCAGTCCGGCGCCACACACGTTCTCTGCCATCTGCTCTGCTGACACAAAAACGGGACTCGTCAGTAAAAAGGACGGTATTCCACTGCTGGCGAGTCCACCTGGAGTGTGCTCTACACCACTGCAGTCGTCTTTCTCTTCTGGGTTGGGTCAGCAGGTTACCCCTGTAAGGTCTTCTGGCTGTTAGGCCACTGCTCCTCAGTCGCCTCTCCACAGTAGAACTACTGACAGGACGGTGATTCACCCCTTGAGTCTCACGGGCTGTTTGGGCTGCTGTACGGAAACGGTCTCGCAGGTGCATCAGCCGGATGTGACGGTCTTGGCCAGGTGTTGTCACTCTTTCTCGGCCAGGCCTAGGCCGATCATCTACGGATCCAGTTTCTTGTTGCCGTTCAATTAGTCGTTGGATGGTGCGCCGAGTACACCCCATTCTTTGTGCGATTTGAGTGATTGGGACTCCACCCTCTGCAAGCCCCAAAGCATGGTGTCTTTGACCTTGGCTCAGACGCGGCATGATCGCCTCAACACACCTGAGACCACTGGCTTTTTTCTTGGCTGAACATCCCTTTTTAAAGCCACTGAAAACATCAGGTCATTTTAGCCATCCAATAGGAGTGGTGGTCAGAAGCCATATTCGGTGCACAAAAGTCACATGCATTATGTAACAACCCAGCAAAAGTTAAAAAGTTGTCCTGAATGACCCTGATGTAGGCTCCAAACCATGCATATATGCACACACAGTACTTAGTAACTTACAAAATTAATGTGTTAATTTTTTTATGTGGATACTTTTCATTGGGGTTCAGTATATTTTAATTCTATGCTTAAAACTATCCACGGAGAACTTGAAATTTGAAATTTAGAACAGATCACAAAAGATACATTAATCAGCAATAGATACAAAGACAAAAGTGGCAACAGTATACCAAATATAATCCCAATGTTTCCTAAATACTAGTTTCTTGGGGCCTTTGCACATGCAACACCATCACATAGAAATTCTAAAATATGTGGAGGATGAATGCTGAATCTGGACAATCAGAATCAGCAAAGTGTATACCGTGGCAACAGTCAACATCTTCAAAGGGAGGGTACCGGCTTTGCGTTGAAACAGAACAGCGGGAAGGAGCGAGTACATTCCTCATTTTGGCTTTTGTCTAAACATGAAGCTGTGGGCCTAATAGAGATTATATATAGCTTCATGGTCTAAATAAGCCCATTAAACAATTTTCTCGTCTTACCCGGCAATCAGTATTCTATTTGTTTTTTTAGCTTATTTCGATCATTCTAGGCCAGATTCAGTCTCCCTGCCTTTGCAGATCCTCTGCAAGCTGTATCCTCCATTGACTAGTCGCGCCTGGGAACGATCTAGGCTCTCGGGAATTTTGTACATTCAATAACAAATTTGCCATGGGTAGACTCTAAACATACCTACATCACAGCAAATCACAAAAAGAACGAAGAAATAGAGGAGCATATATTACAAAGATATGTGAGTGGTACAAGTATCCCACATTATACCTCAGCCGCAGAGCATGAGGAAATGCCCCGAGACATAGCCTATCCAGCTGCAATCTGGTGTTGTATATTCAGGGTCTGGTGGTAAATCCTGTTGCACTTTAAGCTATACGTGACAGTTGAATGCCGTTCTTTTATAGGACAGATAAAATTTGATTTTAGCTTTCCATTGGTACGCGTTAGTGATGATTTCAAGCACGATTCGTGGACCACGCGGTTGATAGGCTTATTTTATGGAAGATAATTGCTTGTTTCATAAGCTAATTAGGTTGATGACGTCTGGTGCAAGCCTGAATTGGGCCTATTTTCCACTAGGCGGAAGCATGCCAAGTGAGCATGATAGTCTATCAGGGATCAAACATTTTCTTACAAAAATGTGAATAAAAACACACGCGTATTATAGGTTATGGTCACATGAATGTCTTCAAATTATTTTATTTTCAAACCAGATTTCACTGCAAGTGACATTCGATTAAATTTTGTTTATTTTTGAGCACCTAGGTTAGTTTAGCATGAAAAATATAAAGATTTGAAGATATTCATTTGACTTCACGAATTCTTTTGAACTCTTTCAGGAGTTCACATATCAGTTCACCTTGCCAGCCTCAGCTGGTGATATCATACCAACGGATTCAGATTATCTCTTTGGAGCAATCATGACATTTTTCAAAATTCCTGCAGTTTATGCAGGAGGCATAGTCGCTTCTATGCATGTGTAAGGTACCAGTCCACAGTATATACCCATCTAGCTAGATAAACTTTTTGCATGTGGTCACATTATCCACCCAAGCCCTGTTCACAGGCCAGACAATTTTATCTCTCAGACTGGAAACATTATTTTTGAGATTATATAGATAGAACCACTTGCTCAAGTCAGCTTGAAATAAATCAGTATGTGGAAAGTCTCGATTCTGTCCACCAGTGGTCGATCGATGGAATCTCTAGTTTCAGTATTTTTTATCATAACCAAACCTCTGGCAAACATCTCTGGAGAAATTCCATTGTGTATCCATGAAATAGGCTCTTTCATGTCCATCCCCATGAAGTCATACTGTTGTCCACTTGTTGAGGGCTAATGAAGGTCCAACTTCAGGCTTTGGCTGTTGGTCCAGGTTCATAGTGACAATGGGCTGCACAGGACAGTCTTCTCACTTAAATAAATTGTGACCCTCGTGGGGTTTCTGTTCTGTTCAATGTCTGCTTCATGGGGTAATTTAAGAACAACTGACACAGCCTATAAAATCAACCCTTTTATAAAATTTCAGTGAGGTCAAAATTCATATGACTATCATGTAATTTTATCCCCCAGTTTTACTACGGTTATAATTTTACCTTTTTCAAAGATGATGTAGCAACCCAGTTACACTGAACGTGAACAATCTCCAATGGTTCCTTTTCCTATCTGTGCTAGATAGTTTCAGCTTTTCAATGCAAACTTTCAAGCCAAAAGACATCAGAAATACATCAAATGGAAAACTCACACGACCTGTCCCTGGGCCAGACTGAGTCACATATGCTATACTACAAAAATTACCATGTCCCGACCATTTCCTAGCCACCCTGCACAGCAAATTGATACATCATAGCATCCCGCTATCCTCATGGACAGAATGTAAAGTCACTTTAATATACAAGAAAGGCGAAACAAATGGGCCATCTAATTTCAGGATGAGTGCTCTGTCCACTTGTGTAGGCAAAGTATTTCATCAGCTACTTGCAGATCGATTTGACAACTACATAAGGCAAAGCAACCTCATAAATACGAATTTCCAGAAAGCATTCCTGAAAGGCAAAAATGGTTGATTTAATACAATCAGGTACTTCATGAGCTTATCCGCCATAGTAAAAGCAAAAAAAAAAAAAAAAAACCCAAACAAAAAACGCACTTGTCATATCACCTGGTTCGACCTGGAAGATGCTTTTGGTTTTGTGCCACACCAACTGATAACCCATACACTTGAACGCAATGACATTCCAGTTGGAATTGGTTCTCACATCAACAACCTGTATGCATCTTTATCTGGAAAATTTTCAACAAAATCATGGACATCTGATAAATGCGACTTTAAAAAAAAGGAATTTTCCAAGGCGATCCACTCAGTCCAATCATCTTCATTTTATGTTTCAATCCCATACCACAGGACTAAGAACTACAGCAGAAATTCGGATACAATCTGGAAGGACAGCCAATAATAACAATACCTTTTGCAGATGACTTTTGTCTTATCACCGCAAATAAATTATCACTTCAACGCCTTATCAATAGAATTCAGGAAAGTACACGTTCCATGGGCTCAAACTGAAGCTGGTAAAGTGCTGCTCGTTGTCTATATGTTTTGGCAACCAACTCCTGTGAAATTTGCAATAGATGGAAACAATATACTCACATTAGGAAATAAACACCACAAGTTTTTAGGATCCATCATCACTTTCAACCACTCAGAAAAGGATGCGTACAATTACCTTCATGAAAAAAAATTTACACCCTTAAAAAATATTGAGAAGCTTCTGGTCCGCAAAGAATACAAACTCCGTATCTATAGAGACTACTACCTACCTTCAATGAGATTCTAACTCACTGTAAACGACCTACGTCATACTAACGTCCAAAACCTTGATGCCCTCACGAACCGATATCTCAAGAAATGGAGTGGCTTGCTACATCTAGGGACTCTGTCTTTTCTTCACATGCCACAAGGACTCGACATCAAAACCATATAGGATTTATACATGGAATGCCAAACCCTATCCTACATATCCTATAGAACCAAAGCTGATCAAATAGTCAATCATTGCCTCGACATTTGTCTTAACAGAGAAAACCAATGGACTCAGAAAATTTCACGCATCACGGGATCTGATAATCTGTACCTTGAAACAGGTTCTGAAACCAGCAGCTTACACAAATGCACACAACATGCCAAGAAAACCCTTCAACAACGAATTTCAAGTTTTTGGCTTGAACATTTACGTTCCCTTGCCGTACAAGGCCGTTTTCTCGAACTTATCGCCCTAGAAAATGTTTTAATGGACTGGAAAAGTATAGCATTCAATCTACCTCTCGGCATAATGAAATTTCTGATCAATTCCCTTTTGGACACTCTTAATACAAATAGAAACCTTCGCAGATGGGGCAAACGGCTGAACGATGCATGCAAACTTTGTAAAAATAAGGAAATACTACTACATGCCCTTAACTATTGCCCTAAAGCATTAGAGCAAGGAAGATTAACATGGAGACACAATAACATACTAAACGTTTGGTACCAGAGCTGCTCCAGGGAAAACATTCATCAAGACATCATCAGACCTAGAGCATTCACGCAAACACAACTATCCCCATCCAATGTACCCAGATGCAGCTAACCCAGACCTGACTTTATTTTCGCCCAAAAGAAAACAAGAACTCCATATTATTGAATTTTTCAGTACCATTTGAAACAAATATTGAGAAAATACATAACTATAAGATCAATAAATAAACCCCGCTTGTGAATGACATTGAAACAAACGGGTTTCACGTACGTCTTCATGCAATTGTAATTAGAGCCCGAGGTTTTATATCCAAAGACAATAGCCACCATCTCCAATCACTTCACAAACTATGTGCAATACCATCCTCATTTAAAACGTTTAAAAAATACAACAGTTACAATAACCATCATCAGCACTTTTACCCTCTTCCATGCAAAAACCCAACCCACTTGGGAGAACTTACCACTTCTGAAAGTACACACGTCATTTTAATACTCTTCACTTTGCCAATGCTGTGGGCTGGTGGCAGCGGTAGCGGCTACCGACCCACAGACCATGTGCAATGGTAAATATACTCATAATTATCATGTTTATTTTAGTTTACACATAATCTATGGACAATCTGTGATACTGCAAGTTATACTGATTTTATTGGACATTCTACATTGGAAATTTTAAAATAACCACCTACTCTCATTTCAATATGTTATGCTCTGAAAAAACTTTATTTTAAATCTTTGTGGGTTGTTTTTGATTTTGTTTTTGTTTTTTTTTTGTTTTTGTTTTTTTTTTTTGCTTTTTGTTTTTGTTTTTGACAGTACATTTGCCCTGCATGCTGTGTTCACTGACACATGGTGTTTGGGCTTGGTAGCATTGGCTGTCAATATGTACATATACTCCTTTCTTTTATGAATAAAGTGATGTTTTACTATTACTTCAAAAACAAACAACATACTAGGTTCACTAAGCCGATTTGAGCTCTCGGCACTTATGGCTGTCAGAAGTTTGGAGGTATTTTCTGTCAGCCCCAAATGCCATAATAATAATAATAATAATAATAATAATAATAATAATAATAATAATAATAATAATAATAATAATAATAATAATAATAATAATAATAATAATAATAATAATAATAATAATAACATATGATACAATTAAAAAGAAACAACAAGGCTGCCCATAGGGCATTCCAAAAACTTTACTTAGTGGACAGGGATGGATCAAAACCCTTGTAGGGAGGAGTCGGTCATTTATATAGTATTTTGTAATAAATATACCTTTATTGTAACAGCAAAAAAAAAAAAAAAAAAAAAAAAAAAAAAATAAAAATGTATGGGTTGTGTTAGCACTACAACTGGGTATGTTTGAAATACATGGCCTGGCCATCCTGTGCCCCAAAGTAGTTTGCTGACCTGGGAAGACTCTGCTCCTGTTTAAATATCGGCCACTCTTCTCTGGGCCTATGTGGTTTCGACAGTTACAGGGTTTCTGGATGTATCTTTACAGACAAAGATAACACACTGGGCAAAGGCTATCATCAGTGGCATACATTTATTCCTGCCCAAAATTGCGGTATGTATACTGAATGTAATGCCCCAGTCCCCACATGATGAATCACCAATTCTCCCTCACATTCTTTTAGACCAATTCAACAGTTCGGCATAGCGGAATTCCATGTGGTAGCATGGCCTCATGAATTCATGGAGAGGGCACTGCTTACTGATCTTTGTGACATGGACAGCAGTAACGTTTATGATTTAGTATCCTTTATATTTTTGCAAAAGCCACGGAATATGTAGTTCAGTACGTAGTTCATTTCACTCCGTCAAGACACCTGTTTAAACTCCCTTTAAACATGAGAATTTTGCTCTTCATACCGTTGTGAAGCAACCGAGCCAGAGCTTCCCATGATTTCCACAAGACATGCCAAACCTGCGTGCGACCCCCCCCCCCCCCCGATTATGGCACAGAATACTCCGATTTGAATGTGGTGAGTCGAAACGGAATTCCA
>OZ026619.1:20348918-20375918 GCA_964020975.1 Hermodice carunculata | reverse complement strand
CGTTATAAGCCTACTGCAAGTCTATGGTTGAAGACATTGGTCGCGGAAGTGCAAGCAAGGACGAGAAGAATATTTTCTTCAGAAGAATCTGGGATTTTATGTGAAATGGCATGCTTTCTTGTGAAATGTTTCTCTGTAAGCCAAACATATCTGATCATGTACTTGTAATAATTTACAATTTAGAGACGTCAATATGCACCACCCACGTCCAGAGCACCATCTGCTTCTTTGCATTTTCCTAATCCCAAGGGTGAGGGATAATCTTTATGACGAGGACTTAAAGTTCTTCGCTGAAATAAAACCCTCGTATCACTGTTTTATGTGGAATACCACAACTATTTGTGTGAAACGTACATTCATTTTTTTTAAATCATCCACAATATAGCTTTATTTATCTTATTTGTTCTACCCTTCCCATCATATGCTTAAGGACACTAAGCTGCAAAATATGGCCACACGACGGGATGCAGGGGGTGATAAAGTAAAAAAGTTTTGTTTCATTTAAACATGAAACACAACGTAGAAAGATAACAATTGCCCCACTATCTGCCTCGTTATACTGGTTGTCATCTCATTGTGGCTATTATGTGTCTGGCTCTGTCCTGCATATTGTCTTTTCTCACGAGACGGACTTGAACAGGGCTTACCCTTTTCCCCCATTGCTTACATGCATGGGGTATGTGCTTTATGATGTGATTGACCAAAGAAATATGTTCAAACCAAAGATAACAAACTTGATGGCTCATCCTCCTCCACAAAAACGCCATCACCATGGACAGTTTTCCAGATTTGTAACACAATTAGAGCTGGGTGATAAACGACGTACCCAACATTTTAGAAAGTGAAGAGACCAAATTAAATTTAGCTTGCTGATCACTGCTATAGTTTTTTTTTCTCATTACCATTTGGTTAAAAGATTCAAATTCCTCATGAAGATGCCTTTCATTCAAATACCAGGAAGCCTAGTCTAAAGCAAAAAGTAGTCTTAGTCAACAGCTTTCATCGGTACACTTTGCATCCATTGCACACAGAGTGTCCCGAGGAAAGCTGTTGACTCAATCTTAAATCAGTGCTTTAGGGGTAATGGCTATTTTAGACATTATGAGGCTGTATATTGCAATGGCCGACCTACACACATGGTTGCCACGTAAAAATTTGACATTTAAAAGTCTTTAAGATTGGCGTTTACGTGGGGGTGATGATGCAGTACAAATCGGAGCGTAAAATACAATTTCACTAAAATAGTCTTTGTACAAAGTGGTTTTTATTTAAAGTGGGACAGATATGTGCTGCAAATGAGATCAGATGTTCATTTCTGACAGCAAGTATGATTATTGCTAAATAAGTGTTTTTTATATACGCTTAATTCCAACAAAATAGGGCACACGTCAGACTAATGTTTCCGTACCAACGTTGCAGTTTTTGGGTCAATTCACAGTTCTACAGTTCCTGAAATATTGTGCAAATATGTCAAAAGGAATTGCTTTGGCGATTGTTAACTCACCTTATCCCCAGTACATGCAAAACACAACTGTCTGACCACCAAACGTTACAATGGATCTCCATCAAGGATATGTCTCAAATGTGATTACGCAATTCAACCGACGGTTTTGAAAAAGTAGGACCAAAATTTCACAAACACACAAAAATTGACCAAAGAATAAAGTGTTCCACCAAACTATTTTCCAATTTTAAAAATATCATAAGAATATATGTCACATACTGAACTTGACATTTTAAATACAGTTTTCAGTGATGTTTATTTGAAGCACAAAATCGTAAGGTATATTTATTGATCATTAAGGATATCACAAAACTTGGAAAAAAAATCACGAGAAAGTATAGATAACAGTGACACTTAGTTTACAGTGCCATCAGAAGCCTACATCACAAATATGTTTACCAATTTTAAAAGCAATGACATATCATTTTGGAAAAAAATACAAAAAAAAAAGAAAAGAAAAAAAAAAAAAGAATAATTCACCCAAAATCTATAACTTTGATAGGGAAACACCAGTTTGACAAAATGTCCCCCCCCCCTTTTTTTAAAAATCAGCATATCTCAAAATCCGTATGTACCAGTTTTCATGCCTGTCAATAATGAACATCTTTATCACATATTTGCCGTACTCTTAAGGGAAAAAGTATATATGCCTAAAATAAATGGAAAACAGTTGTTCCCCATTCATCCTGTGGGACAAAGTCATGATGTGTAAGGTAAATGACTACGCAGAACAGCTGAGGAAAAAAAATGAACGTTTATATATATGGCATAGAAAGATCTACAGTGTTTCACACTTTACTGTCAGTTGCACTGCACGCTCTTGCAGATTAATGTAAGAGACAAGACTGTTTTTGAGTGTCATTTGTGGAAAACGTATAGCTGTGCCATGTATGACTGTAAAGTGGAGAAGACTCTTTGCCTGCAGTTCTAAGTCCCAACTGATAACATGATGGAATCAGAGAACAATTTCCTCTGTTGTTAGTTGTAAATATTTAAGCATGCCGAGTATTGATATTAAATTGCCAAATTGGTCATATCTTGTTGTGGGTAACATTTCTGAGTAAGAAATTAACAACACAAATGTTATTGAATACCATATTTGGAAAAGCTATGTATAATTGGTCCCCCAGTAGGGTGGGCTTGCACCTTGAGCTTCTGTCTGCCCTTCATCCTTCCTTCCTACAAAGCTGTCATGACTGAACCTTATTTCCTTTACTGCAACACCCACGCCTACCAAAGTTGGCGTGAGTACGCTTCATTGAATAGGGATGTGTGCTTGCGGTCCCTTGTGGTTTGGACCTTTCATTGTTCACTCTGTCATAGAAAATGTTTGTGTGAGAAATATTTCTTGTATCGTAATTTTTAGATATCAAACTAGGTGTGCGGAAACGTCTTTTGATATGAGTGTCTTACAACAAAATTATGTCATAGGGACCCTGCTCTTTGACATTTGACCCCTTCGTCGGAAATGTTTGTGCAGGCCACATTTCTTACACTATAATACTTAGCCAAACTTAGCGTGTGGATACTTCTTGGACTAAGGGTACACCGTGTACCACAATAACATCACTGTGACTTTGATCTTTGACCTTTGACCCTATCATAGAAAATACTTGTGCGGTCCATATTTCCTATACTGTAACACTAGTCTTGTAGACGCCAAACTTGGTGTGTGAATACTTCTTAGAATACCACAATTTAAGTCACAGTGACCGTGACAATTGACCAAAGAAAATGATTGTGCAGGCTGTAATTCCTATACCGTAATGAGTATAGATATCAAGCTGGGTATGTTGATACTTCTTGTGATAGGAGTATGTCACTTACTAAAGTTAGGTCACTGTGACCTCAATCTTTGATCTTTGAACCTGTCATAGAAATGCTTGTGTGGGCCACATGCCCTATACTGTAATACCAAGGAGGTTAGTACACGTGCAGCCTCCTTGGTAATACTAAGAGGTAGCCTACCGAACTTAATGTGTGGATACCGCTTAGGATAGGAGTGTGTTGCATGCCAAAATTAACTCACTTTGACTAAAACGTTTCAGCTTTGACCCGTCACCGAATGTATTGTCTGGGCACTAAATAGGGTAAGGCTTCACAGTGCACCAATATTGGCCCATTGTGACGTTGACCTTGACTTTTGACCGCCTTAATTTTCCAATTCATGTAGTTGCCCGCCTCTCGTGGAAATGTCAGTTAGATTTTCTTTAAAGTTGGTTGGGATATACAGGGTACACATATGGTACAGTTCTCTGCCAAATTTTTCAAAATGATAACGTTGCAGCGAGTTTTTCTCATTTGTTTTTTTTGTAATGACTTTAAGAATAAGCAAATTGGGTTTCAAATGACATTGTTTGCCACTCCTTCCATGCTACTTTCTGCCTGTTCTCTGGTGGGACACTATACTATACTATACTATACTATACTATACTATACTATACTATACTATACTATACTATACTATACTATACTATACTATACCATACTATACCATACCATACCATACCATACCATACCATACCATACCATACTAGTATATTGATATACAATATTTGGTCTTGTTTACAAATAAACTGTCACATTCTTCTTTGACTTGAAGTCGTGTCTCATGTTGATTAGTTTAGTTTTATTATGATTAAAAGGTTGAAAGTTTTTGTAGCCTATATTTACATTTACTTACCAATACTTTTCATCATGTACATAATCAATCATAGACATTCGGTTAGGTTTTTTATTTTTTATGAACAACGAACAGATGAACGGAACGTCGTCTGCTGTAAAGCTAAATTATCCATGTCGGCCTATCAAACATCAAACATGGAACGCCACCCTGTATTATAAGCCTTCCTGTATGCTAAGAGCTCTACATGTATTTCAGAACGTTTTTTCTACATAATTTCCTTCCAGTTGATATAAGGCATATGATGAAAATGCAAAATTTGACACCTTGAAATGCCAGACAATAACATTTCAATAATAATTGTATAGACCAATCTGCAATAGCCACCACATCGTTTGGTTGTAAGTACGAAGCATACTTTTATGTATTGCACGTGTTACATTTTAAACACATTTATTGATTCTGGATCACCTCATAACTTACAAGGTTAATCCGCAGGCTCTCTAAACACGTTGAAGACACACGGTGTATGTAAAACACAGTCAAGACAAAGCAAAAGCAAGTGGTAGAGCCTATCTATCTATCTATCTATCTATCTATCTATCTATCTATCTATCTATCTATCTATCTATCTGTCTGTCTGTCTGTCTGTCTGTCTGCCTGCCTGTCTGTCTGTCTGTCTGTCTGCCTGTCTGTCTGTCCGTCCGCCCGTCTGTCTCAGTTAATTGTTATAAAGACTATTTGTCATAAAGCACATAAATTGCTTTCGTCTTGTTACAGTTTTTTTCTACGACAAATTAAGCAATCAGCAAACACGTTTGGTGTGTCAGTGTCACATGTGATTTATGTAAAACACTCACCATACGGTCAAGTTGTGGTGGCTGTTAAAACGGAAAGGTATTTAAAAAAGGGTGGTGACAGCTTTCTCTGGAAGGGGACAAAAAATGTGCTATGTGTTGGTATGTTGACATGAATTATAAACAACAAATATTCTGTATCACGTGTAGGGGTACACCAGAGTTTTTTGTAATACAATTCAAACAAGCAAGCACTACTTATGATTAATGCTAAAAAATTGAACACAGATATGATGATCTCGACATGCCTGTGTGCAAATACGGACATTCCAGAAGTCTTCTTTTGTTATAGGTAAAGTTTGTGCCTTTTCTTTGCCAGGTAGCGGTATACCTGTATTTTGAATTGATGTGGTTTTACCTCTACAATGTGCTTCATATGTGGCAGAGTAGTGATATTAAAAAGAATATCGGTATGGTTAATTTGAAATTTTAATCTTAAAAAGCATAGTAGACAGAGGTGTTATTCTTACTTCCATGTACGTGCTATTGACCATGCCATTTCTAGTCAATATTAAAGAAAAGTTGTTGCATGGATTTCGAATATCCTAATTAGGACATTCAAGATTCTCAATCATGTATATTTCCTAACAAATAAGAGAGATGGCATTATAATCTCCATATTTATGTGACTGATTGCTCTGTATACAATCAATACTAAAAAAGTTGAAGCACTTTAGCTCAGCTGACTTGTCAGTTAGTTGACCTAAAATGGGTGGATGCCCACTGAGTTTGTTCCAATGGTCATGATACAGTGATTTGTTGTTTATTTTTCTTTCGCAAAATTTGTCATAACTGCTTGGCCAGTTATTTTGAAATTGCACAAGTGCATATCTGGGCATAAGGAACAGACTTACACAGTGCAGGGATGACCGCAGTCTCATTCTCTGGGTCACAGGGCGCTTGCTGAAGGTCACTGTGCACTTAATAATTTAAGAACTGTTTGAGGTAGGATGACGGTAGTCCACTATGTTGGCCAGATTTACAGAGTTTCTTTAGTGATCTTGACCTAATGCGAAGGGTCACAGGGTCCTTCTCACGAATTTTACTGTTCACTTGATGACTTGAAGTAGGATCTTGATGTATACTCCTACATGTTAGCCAGATTTAGACAGCACATGAGTGACCGTGACTTCATTCACAGGGCCACATGGTCAATTTCAAGAGTTTTTCTGTTCGCTTGATAGCTTTAAAATACTTAGGACAGTATTGTGACTGCTGAACTAGTACTTCGATTTCATGCTCGACAATCTTCAAAAAAGGTTAACTTGACTCTATTCCAAAGTGCAGAGGACCACTTTATTTTGTGGATCCAATGCAAACTAAGCACAAGGCTGTCACAGTCCTCTAGTTAATAAACGGTTTTCCCCTTTAATCGACCAAAACCAGCTGGTGGTCAAATGTCGTCTACTTAATAATTTTAGGTGACTTCACCATTAATAAGAAACGATTTGATCTTCAATTGTAGACGGGACCTCTGAGAAAAACGTGACCTGGGTGCTAACCAAGCCAAGGATCCTTGGCTTGGTTAGCACCCATTTCACGCCAAGGAAAGCTGCTCGCTCACTTTTAATTCAAGGGAAAGGGTCAAAATGAAGACGCATGGGTAAGAGAGCAAGCTCGTCCATTGAGGGCTTCCGATCATGACTTGGACATTCTCGAAATGGGCATTATTATCTTAATCTGGAACACAGGTGTCTGTTGACAGGTCTTTGAATGGTACTTTTTCATCTGTCTCTACTATCATGACTAATCTGCTGGGCACGAAAGGCACGCCTCAGATCTATGTATGTGCAATTTGACAATCCAGACACAGGCAGCCAGAAAAAAATAAAAACTCCTGTCAAATCCCAGCCCACAAACCATACCCAGACCTGACCAAGGCCGAGACCCTGACTCAGAACCACACCAAATTTATTCATTCAAAAGTTGAAAATAGATAAACACATCAAGGTAAGTAAACTGATTGGGCAGCCAAAGGATCTGCTTTGTTCTGCTGTCCGACGTTTTTTCAATAGTTGACAGAAGCAAAATTCTCCTACATGTACCTACGAACGTTCACAGTCACCGGCAGAATTACACATGGTTATACAAACTTGAGATATTTACTTCTGCAAAGCAGCTGTAATGCACATAAGAACCAAGATACATGGACACTTGCAGTATTTCTTACCGTATTTAAGGTTACAGTAGAGACAAAATTAACAAAGAAAAAGGACAGAAAAACGAACAGAGGAGAAATATAATAAAATAAAACTACACGTTATACTGTTACTGTTAGGCATTGCTTGTCAAAATATTTGAGTTTTAACCGCTCACATTGTATTTATACGGGACCATGCAGCAATGTGAAATGATGACGTCAGCTGCCTAACTTAAATAAAGCCAGGAGAATATCAGCTGGACAATGAACCTGCATCTGTCTGGATATGCAATGCACAGATGTTATCGCACCGACTGTTACCAATGTAACTGCCCTTGAATGTCAGGTTTCAAAGATGGAAGTATTGCTATTTATGTTTTAAGGAATATACAGGGGCTTCAAATTGTCAGATACTTTCTCGCTTGAAAAATGAGAGTTTATAGCTTCACAAACAAAAGAACCAGTTCCAATTATTCTGATAAACTTCACAGACCTGCATAACATGTTATGTTATATTTCTCGCTTGTTGTGGAAGTTATACTTGACTGTGACAGGAAAGGTGAATAGTAATTGGGGATGATTTCAATGAGAGATTTGTAGTCTGCCAAGAAAATTCAAAGTTAAGCAGCTCGTAGGCAAACATGGCTTCATACCAGTGCATGATTGCACTAGCTACAACTTGGAGTGGAACAGTGTTGCATGTTTTTATATCAGGAACCCACATGCCTTTGCCGCAGGTAGTCGTACTATTCAGCCACCACCATCCAATATTCGTGTGGTAAGGGTGTGCTGAGGCTAAAATTATCAGCAGATGTTTGTTTAGTGCAACCTGTATCAAAGCACAAAATGTATAATGGCCATGGTGGTACAGTGACAGTCCGACAAATATTCATATTAGACTTACTTCAGCATTAGAGTCCATGCAAAAATGACAAATGTTATGGGAAGTGCGCAAACACTGAATGTTCAAGTCTAGTAATATGCACAAGATTGTATAACTAACAGTGCTTCATGGGCAAAGTTAATGCATTCGGGAAAAAGTGAAATTAAAGGATTTTAAATTATCAAATGAAAAAACCATCGGGTTTATGAATTTAAGTAATTATACCGTTTTATAAAAAAAGGCATGACAAGAACCCGGATGAGAAAATGGTATTACATGGCTGCGGAAGTCTGGTTTAATGGTTCATTACATTTTATGTCAAGTACGATTATGTCCTTTCCCAGCTTCTTATTTAAAAGTATGGCAATTGCTTCTCTTGATTCTAATTTATTGTGGGGCACTGGCCATAAACAAATGTCTGTAAATCCTCTATAATTTTTCGTAGCGGTTGTGAGTGAGATCTTTGGGACAGTATACTCGACATACACAACCATATTGCTGGGTCAACATTTGTACCTTTGCTATAGTTTATGGATGCAATGGCTTCCATACCCTAAAAACCTCTGAGATCTTTATAACCACATCGTTTAATGAGGAAAATTTCTAGTTTAACTCTTTCACTGCCACATTTTGGATTAGTCAACAGCTTTTCTCGGTGCAAGGAAAACTATATCATAGCAAGGAGTGAAGTAATTTGCAATTCTCCTTTCAGTTGCTAGGAACACAATAAGCTGACATTGATACTTAGATTTTGTGTAGTTATAACCTTTGTAGCGGTAAATATATCTCAGAACCCACAATGTGTTTTATTTGATTTGCAAAAACTAGAAAATTAACAATGATTATATGTGTAAAACAACATGTGTAAAATAAAGTGGTTTACTATTAGTAAATGATATAGGCATATAAAGACAATTAGTCAGGAGGACCTCAACTAAGGATATGAAAATCTGCTATCACAGGGGCCATCTGGGAAAAGTTAATACTAATTAGTAGCATCTTTAAACGACATACAAGAGACACATATTGCTTGAAAAATTATAAAATTATTAGGTTTGTAACCACATAATAGAGACACTTAGCTGTTATAGACATAGCAAGTGGGTATGCTATATACATCCTTGCAGTTATTTTATACAATGCAACTTTTTATAGTTTGAAAAACCAGAATAGCTATGTGTATGAATTTTGTCTTTTTTTTATAGAAGGAGAGGTATTTTGCAGTAAAGGAATGTGATATCTGATGCATGTTTTTGTTGCTTTATGTGGTATTGGAATTCTTGCCATAAGACTTGACTGGGTATAATAAGAATGGGTAGCTATAGGTGGTTCAAACATATTTTCATTTTAGGATATTCATAAAAAATGTTGGTGGTTTTAAACGTAGAATGGCATTAAGTGTCCACATCTTAAGCTGTTTAAACAGAGGGTCCGTATGTGCATTATATGAAGCATTAGACATGAGACGAACCGCCTTCTTCTGTGATACAAAGGTACGATCTTGATAGTGTTGCCAAGCAAGAATGTCAAAGTTCAAATGTGAAAAGAACAGAGAATTATGCATGATCAGTAGGCTTTTTGTTGTAACATATTGGCGAATTCTTTTGAAAATAGTTTTTAGGCACTTTGCCAGGTGCTCCGTGTGCATGTATGGGGAGTCTGATGCTCTAGGATTCTCTAGCATTTCGACGTCATTTAGTAGATTATCCACAGGCAATTGGGTGATGTGCCACCAAAACATTTAGGACATCTTCATTTATGATGTTAACTGTCATAACTGGACAAAAATATCACTCATTAATTGGCAAGATATTAGCATTTACAAAAAAAAAAGAGATAGGGGGAACAAAAATAATTGTTTTTGATAAAATGACAGTAATGAAGTGGAGAATTTACCATACCATGATTATCTTGTTTTCAAAATTAATGCATCATACATCATATCCTGAAACAAGTACAATAGCAGTCCTAACATGAGACTGAAAAGTTGACATTCCAAAGCAATAGCGTATACTTGAACACAACGAAGACCTCAAACACAGTTGCATATTTGAGACAATGAAATGCCGAGATAATTGCATATATGTTAGCACATCTACAGGTGGGATGCCAGGAAAAAATCACTACAAACATGAGTAAATGAACTGGCACCAAATAATTGCATATACATGACAGAAAAGCATCTCAAATTAATAACTTGTACAGAACATAGTGAGGGTACAACAAAAAACAAAACAAAAAACAACAAAAAACAATTTAATGTTGCATACATTGGAGTACTGCCAGAATAATACCATGTACATGTATAAGTAAGTATTAAGAGCACCACAAGCAAAAAGAGCAGGTGTGTACAATGAAGTATATGTACCACAAAACAATATGAAAATATGAAGTGTGACACAAATGAAGTACATGAAGCACCACAGAATGATGATATATGCCAGTTCAATAAAGTACGATAATATAATTGCATGTATAAATACAATGGATAGTCACAAGTACATGGTTTCTTGTATGGCAGATGAGCAGACATCTGAGCAGAATTTTTTAAATTAGAATGCTCAAATACAAATTACAAAAGTTGAAAAGACAAGAGAAGAGGAAAAACACAGCTGTAAACGCATGTCCACTGCAAAAGGGGGAATTGAAGAAAGACAGTTCCCCAAGAGAGGTCAAGTTTCAATACTATGTGAGGCAATTGGCTGTGGATCAAGTGCTATTATCTGTGGAGAAAGCTGCATGTTCAGAAGCTCTGTCGATGACGTATGAGTGTGGGAACTGGACAATGTCATATATTGTATACCATTTTGAAATTTAAATCTGTAAGATAACAATAGTGTATTACTGTGTGTATAGTGTGTAGAGCCCCCCCCCCCCGCTTCTATAGAATAAGTGATATCCAGACCATAAGTTTCGTTATATTTCATTCTTTTATAAACTAGAATATTCCACTAGAAGTACAATTTGTTGGATCATATGCACAGGATTTTGGGAATTTAGTTTGTTCTAATTGTTCAGTTTTATTATTATTGTAGGCACAACATTTTGTCACTGTATTCTTCGTATTGATAATGACCATCATATATACGTTCTAGTACATCTCTGTGACAGTCATATTTAGGGGGTAGGGGTGGGGTGAGGTTAAGGGTGGGGATGGGGATGGGGATAACGTTGATTGCTAAGTTGAAACAAAGATCCAGAAAAGTCATATATGCATGTACAGCTACTAGGATTTGCAATCCATGATTATAGTAAAATAATGTTTACATGAATAAAACTGTCTAGGAGATTAAAAGAGTTTAAGTAAAGCAAGGTATAAACAAACTAGAAGCATGAGAAGGGTATAGCCCAGTGCGAATATAAGATGAAACAAAATAATCACAATCCAGAACCTTAAATTTAACTTGCACAAAATCAGCAATCAATTTACGCAAAAATTCTTTAAATTGGAAATTGCTATAAAAAATATATATATATATCCTAAACGGCTTGATACCGCATAATTGTCTGCTTATGTACACCAACATTTATTAAGGGCTGAAATGTCATTCAAGAAAAGTAGGCTATGTAATCCCAGCGAGAGTTGCCTGAGAAGTGAGCTACCACCGTAACATAGTTGAAGATAGATATAAATCTGTCTTCCCTGAAATGTTCCCATCATGCGGTTCTTCAGCAGTAAATCGAGCTTGCAGAGTCCATTGCTGGTGCGGTTCGGAACTGAATTCTGGAAGTTCATACGCTCATATAAACTTTCAAATGTCACTAGAAGAAAAAATACAAATCTCCTTCACAAAGGCATGAATTTTGACAAAGTATCGGACCCTAAATCAAATAAATTCACATTTCTATCTGATGCATGCATATGTTATGTCTCCCCTTTTACTCACCGGGGTGGTCTTCTTCTTCTTCTTCTTCTTCTTCTTCTTCTTCTTCTTCTTCTTCTTCTTCTTCTTCTTCTTCTTCTTCTTCTTCTTCTTCTTCTTCTTCTTCTTCTTCCTTCTTCTTCTTCTTCTTCTTCTTCTTCTTCTTCTTCTTCTTCTTCTTCTTCTTCTTCTTCTCCTCCTCCTCCTCCCCCTCCTTCTCCTCCTCCTCCTCCTCCTCCTCCTCCTCCTCCTTCATATTCCTTTTCTTCTGTTTATTCAATACATCAGGGCGAACGCGACAACTCCACAAGTTGTAAAGCTTAGGACCTTCATATTGCACAGGATTATAGTCCTCTATGAGGACTCGATGAAGTTCGAAGATGGCTGACCTTGACCCTATTCTTAAGGTCACAGAGCCACGTTAGCGAGTTTGGTTTCGGCCTCATAACCTAAGTCGTTTTTAAGCTAGGGCTTTTATACTGGACAGGAGGATACTTTTATGTAATAATCAGTGACCATTACTGATCAAGATCCATATTCAAATTCAGTCCAATTTCGAATCCGTCAATATGTGGCAAGTAAACATGAACATGGCCATTTACATACAAGTTCTGCGCATTCATCAAGCCATGCATCTGCCATCACCCCAAACAGACAACATTCGTAAAGTAATGATGACTGTCATTAGGAATAGAGGCGGACAACAGTTTTCAATCATGTCAAAGAGACTGCACCAAATTCCGTGTAATCAAGATTCACACATGATCAA
Organism: Hermodice carunculata; assembly: GCA_964020975.1. Lineage (NCBI taxonomy): Eukaryota > Metazoa > Annelida > Polychaeta > Eunicida > Amphinomidae > Hermodice > Hermodice carunculata. The sequence goes on along the minus strand of OZ026619.1, from coordinate 20,363,279 downwards.
AATCGCCAGCAACCAAAACGTGGCGATTAAGCCCTGTCGAAATTCAGTTAGATCAAGGTAGACATACACCAGATGTAAATCTAGTACGAAGGGAAACATCTATCCTGACTGGAGACTGATACAAACTAAAAGATATTAATAGCTTGAATCGATTTGAGTAATGCAACTCTCAACTTTAAGAGGTGTCTTACTCCATACACATACCATCATAAATGGCTGAGTACAATTAATACTCGTCACAAGCGCATTTATATAACTTTTCAGATCCGCCTTATATTTGCTTCATAAGGACTCATTTTTATCTACAAATTTTTCGACTGATTGTTTCAACTTTATTTCTAATATCCCTGTTTAACCAGTTTATCAAATAAAAGTGTATGGCGGAATTCAAAGTTGTCCAAATTAGTGCATACTCTAGCAAGTGCAATCAACTGTCACATTTTGACGCCATATGTAGGCCAATAGGAATATTATTATCAATGTGAAGGTGGTTAACAATATTAAACTGGAACTGATCTCGTTTGTCATATATTTTAAACTTATATATATCATCATCTCTAAATATCATTATATCCAAGTATGAACATTCCGAGTCATTTTCTGTAGTTCCATTTAATTCTGAATCACTTGGGCATATGGATGAAATGCATTGTTTGAAATGTTTATTATTGATGCTTAGTAGGTCATCAATATATCAAAAGGTCAGTCCAAAATATTTTTCACGATGGGCTTCCTTTGTCAGATTTATAGATAATGATATTTGTGGTAAAATAAACATATATTACCTGATACAATGGTGCAGAATTTGCACCCATTGGAATACTTATGGTTTGCCTGGAGACAGAATCTCCGAATTTTACATAAACTTTAGCTATCAGACATTCCAACAATCAAACAAATTCATCATATTCAAATGTTCAGTGACCATCCTCCACATTATTACCAAAATATACATTCTTAAATGTAATGATCAATTTTTGGAAATTGTTTTTCTGATAGGTTGTATATAGAAGTGGTTTTAAATATATTTTCAGATTTATATGTGAAATGGATGTAGAAAAGTCTAAAGATGAATTTTGTTTGTGAGAGCTTGGTCACGTCAGACGATGGGTGACTTGAACCTGTTTTAAAGGTCACAGCGCCTCAACACATTGGGGCGCACGCGATAACTAAAGACGTTTTTAAGCCAGGTCTTTTAGGTTGCACAGGGTGGTTGTTCTATATAAAGGCTTGGTCAGGTTCACAGGTTGTGAACCTTGGCCCCATTCCTAAGGTCACAGCACCACATTAGTGAATTCTTCAACATATTAGCCCGAGCAAGATAAATCCAGACATTTTGGAGCTAGAGCTTTCATATTGCGCATAATCATAGTCCTTCAAAGGCGCTCGATCAACTTCAAAGATGGGTGACATTGGCCCCATTCCAAAGATCACATCAGTGAATTCCGCAACATATCAACGCAAGATAACGCCAAATGTTTTTGGGCAGGACCTTTCACACTGAACAGGATGGTATTTTTCTATAAAGCCTCACTTACGTTTGAAGATGGGTGACCTTGACTCCATTCCCAAGATCATAGAGCCACATTAGTGAATTTTTTCAGCTCATCGACGCAAACCAAATAACTCCAGACGTTTTTGAGCTAGGCCTTTCATATTTAAACGATGATTATTATCAATAATGGCTCACTCAAATTTGAAGAAGGATGAACTTGACACCCATTGTCAAGATTGTAGAGCTACATTAGTGAATTTGGTTTCTGGATGATAATTTGAGAGGTTTTTGAGCTAGAGTTTTCATATTGCACAATATGATAGCTGTCTATAAGGGCTAAGTTGAATGTAAAGATGGGTGACCCTGACCAAGTTCTCAAGGTCACAGCCACATTAGTGAATTCTTCAACACATCAACACAAACCTTATAGAAGGATTAAAGTAACGGAATAGAAAGTAATTTCGATTATGAAACTTCAAAAAAATACCTTGACATTATTATGGGGTCACTGCTGTTCGCAGGGAGAGACATTTAATCTTCTGTTGAAAAATCAGCCTGTTCTAGTTGTCACTCGATCAACACCTGCAGATTCTAATGTTGCATCCAGTACACCATAAAAACATTTTGCTTGATCGAGTTCATACTGGTTTTCGAGTTTGGTCAATATGGGCCAGCGCACAGCTGGCAGTGTGTCCACAATCTCTCATCTGGATGAGTCATATGGCGGCATGGGAAGACATGCTATACATCAATTATTACTTCTAGTTGAACAAATAAATTTCGGAAAGCTGGCTTGAGGATGGTATATATATATATATATATATATATATATATATATATATATATATATATATATATATATATATATATATATATATATATATATATATATATATATATATATACATATATACATATATATACATATACCACATAAATACGTCAAACTCCTAATATTAACTTTGATGTAAGGGGCTTTATTTGTTTCGTAAAGAAGACTAAGTTAGATCCTCTCAGAAAGACTACATCTGCCCTTGGGCCTGGGCATGTCCAAACAAAATGGAAGGCGCTGTGGACTGGCATGTGCATATATAGACATCTATGGTAAATCATAAGGGCTACACGGTCTCTGGTAAATCATTAGAACTACAGGAGTTGTCAGGCCTTGGCTTTCATGATTGCTTTGAACAGACTTTCCACGAGCAGCAAAAACATTTCACATAAAATCTAAAATTCTTCTTTGTGGGTGACTGCCTGTCTCAAGTCAGGAGTAAAATTTCTTTCTTTTCATTGGTATTGGAAGATAAAATGTTGATGCTTTGGCAAATCTGGATTTCTTTGCTGTCATTGTTAGGTTTGGAATTTATGAATATGGATGATGTGTTTCTGTACTATCTGATTAGAAACCAGTGTCTGTCTCAACTGCGAAAAAGTTACTCAGTCAAGTAGGACTGCATCTCAAACATCGTTTACAGTTAAGAGGAGTTTCACAGCAGGCCAAGAAGGTCAGTGCATCATGTACAATGATGTTGTAGAGGGTTGGACTCACTCTCCAGGTTGGCTTATGGCATATTGTAAGCTAACCTGTGTGAAAGTCAGAGAAAAGTTGACTTTCAAATGCCGGTGGCTTGTTTCCATGACTTGTCTTTAGTTTCTAAGGTCCTGTGCAAGCGACCACGGATCGTCTTGCGATGTTGGCAGGCATTAGACCCCAGTTATAAATCTGTCTGTACTTCATAGTAGCTATTTTCAGTGCAATTAATTTGGGAAAAAAACACCTTAACATGTGACAAATTGCTAAAAGGTCCCGACGAAGTACGGAAAACTTGGCAGAACATTCTTCAGGAAGCGGCCAACAAATCATTTAAAAATGTCAAATACACAAACGAAACAGCATTTCCACTTAAGTACACTTACAGTACACTGTGCATGCGTACATCTTCGGCGGAACTTTGCACTACACGTAAGAACAGGGCGGCACCAGGAACAAAGATGAAGTTCTATCTATGGAGGGTTCTATAATTATTTCGCCTCGTGCGTTCTCATGTCCTCTCTATGTGCATTCTTGCTTAGCGCATCCCCCCCCCCCCATCAACTCGTGGTTGCTCCGATGTGAGAAGTTATTGGGTTTTTTTATTTGATAGAGGTTTTAATTTCACTAATGCAAGACTTGACTTTTCTGTAGCTCCAATATTTAGTAACCATGCCACAATGTCAGACTATAAACACTTGTTTTAGGCCGTTATCAATTCCAAGTGATTTTCGCTCAGCCACATGGCCAACCAGCATAATAGATACGAACCCACAGATACGGATCACCAAAGACACGCTGCTGAAAGTACCGATTAGGGTTACAAGGGAGAAAACAAAACATGGCGCCCCAAAAACTACTTTCCTGTTTTGAAGAACTTCTGCTGCCTTGACATATGATAATCCATATACCAAAAGATTTGTCATAATCTACTCTCTCGATCCCTGCCTACTAATTGAGATGTCTGGCGTATTTTAGCCCACTTTGGCCATTTAATTCCTCGCGCAGACTCTCGATTCCAAATGAGCCACACTTCGTTGAATGGAAGTGACCCCAGCGTACGGGCTCAAATTTGTCGTTCATTCTGATTATTCACCCGCGATCCTGTGAATCTAAGATAGCTACGCCCTAGGGTTAAGGTTACGGTTAGACCAATCACAGCGAAGTATCTTTGGGTTCGTATCTACCAGAATATGAGGATTACCATTCTGCTGGTTGCCCCGGCCTGTGCGTTCACCAGTGCAATGCGTGTCACGTGTGCAAAAAGTTCATGGAATCCTGGAAAGGGGTGATCAGCTGCATGCAAATATCACGTGACTTCCACCCTGTTCAGCTTGTTTTTCTTTTGTTTTTTATTTGTTTTTTCGTTTTGTTTTGTTTTTTGTAACACTTTCGCGTTTTGAAGACTCATCAGCTGGTGATTTTCAGCGCATTTGTTCTCAAAAGGTACTTTCCAGCGATGTTGTAACGAATGTCAGTAGATGCAGTGAAGTATTTTGAGTTAAGAGAAAGTTTCAGTTGGTTGTCAGGTGAAATGTTGACTTCAGCGGTCGGAGCAATGTATGGTGAATGGGACAAAGCCAGAACAAGTTTTGAGTTTGATGTCGCTAATATGTCTCACCTTTAGAGTCAGTCCACGATTTTCTCGGCAGTGAATATCTTCCCAAGCAATTGTGCATTCAAGAATAAAGAAGGCATGGTTGACAATCCGTTGTAATGTAGGCTGTTCCCATTAAATCAAGAATCAGACTCGAATATTTCTCTCAGGTGAATATGTTTGTCATTGTCCATGTAAAATCTTTATGTTAAGTTCAAATGATATTTTCTGAGGACCAAGTAAGACATTGGTTTCCAGAACTGACAGCTTGAATTTTTTCTTCATTTTGTCACATAACCCCAAAGCAATATGATTAAGAAAAAAAACAAAACAAAACAAAACCCCGAGATCTGGAAGGACATATATCACCAAAAACAACACTACGGCTTTGTTTGGCTTTAATCTCTCTTGTTAATTATTGTCTGTTTTGGTTATGACAAACAATAATTTGTGACTTTGCTTGGCATATCCGCACGGTTTTGAAAGAATAAGAATGAAAATCTGGTGTAATCCTATTCCTGTAATCATGAATCCATTCCTCAACCTTGTGAACTGGAACTTCGAGCGTTTTCCGACATGAAAATACAAATCGAACAACTGAATGTGACATGATACAAAATACAATAAAAAAAAAAAAAAAAGAAAAAAAGAAGAAAAAAAACCCATCGCGTGCGTCACCGAATATTAACATCAAGCACTCTGCATTTGGATCAAAACTGTTTGAAAGAACAATCCAAGTCATTCAATTCAGTGTTCCCATATCCGACCGCTTGACAAGCCATTGTAGAACTATTTGGCTTCTAGCGGTAAAATATTATAGTGTCCTTTCACTAGATGATCACAACATGATGAACTTGCATACAGAAGTGAGAATGCGCGAACGAGAATGTGCATGGAGGTGGGGGATAGCTGAGGGAGAATGGAAGAATAGGCAAAGCGGGAGGCAAGAATTGGAGAATAAATGAGGCGAGAATGCGGGAGCCGAGATTGCGTGAATGGGCGAAGTGAGAATGAGCTGAACTCAAAACACACCAAACACGGTGCCATTTTTATTGAATCTTCCTTCTTGGATAAATTACATCAAAATTCTGCAAAACATGGAAAATATAGAGTTTCCTTACCAAGTCAGACGGTTCAGACCAAGTTTACACTACATATTTATCTCTTAACTACCTGTAAATGGTACTGCTTATGCTGGTAACTTATATATAATTATATATATATATACATATATATATATATATATATATATATATATATATATATATATATATATATATATATATATATATATATATATATATATATATATATATATATTGGTTGCCATGTTTTGGCACTTTCCTGCACGTCATGTTATGTATGATGGCGCATGTCCTGCTGGGAAGTGCAGGAGTCAATGATCATCCCCCCTGTGTATGGGAAGTGAACCCATTTTGCCTGTTCCAGTGGGTGTATAAAATGCTGTTCATGCTGATAAAAACATATTGTTTTTGTTTGTTTTTTTTTCACTTTTTTTATTTTGGCGTATTAATAGCTGTGAAATTCTATTATTAAATAGGAATCTGTTTACTTTTAAATGAGTGTATATTTGGCATTTTTTTTACAGTTTACGAGCTCAAGTGTAGGCGAAAACACCTTCAAGTATTTTGTGTGCAAAACCCCACGTCAAATCAAAATTAAAGAAAAAATGACATAAATACACATTCTTCATGGTAAGTCACATGGTACAGAACAAATCTGCGAGGAGTCTAGCATGTGGTGCAAGAATGCCTCTTCCTTGTTACATATAAATTTAAACTTTACTGGAGAATTAGCATTGCATGGCCTTTACGACTCCCTTCATGTGATTGACATACTGGCAATTTGGAATACACATTTATGGGTCAGTCAATAATTAGTGCCTTGTTTTAAATTTTCAGGAAACTTTGCTCTAGCCAAGTCCTATGGCGCAGCTGCTACCACCCCAGAGCAGAGGACTTCCATCATGGCTAAGATTAGTGGCTTCATGGCTGTGGGAATCATCGTCGGTCCTGGTAAAGCACCTATATTTCGCAAAATTGACACTCTTTTCAAAAGCTAAATTTTGATGTTATTCGATACCATTTTTCAATGATCTTGTACCCAGTACAAATACAAGATCGGGGTATGTCTTTTTCTAAAATTCTGTCTTCACGAAGAAGTTTTCTATCATGATTCTATGTTACATTCGAATGTTTATGAAGTGAGTGAAAAATAAAATTTAAAGTCATGTTATTTGGGAGCTTTTGTGAAATTGTGGCACCAGCTAATAATGTGTGCAATGGCAATATTTGTCACAATTAATTCGGGTTAAATCTATCAGTGTGTGTGTCACTCTGTCGGATTTTAATCAATTTAAAATGTTTAAAAGTTGTCTCAGTCCAGAAAGTTTGGTAAATTTTACTCCTGCTGTTCTGTTCGGTGGCTTGCCTGTCGGTTAGTAAACATTTTGCATTTAGCTCAACTGGGCGCGGGCATAACATCACTAAATAAGTTTCATTGTACTATGGTCAGATGCCAATGAAGTGGCCTACTTTGAATTTTGAATTTTATTGTTTTCACATATACCTTAAAAAAATTTACAAACATGACTCATATCGAGATAGAAACTCGTCAGAGCTTATAAGACTCCACTAGACATACACTACACATTTAATAATACAACAGGTGGCAGGCACTTGTATCATATGAATACAATTATGAATGCAATACACCGGAAATCATATGCCGGGTCAGATTTGTTGTGCAACATGGAGAAAAACACCAAAGGAGTTGAAAAAAGGGGAGCGGTGTGTGTGTGTGTGTGTGTGTGTGTGTGTGTGTGTGTGTGTGTGTGTGTGTGTGTGTGTGTGTGTGGAGAAATTAAAAATAGCTTATTTCATATGATCAATGATCTCTAACTTCCTTTTCAATGAGTATAATGGGGTCATTCGCACTGGCAAGGCAAATTTGTTGCTAACAGTATGACCATGGTATTTGATAGCAATCTCTTAGACGGATTGGTCGGTACTTGGGTATGAATAAATTACAGTTTTGTCGACCAGAAAAAAGTGACCTTTGTGAATAATATTCGAACAATAACTTAGACGTTAAAAACAATAACCACAACAATGGAATGGCAATACCAACTTGCAACCCAAACTTCATGGCCTTGCGATCATGCAGATTTATTTTCGTGTTTGAGAAAGATCTTGGTCTGAGGGTGTAACAGACTGAACAACAATGGGCCCATATTATCCGGGTTTCAGTTCTTGTAATAAATATCTTCTTGTAGGTTTACAGTCAGTATTCTCCCTCTTGGGCTACCCAGGTTCTCTTCATTACCCCTTTCTGCACCTCAACGTCTTCACGGCCGCTGGCTGGTTTGGGGCTTTGGTGGCCATCATCAACATTGGTCTTGTGCTTGTGTTGGTTCAAGAGCCTCAAGGTTACAAGGAACTCCAGGACACAGACAGCAATTCTTTGGGCGCGCACAGCGGTAGAGGAATATTTGATCATCCAACCATTGTGTTCTGTTCAATCAAAATACCAGTCTAATTTATAGTATATATATATATATATATATATATATATATATATATATATATATATATATATATATATATGTGTGTGTGTGTGTGTGTGTGTGTGTGTGTGTGTATAATGGTGTGTGTGTGCTTACAGATATTCAAACTTTAATTTTCACACAGTCACTTTAAACGATTCTCGAATGCCAAATGAAATATTATATACTATTTTCCCACAAGTGAATCCGGAGTTTTTAATGTATGTAGCTGACACATTTATTTCATTAATTTCAATGCATTTAGATAATACAACATATATTTCTGAAACGTCAATAATGACATATGTTAACATGGACGTGCAACCACAGAAAACCAGATTCGTCTGTGCAACGTGCTTTATTCTTACAAACAAATAAAAAACCGGCAACATAAATCTCGCATTCCATAGCACACAATATGTTTGACAGATACTACAAAAGAAGATTCTCCGAAAGAAGCTTTGTTGGCGAAAGTCCAAAAGAAATGGGGACCAAGAATCGTCTTTATCTTCTTATTTGCAGTGATCTTCTTTGGACTCACAATTTATGAATCGTAAGTATATATGCTTAACCCATTTGCCCTGTGAAACATTTACCGTCCAGTCATTCAAATTGTTTCTTATATTTAATTCCTTTATATGCACGTTCTGGATATACATTCTCTAAAGCTTCTTCACGATATCCCGCAAAAAATAGTCTTTCGACATCTTATTAAAATAACGTATCGTAGATGTCCAGTTTGTAACCTAAACATTTTCCTTATATAAATTCCACGCACCATACACTGATCAAATGAGTGGTCAGCGCCAACCTGGACTGGAACATAAAAGAAAACAAGAGGACTGTGACAGTCCCCTGCTCAGCTTATCTTACGTACACAGACTGAAGAGCTCCTGTGACCTATAAAATGATGACAAAATCACCTTCATTTAAGACCATCATCACTATTCCTAACATGCAAAGGTCGCCTTACCAATTTTTCTTTATGTTGATAATTTATTCAAACTCGGAAAATGACAACACCACTCTGCAGTGAAAAACTTTGGTGGAGGTCAAGTCCAAGCACATTTCCAACATACAGTTTGGAAGAAGTCAAAAAAAAAAAAAAAAAAGCGCAAAAATTCTAAAAAAAAAAAAAAAAAAGAAAAGCAAGAAAAGACAAAATGCCCTGCCACATGTTGAATAAATTAGAGTCTACAGGCCTTCATAAGTGTCCCTATGCAATTTCAAAGTAATTGGCCTGGCGGTTGGGAAGTAAAAGATTGTAGAGTTTTTACCAAGAACTAATTAAAAAAGAAAACAAGAAAAACAAATTCTGGGGCGTATGACTACTTGAAGAAATGTAGTAGAATCCTAGTCATGATACATCCCAACCAAGGTTGAAGTGAATCTGTTACATGGTTTTGGAGAAGTCAAAAATGTAAATTTCCATTACTGACTTATAGTAATCAGTAGGAATTTATGCATTATCTGAACCTGTACTCAAATTAAAAACACTAAGCGTTAAAGATCAGAGGTCCAGATAATGATCATCTAGCGAGTACTTTTGTTTAACCCTTCGACAAGCTACATTTCCACTACATTTTAGAACAATCTAAGTTACACTTTTGGAACAGAAGTCGAAAATAGCGAAAACACCCAGGATATTGTAAAAAATCGAGAACATTGCCGCACCACACGTTGAACAAATTAAGATGTGGGAGTCCTCAGAAGTGTCACATGCAATTTCAAAGCAATTGGCCAGGCGGTTTCAGAGTTGAAGATTAGTAAAGAGTTCGCCGAAAAAGTAAGCAAAACAATTAATAAAAATTCCCAAATCACTGGAACATAACTATTTGAACAAATTTGGTACAGAATCACCCGAGGTAGATTTCCCACCGTACCAAGTTTGAGGTGGATATACCAGACGGTCATGGAAAAAATGTGGGCGACGGACATCTAAGAAATGCATTTCTCAATGTGGTAATTGCACAAGTCCTAATTCGTGATACATATGTGGCCAATAGGTAGTAATAAATAGGAAGTCAAGAACGAAAATGGTAAAGTAGAAAGCGCCACCATACAGTGCAATAAGTACCATAGTAACCGACTTTCAACGGTCTAGAGAGGATGTCTCTAGAATGGGTTAAACGCGTTTGATGGTCCAACGCTCCCCAGTTGCTATGAACTTTCAAACCACTAAACCAACTTATCCACTCACACATCGTCAGCTGCATCCTATTTAAGCCACAGATCAGATCTCGTGGTCTTCCGTTATCATTCTCATGTTTATTCAGTCCGCTCTAGAAATTGCACTTGTTAATTCTCTTGCTATAATATCGCACAGTATCATTGTATTGCACATGTCCATATGTATATTTAGTTATATCATATCTTGCTTCATATTTCGCTATTTAGCAAAAAAATGTTTGCGACTAGTTCTTTCATGGCGTTGTTTTCATGTAGATCCAACTATTCCTCGTTGGACATTTGTAAGCTGATTTCTTTAGTTTACTCTCTACATATTTTTTACGCAGCAACTTACATTTGAATGTACCAAGTCTCAAACGGTGAGCAATTTCTGGCTATCCTCTGCAGCTGGCTCATATACATATACATATATACATACAGCATACACAAGCTTTACCGCTGGCGATGTTTCCTTTAAGGTTTGGATAGCTTACTATCTCAAACGGAAAAGTATATCTTTTATCATATAGCCCGGTGATTATTTTGTTGCCTTCAAGTTTGAGATGCAAGTCACGAAATGTCGCTACAGTGCTGCCATTATTTTCCTTACTGATTTGCAGCTGTTCTGAATATATTTCTTTCCAATGTGCATCTAAATGCTCTTTGTTGTTTCAAGTACATGAATCATCAATGAATCTATGGGTGCTTTAGTAGTTCATCACAATCCAAAGTTTCTCCTAGTCATCCCCTCCGTCCATTTCGACTAATAATAGAAGAGATAAAGGTTGGCCATGGATGGTGCTGGATCACTTCTCATTGGAATTCCTATCTTGGTCTTTTAACGACATCTCCTACTTAACATACAGCATTGTATAAAGTCTATATTAGTACAAATCCCCTCTTTGCTGTATGTTTTGCTCTCTCTTCCCTTTCTTATTTCCCATTCAGCTTCATTTGTTGAAACTCTTATTTCCTGACTGTAAACATCTTTTAAAACATTATCTATGACCAGTTTGAGTATCTCTTATAAATCATTCAGATTAATTTCTGTGTAAAGTGTAGGAAAGTCAAATGTTCCTGTGCTTACTGCCCCTGTTACTTCTATTGATTTTGTCTATATCATGTAGGATGTCACTGGTGTTGTCTGTAGTCCACATTCTCTCAGTTCCTGTAGACCATTTATTGTTCTGTGATAATTCCTCTGCTGTTTAGCACCAATTTAAATATACGGAATATATACGGACGGACGGATGACCATGAGATATAAACTAAGTCTAGTCCTGAAAAAAAACGAGCAGGGGTTTCCTGACATACGTGTAAATAAGACCCCACCGTATTCGGCGAATTTATTCAGCGTCTAAATCTCCAGACAGTCATAGTAATATTAAATGAAACCAATCAGAAATGAATTGTGGCGCATTCAGGGATCCCGCGTCTGACCTTCTGGCATTAAAGCTTAACATTAGACATTTAAATACAGACAAGCGTACTAACTTGAATTAAGGAGCGTTTTTGCAGAGGTCCATGATTGTACTAATCAAAAGTCATCAACGGAGGCCATGTCGAGCATAGACACTTGTCACACCATCTAGGCTCGATCTCTCATGAAGCACGGTATCAATGTACCTACAGACAGAGGAGATTAAACAGATGGTGTGGCGAGCGCATATGGTTCCAAGCCTTGGTCGTGCAGCTTTGGGCACTGAGTCTGTCTGGGATTGAACATTCCATTTTGTGTTTGCAAGGAACAAAACTAGTTTCTAGTGCCACTACACAGCATATATCCTGAACAAATTAGGTAGAGACCTTGAATCAAAACAGCAGATATACATTTCCAGATATTGCTTGATGAGTACAGAGCGAGCGACTTGACAATGTTATTGTAGTCCATGTGCTGAAGTCGGATCAGCTGTCTCATCATACTCATGCCACACCAAATCTGGTGAATATTGCGGGAAAGGCATATAAATTCACAAATTAATGATACCCGAGCCATAAATCGGCCACTGAAGCCCGTATCTGCCATAAAGTGGTTAGTCCAAGATTTGTTTTAAACTCGTTATACTCACGATTACTGCAATAAGCGAAGCAGTCTCTGCATCTAGCGGCCGTTCTGCGCAAGTCTGTTCATACTCATTGTCTTAGCACAGTCGTGAATGCAGACACACAAACTCGTCCATAAAAGCAGAAAAACAGCTTTTCTAGTTTTAGCATCACGTAAGTTCAAAAGTATCTAAGGCATTTTAATCAGATTTGTAAATTAGGAGTATGTTTAGTTCAAGAATAATTGAGAATAGTTTTATTCAATCCTGCTGAGGCGTTCTGGAGCAAAATTGAAAATTTGACAAAGCACACAAACATTTATAAACCATTCGAAAAAAATTGCACCAACACCACTTGAGCAAATACAGATCTATAGGTCCCCCAAAGTGTCTCTGCAATTTTGAAGAAATTGGCCAGGCGGGTTTTGGAGAATATGTTTCAAGATTCTCCCCCAAAATGAACAAAATTATAAAAAAAAAAAAATCAGGAAAACTGGAGCATAACCATTTAAACAAACTTCGTAGAGAGCGACCCAAGGTAAAACCAGACCAAGTTTGAAGGGTATCTGGCCTGTGGTTTTTGAGAAATATAAAATGTGGACAGACACAGACGGACGGACGGACGACGGAAGACTGGACCTCTTAAAGACTCAGCTGTACTGGCAAGTCAGCTGAGCTAAAATAATAATAAAAAACCCCAGCAAATTAAATAATGCCAATGTGTTGCTTTCCGGTAGGCTCGCTAAATTTGCCACAAGATTCTTGTCCTGTGAGAATGTAATGTGACAATGGAAAATCTGATATCACCAATCAAGATGATAATTATTTCGTCTGGTTTAGAGAAAGAGTTTTCGACTTGTATCGTTACACTTTGCCATTTCATTATATTTTAATTTGTATAATCTAAATGTTAATCGTCGTACTTTCTGTTGATGCTTCCTGTATTTTTATATATTTTATTTACGATTTGTCCATATAGATCAGCTAATCCACATTTGTTTTCTCTCGGTTGTTTGTATTCTGTTTAAGTTCCAGTTTATGTCAGGCGCACGCGCGTGCGCAATACCAGCAGAACAGCTGACCATTAATAACTCTTCATTCTGTAGGGTTGCAGCTCCAATGGCATTGGATAATTTCGAATGGACTGAACAGAAAACAGTATTTAACGTGGGCCTTGTTATGACAGGATGTGGAGTAGTCTCTGTTTTTGTTTTTGTCGTCATCATATTATGCAGTGCCAGGTACGAAATGCGTTTCTTTCTGGCTTATCGTCATCATCGGATGCAGAAAAAGCGTACAAAGGTCTTATTATATCCACATGTGGGATATTATCTTTGTGTTTTATATTGATCATGGATTATAATACAAGATTAGAAAGGCATTGGTGGGACCATTTATGTGACATTCTCTGCCCCGCCTGAACATTAATATATGGCGCATTAAAAGGTTAAAAAAAACCCAACAACTTTATTTTGGTCAAACGTGCGATATTCTATTCGTCTTTAACATGTGTCACATTGCAAGATAAAACATTTTATAAAATGACCAGATGCAGGGTTCCCTCTGTCTTTATCCTTAACATCGTCATGTAGTAGAGGAAAAGGTAGAAAAAAATCTTTATAATGACGGTTGTGAAATACTTTCCGTCTTCGTCTTGAACATTGGGAAGTCAGGAGAATCTATATTATGAGCAAATGGGAGATATTCCACGGCTACCGTTGTCAGTGGTTTGAGTCCACGTGAATTAGAGCGTGGTTGACATCTATTGATTGGGATCAAGATTATTATCAACAGTAGGATGGAGCTTCGTCGTGCACATAAGATTTGCCGAAATGTCAATGAAGCTGTTATTGATTAACGTAAAACAGTCCAATTTGGTTGTATTTTTTCTTTAAAAGTACAAAGGCGACATTCCATAAGAAGAAGATCATTGATCCTGAGCCTATAAGCCTGATCAATCTT
>OZ026619.1:20267718-20348718 GCA_964020975.1 Hermodice carunculata | reverse complement strand
GTAATATACAGCATTGATGGAACTGACTGTAATATTGCAATAAAAATACAATTTTTATAAAACGTAATTGTCAAAACTACAAGCAGAGAAAATTTCATACAAATCCAAACCATAGAAAAATACTTACATACGGTGGATGTTCCAAAAAATGATAAAGTGAATGCACTCTTGGGCGGCAGCACGGCTCTCTTCCAGGAAACGCGCAGCACGTCTTGTGTGCGTCATTAATGATCCTCAACCAACTGTACGTGTTCTAGATAAGTTTCTTCGAACTAATGTACCAGCACCCGAACTCTGAAAATTTTAATGCAGGCTTTGCCCACTGGTACCATTCAGGATTCTCAGAAATCAACTATTACTAGTACATTTTCATGTTCACAAAAAAAAACCAAAATAATATCGTTTGTAACTTTGTCATGTAGTTCGGTATAAGGAAGAACAGGCATAATCATGATGCAATGAGGGATTTACACTGTCTTTGTCTTTAACTTTGTCCTGAAAGAGTGCAGTTTGGGAAAAGGTTTTATCATAATCAGGTATGGGATACGCACCTTGGGGGTGGGTAGGTGGATGGGGGGTATATTTTATCTTACGGTGCAGAGTAAGGAGGGAAGTCTTTAATATTATCAGATGTGGGCTTCTCTGGGTCATTGTTTTTCAAAGTTAATATATTGTACAGTTCAAGGTGCACAGGCATTTTTGTGACCAGATATGGGATACCCCTCTGTCATTGTCTTTTACTTTGCCATGCGATGCAGTACTAGGAGGAAGAAGGCTTTCTTATGAACAGTATAGGATTTTCTATGTTTTTCTTTAAAATTGTAGTGCAGGACAGTAAAGGGTATTATAAATTGACTATGAATAATGCAGCATCAATACGCTATTTTTGGCCTGTGCTGTGTGATGTCGTCAACTCGGCCAAATACGAGATAAAACTCGGCCAATATGAAAAAAAACTCGGCCTATACGAGATAACTTATGCTGGTTCCCACATTCTTATAAACTCACAATCGTAACATGGGTTTAACATGTTAACATCGGGTTTGGGTACTACACTACTCGGCCAATACTAGCGATATCACATTTTCGCGAAGCATCTTTGCTAAGCCATGATGGAGGAATTGGAACGAGTGGCAACTGCATGCAACAGAAGACCGTGAAATGGAGCAAAGAAGTTCAGGTCTCAGTGTCAGACATTTTAGCCATTTAACGTTAATGTTGTGTGTTGTCTTATTATTCACAGTCAATTTATACAATTATCATTAATCAGCAGTTTTCATATTGGCCAAGTTACAAGCCCTCGATCAGCCAAGATGGCTGCCTGAGGACCTGTAACTGGGGCAATATGAAAACTACTTATTAATAACATAATGATATAGGCTGCATAATGACCAGATAAGGCAAGCCCTCTGTATTTACCTTTAACTTGATTTCATGGCGTGGTGTAAGGGGAAAAGGCTTCTTGATGACTAGATGTGTGATTGCCTCTTTTCTTTGTCCTGGACGTGTATATTTATTACAGTAGGAGGGCAGGCTTTATTATGTACAGATGTGAGATACTCCCCCTCTCTATTTCCTTGTCTGAGTCATGTTTTGGTATGATGCAACACCAGCTATACAAAGGTTTATTATGGATAGATGTTGGACGCATTTTGGGTTTCTTGTTAACTTTGTCATGTAATAAAGGGCAAGGCAGGAAAGACATTACCATAATCATGAGTGGCATATTCTCTGTCCATGTCTCGGAAGTTGATAATGTTTACTGTACAAAATATAGAAGTATTTATCATGACCAGATATAGGATACTCTTTTTCTTTAACCTTATTTTACGGTACAAAAAGTAATATTTTCTGACTTTCTAACCTTGATATGTTAGTAAGTAAAAGGTAAGAAGGGTGCCCTTGTGACAATTTGTGGGATCTCACTGCTGTTATCAACTTTATCATATAGCATAATACAGGGTAGTGAGGCGTAATCACTGTTACAAAGTAGGATCATTCTCCGGAAAAGGGTAGCAAAGGCCATATCATGACCAGATGTAGGATTCTCTCTGCCTGTTTGCTAAAGCTTTATTATGCCCATATGATTATTTCTGCCTTTGCTTTCCCTCGTCTTGTATGGTGTTGTACCAAGTAGAAAACATTTTCTTGAATGAATATAGGTAATTACACAGACATACTTTCCAGTAACATCTTTTGTACGTTAACAACGCATAAACTTTGTCTGACTTTACCTTACGGGCAGTTGTTTGATGGAGTATCTACCGGGGGAGCCAGAGAGGTTTTACCTGCCCGCTCAGCTGTCAGTAAGTGTTATATACCAAATTGTTCCACAGGCTCCTCAAAATCTGATCTCAGTGGACATCGTTGCAGACTCAGATGTAAAGTGGGTGAATTACCTTGAAAAGTCAGTCAAGGTCAGATTCCTATGAAATAGACTCTACAACCACATAGCATTATCAGGATACATTCCATATGCCACTAAACTTCCAGTAAATCACATCTTTTTCATCCAAATTCCATTCACTTTTTTGGAAGCATTTGTGGGGCTCTTAATAGACATAAAGGGAAGAAACAGATATTGATGGCGAAGTTCAAGGTCAAAATCATCTGCATATATCTGATAATTGTTAAACATCTGAATGCAATATCGTATTTTTAAGTTATTTTCATAATAAACCACAAGATTTATAATTTCAGCAAACCAGTACATTCAAAATGAAAGCAGGGTTGAAATACCTGGCATTTTAGGCGTTGTTTATATACAGACATGAATTTATTATGTCAAGGTCAAAGGACATTGTCACATCATGTAGAAGCCATGCTTTTATTATGTTTCATCTATGCTTAGTACATGCATGTTTAAGCTAACTATACAAATAATGGGTGATAATATATTTCTAAGTCTTCAGAGATAGGGAAGGCTTATATTTGACCTATGGATACTTGAAAGAATTGTGGAAGCAGGGCTGGTCGTGTCAGCTCTTCCAAGATGTCATCTGGCAGGTCGAATCACAGGCAACCACTGCATGACAGTGTGTTGTGGGTGTAAAGCCAGAGACCACTTTTCCTTTCCCTCTGTGGAGGAAAGGTCAGAAGATGGACACTTGGAACCACTTCATGCCAGCCTTTGATGACCATAAATACAATTTCGGTTGTCCCCAATAACTTGGCTGCATGTGTTCTCAAGATAGTACATGCAGTTTTTGTGAGGAGACGACAAGTGGCTGCTCTACAAGCAGTCCTGGGGGAAGAGGGAGAGGGCTAGGCATAAGTGTGCTGCTAAATGCTGGGCCGTTGAGTCTGACTCCACCAAGTCCTCTACCCCAGTGACCTCCACTGGAGAAGCAGAAGTGAACCCATGTGGCTTGCCCACGTGCTTAAGTGGTCACTACCTCCTCACCCAAAACCCACTCGGGGAATAGGGAAAAGAGGCAGCATGGTCACAATTTGGGCAGCAAGATATCGCCTTGTGAGAATTCCAAGTGCTAGGTGCCACCTAAGGCAATGACTGGAGGTTTCTCAGTCACTGATCCAAGACTCTCAGCACGCACCAATAGATGCTAATGGATCTAATCCAGTAACTGTTTCCTCACCCCTTAACCCACCACTTTGGATCCCCATTCCAAGAGGCAGGTAAAGTGCCACCTAGAGCTTCCAGCCCAGATCCCTCAGTCCAAGTGCTCAGAAACTCGGGCAGACAAACCCGTGTAGGCCACGGTGGAGGCCTATGGGTCCCCTTCTTGGCATTTTGAGACCCCAGCCGATTCCCGAAGCTCGTGGGTCGGAGAGCTTAGGTTGAACATCAGGGTATCCCACACCACAGAAAACCCAGCCAATTCTCTGCACTCCCAATTCCAAGAGCTTGGGTCAACCATGTATTTCAGAGCACTGGAGGTAGTACCCAAGTCTGTGGTTGTGTCTACTTGTAGCAAGCTTTCAAGTCCTGCCGTTTGGGTGCCTTCCATGATGTAAGTACCAACTATAGTGCCCTGACCCTTGTGCCAGCTGCTCTGCCTTTAGACCCAACCTGGACCAAGCAGCTAGCAATCCCACTGTGCCTCTCTTTCCAGCCAAGTACCCTGCCTCCCTTCTTTCAGAGGCAAGCTAAACACGAGCTCTCCCAGGTGCAGCAGTTGTGGATGGAGACTTCGTTTTCTTCTGCCCCCACCCATACTCCTGTTGTGTCAGAGTTGGTCATCTTGGATGAGAAGCTTGCTGCTTCCATTATGGCCAAGGTGTCACTCGACCTGCAGCCTTCTGAGTTGGCAGCAGCTGTGTCTCCTGACCTGAGCCCCTGGAAGTCCTGCTCCCTTGCCCTTCATGGCAGGAGCAAATGTGGGCTGCGAAGGAAGCCACAACAACATCTGCAGAACTTGTCACTTCCCCACCACAAGGCATGGTGACGAGACATGTTTCGGTCACAAGCTGCTGCCCTATCTGCCTCAGACAATCAGCTGCTTGACAAGGCTTTGGGACCCCTGACTCTAATGCCTGCTGGCATCAACACTGAGGAGGAGGAGAGCTGTTGCTTTCCCATTTGTCCATTAGCAAGTATGGGCCACTGGTTTTCAGCACGTGTCCACGCCAACATGCCTCTGCTGAGCAGAGCCCTGTAGCATCCATGGCCTTGGCAGACTTGCATCCACTCCCATGGATACTACTCCCGCTCTGGCCCAGAGGTTTTAGCACTTCAAAGCTCTCATTTAGAGCCGAGTGATCGACCAAGCTGTGGTAACCCAACCAGATTAGAGGAGATGGGCCATCACAATAGGCTGCCAGGACTTGTCTTTGGTACATCAGTCCTCAATCCCCTTCTCATCTTTCATTCCTGAGTTCTATAACCAGCTGATGGCAGGGATTCAAAGCACCCAGGTTCCTATGGAGCTGCCAACATCCACCTTTCTTAAGCAAGGGCGAGTTCTTCTCCCACCTGATGTCCAAGGGAAATGGTGCTCTACCCCAGAGCAAATTTATTCTTCCCAGTCACTAACACTTGATTAAGATTGGAAACAGTATGATGCAAGGGTGCTAAAGGCCACCTCAGCATTCTTGGACATCCTTAGGAGACTCAACGAGGATGCCAGGGGCTCTGTTCTACTCTGACGTCTCACCATCGGCTCTGAGGTCCGTCTTGGACAACCTCCAGTGTTTGGCACAGATCTTGGAGGGAGTGCACTCTAGGTTCAAAATTGCTCCAGCTAGGGTCAGAAGTTGTCTGACCCAATCTTTTGCCAAATGCAAATGGTGCCTCTATTATTCAACATGTGGTTTGGAGGCAAGATGATGGACGCTGTTCCTCGGGTGCTGGACCTTTTGGCCCACTCCACTGAGGGCACCAGCATGAAGATTTTGACTTACTATGTTCAGTTGCTTTCCTCTTTGGCTGTCCCCACCACGAAGCATTGCTCCCAAACTGTGCCCACTCATCTCACCCAGCCCAAGCCACACTTATTGCATTGCAAGGGTCCAGGAAGATTGGAAAGCAATTTGGGAAGGGCAAGAAGGGGAGTAAAGTCAAGAAGTGGAGGAAGTCTCTGGGCTCCCTACTCTTGCCTTGTGGACCACACCATGTCAGGGTTGCCTTTTGCCACTGCTGTAGGTGTCTTCAAACACTCTGTCGGTGGTTGTCCTTCCACCTTTTGCTCACAAAGGGAGTCTATCACAGATGATTCATTCATCTTAAATACCCTGACACACAGCTATTTTCTGCCTTTGGGGAAGACAGGCCTCCGTTATGTTGTGAACCCAAGTGGTTCACACACCCCACAGAGGAGCCTAGAGCATCCTCATTCCTAGAGGCAGTGTTAAACCTACAGAACAAGAACACCATAGCGTGGATGGAGGATCCTGGGTCACCCAGGTTCTACAACCTACTCTTCCTAGTTCCCAAGTGGGACAGGGGCTGCCATTGTGTCATAGTCCTGTTATCACTGAACCATTACTTGGAGATTCCATCCTTCTCGATGGAGACACCACAGTTAGTGGTGGCAGCACCAATGACCCAGCAACGAATGACTTCTTTGGATCTCAATTATGCATTCTTCCTTGTGCCCATAGGTCAGCTGGTAGGGATGGAGTGGTCGCTCCAGCCACAGGTGGTTTAGGCTATGTGGGCAAGGTGTAGTACCCCAAAAGTAGATCTGTTTATGACAGGCACATATGCAAAATTTCCGGGTTATGTGTTACCCATCCCGGATCCCCAGGCCCTAATAGTGGATGCTCTAGCCATGGACTGGAGCAGCCTTTGGGCTCAGCAGATCCTCCCGAGGGTCCTGTGGAAGGCTCAGTCCCATGACTGCAACGTGATCTGGGCCATTCCCCGGGCACCGAGAACAGATTGGTCCCTGGGCCTTCTGGAATTCAGCGTTGAGCCACTACTATATCTACCCACTTGGTCAAGACTTCTGGTGCAACCATGGACAAGTGTGTTCATCAGGAACCCTTGAGTGCTCAACCTCCATATTTGGCAGTTGTCACTCAGCACATCCATGACAGAGGCATCTCGGAATCAGTCACATGTAGAATTGCCAGAGTGGAGCTTCAAGAGCTTTCTTTAGTGGTTTACTCGGCTAGATGGAAAGT
Organism: Hermodice carunculata; assembly: GCA_964020975.1. Taxonomy (NCBI): domain Eukaryota; kingdom Metazoa; phylum Annelida; class Polychaeta; order Eunicida; family Amphinomidae; genus Hermodice; species Hermodice carunculata. Next base: position 20,342,133 of record OZ026619.1, on the reverse strand, counting down.
GTTTTCAGATTGGTGCACAAACTGGAAAATACATCCATAGTCTTTGTGGATTGTGGACAAAGTGGATTTCTTTACCGGTGTGAGGTCCTGGGTAAACATTTGAGAATCATGGTGGGCCTAGGAGGAGTGAGATCCATGCTCTGGCACATGACTGAATCCAATGGTTGGCTGACCACTCCAAAGTGACCCTGAGACCTCAATTAGGCTTACTTGCAGAGAAATGGCTCAAGATCTATCCACTGCCTTTAGCAGTTTCACCATTTTTGCTATGCATATGGCTCTACCTACTGAAAAACCAGATTCTGCTGTTGGTGGCCTCATGTCCACAAACCTCTGAGGTTTTCCCAACAGACATCACCTCCTCAATCTGACCAATCGTCCCTCCAGGCAGTTGGTGCTGGTGGTTGCTGGTCGGTGTACATATAATGTTTCACCCTCGTACAATGCGTTTATGTCGGCAATGGTGGTGAAGAGGTCACATTATGTAACTAATACGTGAAATTTTTAGTAATTTCAGTATAAGTGAGTATACTTACCTCTCAACCACCACAAAAGCCCACCCTACGACTCTTCTTTCTCTCCAGAGGTGTACTCTACTGACCAATCATCGAGGATGAAGCAGGAATACTAGAGCCTGTGAACTGGAAGTCACCCCCTAGATACACAGGAACCAAGAGGACATGCCACCAGGACCATTAGGTGTTCAAAACAATCAAGTACCTAGCTCAATTGTGTCAGCCAATGTGGCCAGACAAGGAGGTCTTGGCAATGGTGGTCAAGAGGTAAGTATATTGACTAATACCGAAATTAATTAAAATTTCACATATTTCTGAGATGGGGCATCTGATATTAAGAATCAAAATCTTCAGCACTGTAGTAGTTCATCGTGTCACCTGGTGGTGTTATAATCCTTCCAGGTATGCGCTATTGTTTAACTATGCTAAGTTTGGTGCTCTTAGTCAACTTTACACAATACCGCAAAAAAATTGCAAACATATGACACTTTTACGTAAGACGTTGTCTTTCTTTGAATCAAATTGATAAATAACAGTAAATCCCGTCACCAGGGGAGCTGATAGCAACCAGCTATTCGAAAATGTCTCCATGTGATCAGAGTATCCTAATGGTAAGTTATGCTCATGCGAAGTTCAGTGCTTTTAACCAATTAAATAGTTGCACAACTATACTAAAATAAAATAACATTTTTAAGTCAGAATTTTAGAAACAAATCTTAGGTACGGCGACACTTCATCTTGTTAATAGGGGTGATCCTTGCATTCACGAGAGCGTTTTGATGATATATTTATATTTAAAAAGGATCACCACATCCTAATGTTTAACTGTGCTATCTTCCATGCTTTTAACCAACTTTTCACTTGCATAAAAAAATACCATTTATAAGATCAGGAGTCAACATTCAGAATCAACATCTCATATACTGTAGCACTTCATCTTGTCAACAGGGGGCGCTCTTCACCACAGGGGTGGGGGTGGATGGGGTGAAAATGTTTCCATATCTGAAAATTATCTGTATACGCTACTGTTTAATTGTTTGGTGTTTTGAGTCAATTTTGTACAATTGTTGCAAAGTAGGCACGAAAATTAGATTTTTTTTGCTTTAGGTTTAGAAGCCAGCCCACTGTGAATCACGACTGTACGTAGCACAACATATTCTCACTAGGGGCGCTCTTAATATCCAAGTAGGGTTTTGCAAATGCCTCCACATTTAAAAATGATTAGCATATCCTAATCTTTACCTCTGCTAACTTTGGTAACCCCCTTTGCACATTTTTTTTTCACAATCTGCTGTATTACTTTGAAAAATATGGCATTTTCAAAGCATAAAAGGACAAATTTGACTACATCCATTGAATGACCTTAAAGGTCAACTTACAGGTTTGTTCCTACTGTTTTCTATTTTGGAAGTTCTGGTGATTCATTTGATATATCGTGTCAACCTGTAACTTTAAAGATGCACATGACGTCATTTTACTACAGATGCCCCTACACTAGAAGCTTTTTAATCATTAAAAATAGCCCATTTTGGCATATTTGATCTTGATTATTATATCAAGGTCATTTTGAACATTTACCTCCACTAACGCAAGGATGTCCACCTAGGTGACATTCCCCAGAGTCTCAGGAATATTTTGGTATATAGCACCAACTGACAGCAGGCCGGGCAGGAAATGACCCAAAATGGGCCTTTGGCTCTCTGGGTAATCATTAGCTAGTGAATGTCACACTGGTTGAATAACTGATCAAAATACATGGATGTTGCTTGGCTTGCATTAAATCTAATAAATCACCAGTTCAAATATTCTTGTTAATAAACACTTGTATTCCACTTGGACCCGTGCAGCAAAACTGAGAGGGCACTGCTTATGTTCGGCCTCGTGCTTCATGGTCTGGGCATATTGCTTCTGATGCCTTGGGTGCCTGGTGGTCGAACGGTGTGTCCGAGCAGTAAGTACATCACTTTATTCCACTTCAAATCAACAGAATAAGCTTTGACATATTGAAAATACACTTGGACATACAATAATATCCCATCAAGACCCCCCCCCCCCAAAAAAAAATTAAAATGTGGCCTTAATAGGAGCCTAACGATATCTTAGTTCTCCCTTTTGTCAACTTATCATGCTGATCGCGCGCATAACTGAATTCATAGTTACACTGGTCTGCTGTTACCAAGTGGGACATGCTGAGGACACGGTATCGTGAGCACAGCGGAGGCGTCACTGTGAAACTGGAACGTAATCCCACACATCCATGGATATTTGTCAAGATTCAACAATTTGCGCATATTGGCACTACAACCTGATAGCTTGTAATTGTACATGGGCATATTTCAGGCACAGTGCAACTTAAACTTGATCAAAATCACTCTGTCACGTCTATGCACTTAAGTGTTTCCTTCTCTCACTGCTCACACACACCAGTCATACCAAATGCAACCAGAGACTGGAAATGATTTGGCACAAACTACTGCTATATTTATTACCGGAAACCTATGGGAAGTGCCCTAGCTTGGTCACCAGGGTCCCCCAACCTCTGCAGCCTGCAGAAACGGATCTTGTCTCAAAGTTGTTAAGTTTGCCTCCGTATGCGAGTTCCCGGGCGCCGCCATGTTGGAATGGCCGGGGATCGCCGATGTAACGCTGGCACTCGATTCTGGTTGGCTGACCAGCGTTCGGTTGTTTCCGGGCTGCTCCACATGTACGGGTCGGCTATGTTCGGAAGATATGGTCCCAGCTGCCTCCAAAGTCATGTTTCCACCTCGAAGTTTCGAAATAGCACGATACAACAGGATTCTCTGGCCCACAGTTAGTTTTGGACGTATGGAGTCTTGTTGGAGGCCACTGATTCACCTCGTCGGGTGGCAGTATGGCCAGCGTGGCTGTACAAGCCAAATCTTGATTTTTTAGCAGTTCCTAGATCCTCGCATTCAGGCCAGCAGCCAAATTAGTCATATTTGGATCCCCTTTAAAAAAAAAGTGACTCCTTCATGTTTGGAACCTTGTATTTCCGCCGTGAAACAACATAAATAAATCTAGATACAGGTTTTTCTTCAAGGGATCAATGTTTAAATTGGGCTTAGCCATATCCATATGAAGAAGAAAATGCGTTGTTAGGTCCCTCCGTTCATCACGAAGAAAATAATTCATAAGATTACAAAAAATAGTGTTAGAGTTTGGGCGTAATTTCCAATATATCCGTGGTTTGAGTGCTTTCTGTGTCTTTAACTAGACCTTTGTACGCTAGTCGGCAATCTTGATTATATTTCCCATTAATCCACCATCAACATTCACCACAAATACTCTTAAATGGCATTGAACATTATCACTGCATTTACGGGGTAAATTGTGTTTAAACCAAGTGTATCTTCAGAGCCTAAGCCACAACTAACACAATCGAAGAACGCTGTCATTTAACTCTAGTTATGTATTTCAATCCATGCGGTACCACGTGATTTGTCTCCTTGCAGAAACCACAGAGTCATCCACTGTGAACATGTCAACTACCCTAATTTCTGGCAACCTCTCCTTTCCTGTCGAGATCTGCGGAGGGTTTGATCAGTGGTGCCCCACCATGCCAACCGTGTCATTGGCGCAGTTCTTGTCTGGAACTCTCATTCTCGTGGTCGGTTATGCCATTTGCCAGCCGCTTGTATTCTCTATCTTCAGCAAGAATATTGGTTCCGAACCACAGGTCAGCAAAAACAAATGTTTTCTGCTTAAAATTACGGAATGACAGACGGTGTTAGGTACTCAGAATGTAATCACACCTTGCTGTCGTCTAAGCTCCCATAAATATGTCCACAGAATGTGTAATGCCACAGTCGGATAATGAAATAATTGATTTAATTATTGCATTTCTTTCACTATGGCACAATTGGCACAATGGCAAGTATCTTGATATACAGCAATTAAAATATGAAATATTGACAAGTTGTTTTAGAAGCGTTTATCTCAAGACAATGCTTAACACGATGAAATGAACAATGTCTTTATGAAATAGGAGCAAGGAAGCACAGAGTACAAACCGTTCGTAGAATGTGGCGGCAAGTTACTTCTTGTAAATGTTGCTTTTAGACAGCGTACTGCGCTACGACACTGTTGGGCATTCATAACATGAGCACAAAATTATGTCTAATTAGTTTTGCTTTAATGTAGCAAACTGCTTGGCGATAATATCGGATATTTAAAAGTAGACACGTTATTCACTTTCAAGTAGATACGTTCTTGATGACGTTGTGACCAACTAACCCTTTCGTGATAAGAATACGACTGAGTCAATATCTTTCCTGGGCGCCAGTTGAGCCCAATACGCCTAACCTGCTGCAAAGAAAGCTATTGACCTAAGGCCTGTCACCATGAATGATCTCACATACAAGTCTCATCAAAAAAGTTTTCTCGTGACGAGAAATCTAAGAAAAAACTTTTAAGGCACACGACAATTTACATCCGGGCGCTTTTGAGCGATTTGAGTGAACAAGAGTTAAACTATCATAATCTACATTACAGCGGGCCACATTATTCAGATTCAAATCTAAATTTATTGACTTGGCACTGTTATTAAAGTACAGTCAACTGTGTATTAGACAAGTGTATAAATGTACAAAATTTCACAAAATATTGTGAGTATGTTGTTCTCCAACGTGCAATATTTGAGGTTTGTGTGACCGATGCCTGCTAGGGTTTATGGCTACTGAGAGCAGTGCCTCGTAAGCTGTGAAGATTACCTGAATAAAGCATTTCTCGAATGTTTTACTGTCCACAGATTTATAATTATTTTTTTGTGTGGTTCACACTGTCACACATAATCAGTATGTAAAGTTTGCAGGTCATACTGGCCTTTGTTCTGGATATACTAATGCTTAAAATGCCACTCGCCGATTGAAAATTATATTATTTTCCCATTTCTACATCCTTTTCAAGCAAACGATTTGTGCGCATTGACCTAAATTTCTTGTTTTCTTTGTAGGGGACAATGATGGGGTGGTTGACGGGAGCGGGAGCTCTGGCCCGTGCAGCTGGACCCGCCTATGTGAACGCTGTATACAGTCTGTGCGGGCCGCGGGTTGCATTCGGCAGTACAACGGGTGTGCTTGTCTTGGCTATTATTCTTTACTTACTGGTCTACAGATCACTGACATGATGAATCTAATGACAGAACATTTTAGTCTGCAGACCATGAGCCACAGATATGCGTGTGATAAATATGGATCTGTGATATATTTTCACAGCACCACTTGCGATACCATGATACGTGGATACGGGATGATACGTGTACATGCGCTTTCATGCAGAGTTCAAAAAGTTTTAGCCATGTGAGCGGCACTTCAAGGCAAAATGCAAAATTTAACATTAAACATTGCGGTAAATATTGATTGATGGATGGAAAAACTTAAGTTAATCAGGGTAACCATACATCAACATACAGTTGCTTTTCAGATGTGCCCTGCATCCATTAAATTTCATCGTGTATGCCATCTGAGGGCGTAAGGATTCCAAAACCCAGAAAGTTCATGAAGTGACCTGTTGGGGACACCATTCCCGTGTAGTGACATACTTTTGGAGTATTTGTCACCCCTCATTTGTTCCTCAGATACAGGAGCGTTGGTTTACTTGAAATTGCAATTTTGTTTAAAGATCAATGGCCAAGATATTGTTTGCTCACTTATTTTGCATATTCCATCACATTTGATCATTACATTATCGTATCGCCGAAAAATTGTACTGTGCATCTATATTTAAATTTTGCTTCAACATATCAGTAACCTTATCAAAATAAGCTCCCCAGTGCAACTTATTTTTAAAGTCATAACTTGGAGTCCCAAATGCAGCCATGTGATACAAAGTGTTCCCGGCGTTAAGATATGATAAAAATCATGATGAACTCCTATTCGTAGACTGTTGAATGACCGAGTGATAGGTCGGAATCTTTAAGCACGTACGTCTGCCGTATTTTACTCGTTTAGTTTCGAGATTATCAACAGGTTTGCTCACCTCTGGAATTGAAAATTTCGAATTTATTTAAGATTTAAATTTTTGGTCTATATTGTAATAACGAATATGGACATATAAGCATATGAAAGCATCTATTGGCTACTAATTAATGTTATATTGGCACTTGATATTTAACTTGGAAATATTATCAAAATTCTTTTACTATGATCAATGGGTAACAAACCAAACCATATGACTGAAGTGCGTTAATGTTCGTGTTGCACCCTTTCTTTTAATTTTGTTTCATTGTCAAATATGAGAAGGTGGATATCAACATGTTACATTATTGTACAATAAGGTCTTTACTAGGTGAAATGAATGGAGTAATAAAAATATAAGGAAATTTCAATACCCATAATTTGATTTTCAGTGATATAAAATAATTATTGTTACTTGGTTAAGGGCAGATGGTTAAATTTGAGCTTACCAGGAATCAAGCGTGTTGAAAAATATATATTAATTCACCATCATCCACTTCTGTGGGCTACATAAGATAACTGTATTTCGGGAAGAGGCATTTGCAAAAAGAGAATCCCACGAACAATATAAATTCATATCCTGGTTCACACCTACTCTTCTAAGTCAAAGATCAATGGCCCTTATTATTGTAAATGTGTCCTCTATATTGGCGTTTAATCGTGACTTTTCTCGGCGTCATTGAAATGGCAGCCGATGACGCTTGTTTGTATACACTGTACCAGGAAACACCTTTTGGCAACCACGGATGTCACTGAGCTTAAGTCTGCTTATTCTAATAAACTTAGTCACGGTTACGAAGTTGTGATGTAGAATATTCCAAATGTTCCTAGGGTCTATGAATGAACTCAACGAAGAATAATAATGACCCTTGATCTTAACTACAACACTTTAGTTTAGCAATTGATACAAGGTTACAATAATAAGCGTTACACGCAGCTGTTGTAGGTTAATCCAGAAATAACACAGGTACGGATGAAAGTCCGGACTGAGTGTAGTCCACAGGTACTGTACTGTTTAAAGTCTGCACTGAGTACAGTCCACAGGTAATATACTGATTAAAGTCTTCACTGAATACAGTCCACAGATAATATACTGATTGAAGTATTCACTGATTACAATTCATATGTAATATACTGATTAAAGTCTGCACTGAATACAGTCCACAGGCACTGGACTCATTCAAGTCTGGAATAAATACAGTTCACAGGTACTGTACCGGTATTTATTAAAGTCTGCATTGAATACAGCCCACAGATACGATACTGATTTAAGTCGGCACTGAATACAGTCCACAGGTACTTTACTGATTAAATCTGCACTCAATACAGTCCACAGGTAATATACTTATTAATGTCTGCACTGAATACAGTCCACAGGTTCCGCACTGACTAAAGAGCTCACAACGGCACTCATTTACATAGTTCCGGTGCCTGAGTATTTGCCTCTCCGCAGTCGTTTTGACATTTGCCATCCCCAGCTTCACTGCACATTTTTGAAACTTACAAAGGTCAAAGTTCAACGTCATTTGGACCTTGGAAAGTGTTAGCAACTATAAATAGCCTTAGTTAAAGTTTTCTGGTCAGTGCATTATATGTCATGTTCTGTTTGGTTTCCCTTTTTCGCTCAAATATAGGAATTTGAGTCTTGAGTCTCAATTAATGTGGAGAGTCCCTTCATATGGTTACGGCAAAAACTACAAGTACGGTGCAGCCAGATGGTGTCACTGAGTAAAATATGCATGCTAGTTGTCTTAAACGATTAAAGATGAACCAGGGGTTTTGTAGTCGATACAGGGTCTGAACTGTCACATATTTTCGTACAACATAACAGAATATAATAATTTAAAGATTTTTCTGAGACCATGTAGTAGAGTACACTACAATGTACATGTTTCTAACTGATCACGTGCTACCTGTTTATTCCATTCCACTATTAGATTTTTCTGTTGTAAGATATGTTCCTTTCATGTTTAGATAGCTGAAGATAGGTGGCACGTCTCTGCATGCAATATTGCAATTCGGTGATGGGCATCAAGATCTAGGGCATCAATAATGGAGGATTTAGGAAATAATTCAGTGCAACGTAAAACAGCTGTAGAACCAGTTGCACAATACATGCATAGCCGATGTTTGAGTGTAATTATGGTGATTCACAATTTATATATGCAAGGGATGTATGCAAAGACTATATAGATGAGTTTGCAATATTTAAACTTTGTTAACTTCCGTCACGGTAGCCACATGATTTTTCTCCAATGGAAACTGTTTGTATGGGACATACTGACGCCCTTCACGCTAAAAAAAAAAACGAATCCAGAAGGTGCAATCTATTTGTGGTTTTGCAGAAAATTAATCACTTATTACTTTTCACAATGTATTTATTTGTGTTGCAACTTCGTAACAGACATATAGCTACATTCGTCTATAGTCTGCTACGCCAGACAAAGAAAAGAAATTACATATATGTTGTAAAGCTGATCTTCAACTGTAATATTTGTCACTTCGGGAAGAAAATGGATTCAGCACATGACACTGATTCCTTTCGACTTACGGTGTAAGGAGTTACCTGTTGATGCTGCCAGCACCAGACCTTGACTGAAGCAGCACCAGACCTTGACTGAAGCAAGATTCTGTACCAGCAACCATTTCTAGATACACGTTTTCACATATTACATCGACCTGTCGTAGTTGAGCCATGGCCAATTCATAGATGTTGTGAAAACCAAGGCCAAGTCCATGTCAGTACCTTGCATAAAAAGATGTTCCAATTTGGCAAACACATACTTGATACAAAAAATACGAGTGGCGGTACGCCATGGGTCTGGGTTCCTGGGAAACCTGTAGGTAGGCACGGGGTTCTGCAAACAATTTTGCTTTCATGTGAGCTGTAGCCATGGGACAGTGGTGCAATTAGGCCTGGACATCTGAGAAGAAAACTGTTTCAGTGATGTGTCTAGCCCCTGGTGCGGTATACCCCATGTGCTGCTGTGGTAAGGATAGCACCGAGGTCAGAGCTTCCTTTGACCACTGTGACAGTAGCATCTGCTCGTCTTGGCGATAACCCGCTCCTGAATAGTTCACATTTGACGGCCACACTGCACACGGTCCTGTAAAGTGCGGCACCCTAACGTAGGCCTACCTATTCTGGTCAGCTGATGGCTTTGCTAAAGGACTAATTGATCATCATCATCATCATCATCATCATCATCATCATCATCATCATCATCATCATCATCATCATCATCATCATCATCATCATCATCATCATCATTGTTATTAAAGCTTACCGTATTTCTCGTCATTAGACAGGGTGAAATGTCTACTCCATTGGATGAAGTCATTTTTTCAGGACAATCAGATGTAGGATCTCGATTCTGAGAGTTCAGATATCACTGCTATTTGGTATGAAGAGCGCTCTCTATGTTCTCATACTTCACCAGGTTCACCAGTTTTTCTATCAACTACGCCAATGTAAAGGGCCGTTGACAAACTACGTAATACTATTTCCGCACTTTTTACATCCATTCACCGACCTGTAAGGCTCTGTAACGCTAGGCCAACCGTTATGATAACGACACAGCATGCTCACCATCCCTTTCATTTAACTAAACATTGAAAACAAAGGTTTATTAAGCCTATTAAAGGGGGTGTGATAATGAAAACAAGTGAGTTTTTTGAAACTTTTTTTATATTTGTATATAAAATTTAGTCTGCTATTGACTATTGTGTTCTCTAATTCTTTTTTATGCCATCAAAGCTTCAGACCACGCTTTGGGCGCTAGTGCTTTCGGATACCTAGGAAAGTTGTGATCAAAATCAATTAAGAAACTGAACCACAAGCAATTATAGTACATATGGCATGTTCGTAAATGAAAGATCTTTTCATGCAAAACTAAAATCTGGGATCATCCGTTTGATTCACATGAAGTAAATAATGCTGGAACAAATAGAAGTAGAATGTAAATTGTTTGTTCTGGGAGAGTTTTGAGGAGGACGCTAATTAGATTAATCGATGACATCAACGATGGGCATTTGTCAAAGAGAGCACCCGTCAATAAAAAAATGACAGAACCCTTTGATTATGATCAGCATATATCTATCATAATTGACGCCTGTCAATCATAAATGACCAGTTGTTGTCATAGAGAGCACCCATGAATCCAAAAATATGACGCAACCTCTTAATTACGATTAGCTCCTGTCAATAATAAACGGTAGGTTTAGAGACATATGTACCTACCCATCTACTGTTTATAAATGGACACTTACCTTTATTTTTTTTCATGCTCCATCGAATGTGTGTTTATTCTCCCATCAGCACAGCTAGCTTAGATGCAAAGAGGAGACTAGTTAGGCCCCAAAACGGGTGATAGCTTAATTTCATAGTGCAAATGTCCCACTTGGTACAAGTCTTGCCTGGGGACAAAAACAAAAAAAACAAAAAACAAAACAAAAAACAAAACAAAACAAAACAAAACAAAAAAACTAAACAAACAAAAACAAAAACAAAAACAAAAACAAAAAACAAAACACAAAAAAATAAAAAACAAAAAAGAAAAAAAAAAAAAAAAAAAAGAAAAAACAAACAAAAAAATGTATATCCACGGAGTTACTGTGTCTCTGTGCTTAATGGAATCTAATAGCATAAATTATTCAAATTAACAACTGAATGAAAGAGCTGTATAGCTTCTCAACAAGTTACAAAAAATATATGTGTGAACAATTGCCAGTACTTAATTTAAGGATTTGGAATGCATTTCTGAGATCATTTTTATACTTAGTAGCCATTTTGGCCTTCATTATTCAAGAATTCAAGATGGCCGCTGGTTACTCTCTTTTCTACAGGCACTTTGCGTAACTTAAGATCCGATTGAGCAAGAGCTGTGTATTATACACCAACTATACTATTTTTGGGGTGGGAAAGTAATTTCTGGCACTGCATTTGTGATTGAAGGTGATTGAAGGTGAAAGGAAATCTGAATTGCTTGTAAGTTATGGCAGTTAATTTAAGTTTGTAACTTATCCTGATGTGTGTTCTCTATGTTCCCTGATGTCAGAACTGAGACATACCATGTTCCATTATCACAGATCAGTAATAAACCTAATTTCTGAATAAATATCATTTCATTGCTTCAATTAGCATAAATTAAGCTAATTAGTGTCAAAGAGAAACACATTCCAACATTTTAATCATTTAGCATGAAACGTATGATTTTTTTGGAGTGGCCAATTTGAGGGTGTGTAATGCATTTGACATTAATATCCACAAACAAAATAGCTGCCAGCATCCTCATAAATTTAGATATATTAGTCTCCTGTGTTTTTCCAGAAGTCTGCGTACAACACATTTCTTAACCGTGAATAAGTCTACAGCTCTAGTCTATGTGCAGACTGCCTTATTACTGCCTCGACTTTCCACTTCTGTCCATCTGTAGGACTATGTCTTCCGGCCAGGCCATTCATGTGTTCCCGGTTCCCATTAACTTCTGTCATTTATTATGCAGGGCATGCACCTCGTTAACCCAGCTGTGCATAACAATCTAGACGCAACCTGTCCAGAAACAAAGCCAGTGTCCCCTCCTGGAAAAGGATATCCTTGGCAATTTTCATTACATCATATGTCTCAAAATGTGACACATTACTTTAAATAAGACAAAGGCCACATGTTGGGAGCATCGGTTATGTCTCATTTATGATGTGAAAGTTGTGTAATATGTGATCAGTATTCATGAATTTATTTCATATAGCTTTTCTCTGACATTTAACTATAAATCATCCTTGTTGCATATGCAGCACCAAAAATAACCTTTTCAGGAAATCATGCATCCCAGGTGTTCATTATGCAGGGTCAATATGACCAAAGTGCAGATTTTATTTTGCCTTGCACTACGAATAATAATTATCACCAAACGAATGACAGAACTGCGTCCCCGCCCCATATTTAATACAGATTGTTGTAGAACCCTGATTCTAGCTTATATTTGTTTAAGGTGTACATTCTGAGCAGCAAAATTAACATACTTTGGCTATTTCTTTTTTAATTGTCGTTGAAGAAATAAAGTTTACTATTATTGGTACACTATACCCGAAGAAAAGAAAATGTACAACGAGAATCTTGCTTTTTAGGATCAAAATTGCTGGCAATTGTCAAAATAGACCCCAAAAATGGATTCTTGAACCTCAAATCAGCCAGCTGTGCCTATTCACACATTCCCTTCTAGGCCAAAGCTAATAACTTATGTGCTTCTTTCTTATAGGTATTAATAAGGATAATCTATGCAATTAGAGGACCTTGAGCACCCATAATGACATTCTATCACTAATGCAATGCCAAAGCTGAGTTACCCATCCCCTAAATTAGTACAAATAGTTGTATAATACACGGTTCTAGCTCATACATATCCTAAGTGGGGCACTCTGCCTCGGGAAAAGAAAATATTCAATGGTCATCTTGGTTTTGAAGGTCACAATAGCCAATAGTTGTCAAAATATCCCACCCTCCTCATAAAAATGAATTTCTGATCTTCAAATTAACTGGTTGCGACTATCCACACGTTACTTCAGATCTCTTGTTAGCAGGTTATGTACGTTTTTCTTTTAGGTGCTATTTACCATAATGTGTGCTAATCAGATGAGTCTGAGCATAGAAACAAAGTGTCTTTTTGGATTCCATTTTTATTTTGCCCCAAGAAACACCTGTATCAAGTGGGACCTTTGCACTATGAAATGCAGAGTACACTGTCTTAGCAAGTCTGCTCAAGGATATATGTACATTACACTGGGACGCGGATTTGGGGGCTTGTGGTTTAAAAGTTCTCAGTGTAAGTGCATCGTTCAATGTAATTGTCGGTGTTTTGACCGGCGTTCACTCACTTTAAACGACTTTCGCTCCATACAAAGACCCAAGAAAAATCACACAGAGCCTTTTACAGACACTGTTCTCCTTGGGGTGGACGAACAGCAACAAGTTGAAAAAAAAATTGACTAGACATGTTTTGTTGCCCATCCACCACAGATACAAACGACACAAGCCTCTAATCCTTTATATAATCACTATAGGAAAGAGAAATGACTGGGAAGGGACACGACATATAACCTGTACACTTTCTTAAAGAGGCCACAAAGGGACCAAAACATTTACCTAGGGTAAAATGAAAAAACATACACGTTTATAGCGAAGGTAAATAGAGATTTGCCTACTTAAAGGGAAGGTGCGCGACACATTCCTACCCCATGCAGTATTTATCCACCAGATTAGGTACATGTAGATGTAGGTGGTACCGTATAAAACATAGGGCTCGGACAAGGTTTGCTGGAACGAGGGACAACAAGGCGGACAGAAGGACATTGTGCAAACCTATAGCCCCACTGGGAGCCTAATACGACGATAGTCACTAGAGCCTATTAGGCCTGGCCAGCCCAAGACGAACAGTAAAAACTTGTGATCAGAATGAGAAGATCGGTCATTGACAAAATCACAATAATTTGCGTCACAAAACGGGACCTTGATAGCCCCCCTCTTTTCATGCTGGAACAAACACTATCCCCCCAGACCCTGCAGAACGTAACAAATTAATTTGTGGGCTGCCTGTCAGGCTGTGTGCCTAACTTAAGGAATGCGAAGGTCTTCTGATTGTCTCAATTTTAGACATTTTCTTCAGTAAAACAAAGAGAACTAGAAAAGATGATTTGCTGCATAGCAAATCAGTGTGTGTGTCTTCAAAGCATATTGGTATGGCAATGTACAACTATTCCATAACACAGGAGTAAAAGTTGGAATGGCATCTCTATCTATTACAGCTTTGAAGTTATTTAAGATTTAAAATTTCTAATGGTGCTATTTAGCATAATTCAAATTGCTACAACTTTTGTTTTAGATTCATTACATGCACAATGGTCAGGAACCCCCTATTAGAAGTTAAACTGACATGAACATGAACCAAATCGGATGAAAATTTACCAAGTTACGGCAAGATGAAACTTTCAAAGCGCCAAATGACCTTGACCTTTGCCCTTTCAAGGTCACGTGTTCTGATAAAAATTTGCAGTGTTGCAATACCTACAATTTGAGTCTAACATGATTAGAATTGGATGGAAAATAGCCAAGTTGTGACTGGATGAAACTTTCAAAGGTTCAAATGACCTTGACCTTTGACCATTAGAGGTCACACATAAATTTTAAAATATGCAGGGTTACAATAGCTACAATATGAGCCCAACATGATCAAAATTAGATAAAAATTGACCAACTTATGGCTAGAAGAAGGCCACCAAGGAAAGTGGCCTTTGACCTTGAAATGACCTTTGACCTTGAGATGACCTCTACCTGAAGTGAACCTTGACCTCAAAAATGACATTTTGGCTTAAAATTGACCTTTGACCTTTACATGACCTTTGACCTTGACATGACCTTGACATTTGAGATGACCTTTACCTTGCTATGATTGAACTCCTATACACTCGGGACCACATCTACTATAGTATACAAGATATTGACGATTTAAAACTTTAATTAGCCCTCATTTGCATAATTTTCAAAAGCATGACCTCTCATTATAAAAAGGCCAGACTTTATCCATAGAAGTATAATTGTGCAAAGTTTGGAGTTTCTACATGTAATACTTTTCAAATGAAATGTCGGACAAATTTGCCGGTAAAGAAAGAAAGAAAGAAAGAAAGAAAGAAAGAAAGAAAGAAAGAAAGAAAGAAAGAAAGAAAGAAAGAAAGAATTCCTAGAAAAACAGAAAAGTGTGCGTTGACACACACACTTTAATGACAGAAAACAAAATGGAATCAATAATGAAATTGAGTGATCACAGGACCTCAACTTAATAAAAGGAACCCGAAAAAATGGTGGATATGTATATAACTCATTTGTGCACGTTACCATTTGTACAGTATTAGACTTGAAGACTTCCTCACACCTACATACAGGACCCATTACTAAACTAGATTTAATCCAAATGCTCAAATTACATGCGGTAGAAAGAAAATTGAAGAATGAAGATCTGTCTCCCACCCCAACCTTTTCAGGATCCCTTAAGTTTATTGGACCAAATCACATTTCCATCAAAACAAACACAGACAGACAGACAGACACAAACACACATACATGCGGTAGAAAGAAAATTGAAGAATCAAGATCTGTCTCCAACCCCAACCTTTTCGGGAGCTGGTACAAGTTTATTGGGGCAAATCACATTTTCAGCACAAAACACACACACACACACACACACACACACACACACACACACACACACACACACACACACACACACACACACACACACGCACACACACACATATATATATATATAATAAGTGAAATATGAAAAGGCGGACCTCGCATGAATACAAAAGAGTTGTCACTTCCATGGGCGCCACCGTCTAAGAACCTGGAAATATACATTGCTAATTATTAGTTTGCCAGGCAGGAGAATGTGTTGTCACAGTAACAGAACACTTGAAACATGGCTACATAAAATTAAGCATCCCCACCACCGCCAAAAAGACGAAACACAGTAGGGCATGATACGTATTGCCAGAACGTCTGATTTTTAGAGGTAAGTTGATCGATTACCCAAGTTAATGGTTACCCAATCAATTTCTTGCTGATAGATCCTTGTATCTAAGTGCAGAAAAACTTCATTATCTTTGGTCCAAAAGCCACAGTTTTCGTTAAGCTGCACTGTTGATTGCGTTCACTATATTAACTTAATATCTTGTGTACCTCTCGTTATTAATTCACCATATCATGAGAGAAATAATAACCAATTGACATGGCATGTCTTGCAGAAGAGTAATAAAAATTACCAGAGTGGCCAGCATGATGGCTATTTTAAATGAGATTCCCATGTGGTTAAAAGGCTGTTATATAGATCCCAGCACATATTTTCAACACAATTCACAGAATATAATATTATGATACATGTCTTTATATAAGAGCAACATATTAGTCTCACGCCATAGAGCGCTGAAAAGTAAGGCCAACTAAAAGACAAATGTAAGCTTAGGTTAATTGTATGCGTTTTCACCTGGGACCAGGTTTTAAGCAAGTGTTCTTTGTTGAAATTTAAAGGAGCTTGGCTAACGATCGATCAGTGTGGTTCAGACTTTATGTCCCTTTTAGTCGAAATGGATATTTCTGAATCCTAGTGCTACATGATTGTGCTTAGTTTGTAGCGTACAGAATGACAACTGTGCCTATACATGTGGTTTTGCACAAATGTATCTTCCCATGTGAAAATTAGGCTTCACCTTTTGTCGACAATTTCAAGATTTACTGTCTGGACAGTAATGCACAAAATGCGACAGAAAGCGGCGGTCGGCGGCAAGCAGCAGCAGATATACGATTAAGAGAACCTGCCGCTGAGTACCGCTATCTGCTGCTGCCTGCCGCTGACCCCAGGCAGCCCCTGCTTGCCCTCTGCGGCAGGCATCGACACCGCCACTCTGCGCGACCGAACGCCGCTGTCTGCTGCCAAAATTGACACTATCTCCAGAAAAAAAACCCACAATACTGTGAACACATGAGGTCAGAGTCAAGATGTTGCAAATCACATGAGATGCCACTATTGATATATTTAGTGCACATTTTATATTAACATATAAACCTGTTCCACCTATGAAAGAATAAATAAAAACTTCTGGTTCCCATGCTTGATGGCCACCCTATGCGCAAAACATGGATTTACCAGAAACGTCGATTACGAAAGTTCCATCAATGTTTATACGTCAACCTGAGGGTATGCCTGTTTGGAGCTGTATGTTTCTTGATGTCATCGCACAAGGCCATATTAATTATCACGAGACCCTGAAATTTTATCAGGGATTGTATGTTTATGTGACCTGCTAGCGGTTCAGACGTTTGTAAATGAAAGGCATTTCTTTACCTGTAATTGTATATTATAACAACTTGGTTCTGGAATAGATTAGTTCAACCACACATGCAAGTGAACTCTGAAGTGGATCGAAAACTCATCCTATTATATGTGTTGAGGTCCATATGATAATTCATGCGGACCAATCAAATACAGAAATATGAAAAATCTATATAAAAGTTTTACTTAGTACTACTTTGGGGGTATTAACAACTTTTAACAGATGATCTTCACTGGGGAATGTGTCGCTGCAGTATTTAGATTGGGCCCGAATCGGCGACCCTGATTTCTTTTGACCAACGGTTGAGGAGTTGCGTATTAATGCTGCCAGGAACATACTTCATCTGAACCAAGATTTAATGAATACGACCATTTTGTAGATAGACGTGTTTACATATCACGTCTACCTTGTCGTAATTTAACCACCTCGTATTTTTTCAAAAGCAAGACCAAGTCCAAATCCAAGTCTATACCTATGATAAAAACGTTTCAATTTGGGAAATACAGTCTTGATGGAAGTGAAACAGGCGTTAATGTGCCCATAGGTCTGAGCTCCTGGAACATTTAAACCTAGGCTTGGAGTTCCAGAAAGGTATTTACCTCCTTACGAGATCTACCACGAGACAGTGGTGAAACTGCGCCTCAACTCCTGAGAAAGAAACTATTTCAAGGATGTGTCTAGCCCCTGCAGTATCGCCCGTGTGCTGCAGTGGCAAGGATAACATTAAGGTCAGAGCTCCGTTTTGTCACTGTGACACTTGCATCTGCTTGTCTTGGCGACAGCTCGCTCGGTGTAAACTCCACGCTGTCCGGGCACTCAACACACATCGTTCTGTGATGTATGGCACCCTCAAATACCTGTTTAATCGTGTGACGGCTTTGGTACAGCTTTAATGGCTACTACTACTACTACTACTACTACTACTACTACTACTACTACTACTACTACTACTACTACTACTACTACTACTACTACTACTACTACTACTACTGCTACTACTACTACTACTATTAATACTTATTATCATTATTATTACAATTATTATGCCTTGCTCTATTCATCCTTATCAGACAGGATGGAAGGTCTACTCCATTGGAAGAGGTAATTTCTTTAGGACAATTAGGTGTAGGACCTTTATTCTAACTGTCGAGTTATCAGTACTGTTTGGTATGAAAAGCGCGCTCTGTATTGTCACAGTCCATCAGGCTTCACCAATTTCTCTATAAACTGCGCCAATGTAAAGGGTTGTCCATAAATGACGTAGTGCTGCTTCCAGCACTTTTTACATCCACCAACCTGCTTCATAGGCGCTATAACAATGGATCGGCCATCCTCTGATAATTATATTGTATTTGTGTCTTTTTGTCCAGAACCACTTCCTAGTAGTCATTACCCTATTCCGCAGTCCGAACTCTTTACTCTCCATAAGCTACCTGTCCCTGTCTAACCTATATACATATGGAAGTACTATTGTCCATATTGCACCCGTTCCTCTGTAAAATGTTGACATAGGCTGTATTAGCCCAAATAAATTAAAAGTTCTTTAGCGGGTAACTACTCAGAACATGTTTCGGAGCCTATCACTCGTACATGTCTCTCTGAGTAGCGGCTCCTTGTCTAAGCGAAATATTCAGCAAAGACAACCCACATAATAATGAACAATAATGAACGTGGCAAATGATGAATTAGCTAAATACGTGAAGTTTTGCTTATGAATGCAGAGCTTCATTATGAAAAAGGATACCTGCCAAACAAACCATAATTACTAAATTTGTGTAGTACAGGTTCAGATAAGAACAATTTGACTTACCCCTGAACCAATATGTATCCTTTCTAGCTGGACAACTTATCCTAGTTAAACCACTGCCAGCGCATATCGCGACGTGCTAATCACTGGCCTCGTTTAAGTAAATATTGAAATCAAACATTAATTATGCATCTTACATATTAAAAGGAAGTAGTAATGCAAACAAGTGAGTTATGAATCTTTTTACATTTGTATGTGGAATCAATTCTGTTTTTTAACCCCATGTTCTTAAACCCCCCTTTTTATGCTACTGAAGTTATCAACCACGCTTTGTCTGCTAATGGCCAAATGTACTCAGAACAAAAGTTGACCAAAATCTATTAAGAAACTGAAACACAAATATTGTTCAGAGATGCGACATGCACGTACATGAAATGTTTCATGCAAAATTTAAAGCTGGAATCGTCCTTTTACTTCCCATTGACTGACTAATGTCGGGTCCAAAAGGAACAGGTAAAATCGCACAGCTGGATCGCCTTACTACATGCATAGTTTAATATTCTTTCACTACAACGGAAATTAATAACAAATTTAAATTACCTTGCTTGCTCTTGGATAATATCATGCTTGGACAAATGGAATATATACTGTAAATAAATCAACTATATATCATTCAAAATGCTTCTGTCTCTTCTTTAAATGTCAGAACTATATTTAATAAATACCACGTTTATCTCGCTTTCGTCCCATGCAAAATTTATTTCTCAGGATTCAATGTTGGATTCAGTTGCAATTAATATCTACTCATTAAAGTTAATCTTAGAATGAGTACATAGTCCATAAAACATTAACATTTTGATCGCTGATTTTTATATTCTCTGGCGACTGGAATTAAAGATTAACATGGTCATGCCAGGCCCTGAATACTGCAGATTAAATACTGGGTAAGATGAACTGCATGAGAGCCTGCTAGGCCTGGCCAGCCCTTGGAGTATAACAAAACTTATTAGCAGACTGACAAAATCGATTAACATGCTTTTTATGATATCCAAATTAGCGTCACAAACCGGGACATTGATACCTCAAATCCGTCGCGTTGGACCAAACATTCTCCCTAAACCCACTTAAGAACGTTGCAAATTTCTGGAAAACTCTTGTGCATGACATAAGGTTTGCGGAGATCTAACTGTCTCATTTCTTCTGGATTTTCCCCAATGATGTAGAAGAAAACAAAGTGGAATCAATAATAATACTGTGTAATCAATAACGTTGAAAAAGTATCAACCCAAATCTTTCTGTATTTTGTTCGAGCTGCAACTTAAAACAACAACAAAAATAATGATAAAAAATAAACCCTGGGTAAATGTTGCTAAAATTTGTGGACGTCACAATTTGCACTGTACAAAGAACCTACACTCTCTCACACACACACATACATACAAGATCTATATTTGTGAATATAATGTCAACTTCAATGCGTATACATGCCATAAAAAGAACATTGAAGAACCAATATCCTTCTCCCACTCTCCCTTTTGTCGGGACATAGGACAGATTTATTATCGAGATCACTGTTGCAATTAAAAAAATTAAGATAAATATACATATATATGTATATATATATAATTATATATAGTGTACATATAATTATATGCTGTAACAGAATACATTTCAAGGTATGGTTAAATAAAAGTTTGTCCCATAACCATCAAAAAGAGGAAACCCATTATGAAGATATATGATTTTGCAACTTTAGTTTATGGTTCATTAGATGGGGTTTGCACAAATCTATAAATTGGAGTTGGAATGGCATGTCTATGTCTAATAGTTTTGGGGATATTGAACTTTGAAATGTTTCAAAGCCCCTTATATAAGTATAATTTGAAATTCTATAACTTGTACTGTCCGTTATATGGGCAGGTGTCACAAACCTATTTGCCGCCACAGGATCCCCCATAGATCGCTATATGCTTCTGATGTGCTCTGGTCGGGGTCTCCTGTTCTTCGGATGGGCAAGCTGCCCAGCATGCGATGGTGCACGCAGATCTGATTGGTCAAACAGTGCGGATGCACAATAGCACGCTGGGAAGTGACGCTAATTGCGCAACATTTGTATCTATGCAATTAAGCGTTTGGGGAGAAAGTGAGCCGTGGTGTAATCGTGGGATTTGCGTATTCAAGATTTTTCACGGCACTTAGCGGTAAATCATTTGCGAGAATGCACAGTGAAATGTTTCATTCTTATGACAATCTGATCCTGTATTTGGTGGTATTTCGTTATCATATTGCCTTGTTGTTTCCTGGCATTTTTAATTCTACTGAATTTTCACGTTTTCCGCAATTTTTTCTTGTCCACTTGTCAAACACGACTGTGACTCGGTAGAAAAGCATGCTTTCTTTGGCGTTGACACGGAGGCTGGCAGAAACGATTGCTTGTTCTTGCAATAATTCTACTTTAAAGAAATATAAAATAAACAGCAAACAAACCACCACGTATCTACATTCCTCCAGCTATTGACTTGGCTAACGTTAATCCACAAATCTCAGAGCACGTGCGTGTCCAGAGTTCACCGAAGTTACGCGAAAATATTACTATTGGTTCAATAATGTAATCGTAGTATGATTGAAGTAATGCTGAATTTAAGACCTGTAATAATCTTAATTTAGTCGCATATAATAGAAAGGGCAACACAACACCACGTATATGTCTGTGTATAGCTAATCGACAAATGTGAGACCACATGCGCCTCTCCGGAGTTCACCGACATTACGGCGAAGTAATTTGTGCCCGAATGCAAATTAAAAATGGCGGATTCAAATATGCACTTACAAGATAGCCGGATCGTATTTTGATTGATTTCTTACGATTAACGAATGAACTTGACATATATCTGAGCCTGCAGATTAAGATCAAGATAGTAAGTAATGTATCAAAATATTTTTTGCGACCGTTTAGTTGCTTTTTGTATGCAAAACAGAGCCCAGTAGTAGTTGGCATCACACGCACAAGGTGCCGGCCAGTTCAACTTCAACACAAAAAAGAGAGCCCGGCATGTTCCAAATTGCGGTGCACTTGAAATCAATTATGATAGTTTAAATAAAGTTTGAAACACACGAGAATTATTTTAGTTGAACGAATGACAGTTATATATTTTGTATTGACATCGATTTAGAGTAGGAGCATTAATCCTTTCAGTCGTGCACCACCGATTGCAATGTACCCTACTGTTTATAAACATCATTCCCGGGGAGACCGCCATGCTTCGTCGAGTCACATTACCGGAAGTGTAACCAGATTCGTCAGCACGTAGCTCATTAATAATTTATCATCTTGATTGACCGGCCAGGCAGGCTGACTCTATTGGCCGAAAGGCCCTGGCTATGTTATCTTGTTGATCATGCTAATTAAGACAATTGCGTAATGCAAACAATAATCAGCCCCGGTGCGCGTCTACATCAGTGGACGCAATAGCGATTCAGGGGGATGCTTTGGAGGCAACGAACCTATATATGCACATTGAAATATTGAGTATCTGCAACAGTTTGGAAGATGTAGAGCTTTTATAATTTTTATTGCCCCTAATTTGCATACTTTTAACGATCATAACTATTCCAAATGAGATGCACAACTTCACTGGTTAGCTTAGTCACCATAGCGAGTTTGGTGGTTTTCGAAAGAATGGTGCTTGAAAAGTATCTCCGGGTCAACTAGGTCGTGAAGAAGAAAGGAAAGAAAGGAAATAAAAGAAAGAAATTCACCAATCCAGTGTTTACTCATACAGTGAAACCTCTCTAAAGTGGGTACCCTTTGGACCAGAGAAAAGATACCCCTGGGACCATAGAAAAGTGCCCACTCCTGAGAGGGTCAGCCCTTCTGGGCAGTATGGAAGAATATGTGTGCATGTGCGTGTACATTATTCATACTTGCACGCATACATGTGCAGTCTATACATATCATAATTCAAGGGGAGGTGTATGCATTTGATACAATATTGTCTTTCTTCCTTTATTACATAAACAAATTTTAACTAAAGCTGACAAGAAACTACATGCATATGTACCTTTGAACCGAGACAAGCACTATACTGTCTCAGAATTGGCTATGAAGAACAGGCTTCATCTCACTGGTTACAAGAAAACAAAGACATGAAAGTGTCCACTGAGATGACAAATCCACACAATATTTCAAAATCTTAAAAAAAAAAAAAAAAAAAAAAAAAAAAAAAAAAAACAATCATTGAGGACTGGAAGACCATACTTAATGATTCTGGCCAAGTATTCTACTTTTAACAGAGGGTACACTCAGGGTTGTTCTACCTGAAGATCCAGAACCCTGGTTCCCTTAGAACATATTAACTCAGCAGACTGACATAGCCTCAGGCAAAAACAGACCAGCTAGGATACCAGTCTCAGTCATGGTGCACTGACAGGTCTGTCCTGCACTAGTGGGAACTATAGCTTGGCTGGTACATATGGCAGCATGGAACAGATCTGTTTCTGCATGAACAGAAACAGAATCTGTGTATTTTGTTGAGAACCTCATTACACAGTTGTTGGGATTCCCCCCCCCCCCCCCCCCCAGTTTGCGACAAGACCCAAACCTCCCTTTTAAAACTTTAATTGTCCGTCATTTGCATAATTTTAAAGATCTTGACTATTCTAAACCAAATGGCAAAATTACATTGGTAGGTCAGTCACCATGCAAGTTTGATGGTGTTGGGAATATTAGTGTCTGAGAAAAACTCCGGACAAATTTGGGTGCCATGGAACGCGATGCAAAGCAAGATGTCTGGGTTGGCACCGAGACATAACAACCAGACTGGGCAGCATAATGGGTAATTTATGTTACATTATCATGTGTTTATAAGGCTGTTCTTTTAATCTGTACACAGACTGTAAGCACAGTACACAGAATACCTAAAATATATCTATATGCAAGGGCAACGTTGTGTTGCCTCGACACAGGGTGGTAAAAATTTAACCCAACTTACAGATACATGCAAGTTGATTGTATGCGTTTTTATCTGGGACTATGGTATCAACAAAGTGTTCTGGTTGTTGGAGCTCTGACAAGGGCAGTACAATTATTAACAATGTGAAGACTTCCATTATTTTTCCTTGTTTATTCCATGTCTGTTGTTCATAATCAACATCTGCAAGGGGTGGTTGGTGCTGTTGGATAGGGAATAAGTTTGGGTCTTGCGACCAGTGGCAGCACACTCACAGTTTCAACAAGCTGGGGCATATTACTTATTTGATCAAGACAGGTTGAAGTTTGCTCCGTTATTCTTGTTGGCCCTGTGATACGAATTTTCAGATTATTATCAAGTTTGAAATTAATGAGCTTTCACCATGGTACGTTTTAGGATCAGAATTCAGGTCACCTGTAATAATTATATTTGGAATATTTGAGTTATAAACAAGATCTAAATTTAATTGCAAATCGTCCCATAAAGACACAATTAAGTTTGGTGGTCTGTAAACTACAGCTAATAAAAAATTATTTTCATGCAGTCGGATCTCTACCCACATTATTTCAAGGTTAGGAGTTTCAAGGTCAGTATGCCTTTTGGCAACCAGAGCATGAGGAACATACATTGCCCCACCGCCACCTGGACCACCCCTAAGATCACGCCGCCATATTGGATTAAAGCCAGGCAGGATCAAATTATGACTATTTTGGCCAGACCCAAGAAAGGTTTCAGATAGGGTAATTATGCCGAAACATTGTGCTAATGAAGTTTTAGTACAAGAAAGTTTGTCATCTGAAAGACTACGCATACTGGCGGCAGTTTGATCATCTGGGCCAGGATTTGGATGCACATCACCAGACAGAAAATGTAAAATGGCACAAGTATCAATAAACATATTCACTATACCGTGGCTTTTGAAGATAACGAGGATTGCTTGCATGGTTATGTTCATGCAATTACTATAAAATTAGACCTTCAACAAGGAACAAATAAAAAAGTACACCGATGCTAAAATAGACGTAACAGCTAAATATGCAATATAAAGCGATCTCAAATGTTACGGTCATTTTCTTGAGAAAGCAGGTTTCCCACACAAAGTCGTATCATAATTAAGCATTGTAATGATAACATCTGAGTATAACTTATAATATAGTAATGATTTTAGGACTGTCATCATACTACTCACAGGATATCTTGCCAAAATGAATACAGAGATTCGTGTTACATATCGATAGACATGTGCCGCTGATCTTTCCTTATATGACGGGGAGAGCAGACCTTCCTATGATGTAACAAAATAACTTATAAAGCCACAAGTCGCATACAGTATAAAAGGAAAGTGCCGCATTTGTGCAAAATTGTAATAATATAAATGAGTTGGAACCCTTTACGTAAGATTAGCAGTCCGTGAATTACGTATTTCTTTAAAAATGTTACGAAAAGGGCAACCATTGCTTTAAACATTATATTGAATACAATTATGAGGACGCAATTGAAATTAGCGTAAGTAGTGTCACAATGAGATTTCACGCCACTTATCAAGTAACTTTGGGCCTGCACCACGCTAGTCATCCTACGAAAATTTAAAGCTTGACACTAATATTAGTCCTTTTAAAACAACATGACGAATCACACCCGTATACCAGAAGAACAGGGGGTCTGTGCATAGAATTGGTAAATGTGGCAACGTAACAGGCGGTCGGATAACACAAGATTGCCACATGTAAAACATTGAAACATAAAATATATTGAAAACAAAATCTGACCAAAATGTCAGAATAAAAGTAGCGGTTAGAAAATACACACCTGAATTAGTTGATGTACAACTGAATCTTGTTTAGCAGGTTTTCAAAAAGGAAGGGTAAATATAAATGCTTACATAAACGTAACCATGTAATATGTCTTTCAACATAACTACAGCGTTTTTTCTTTTTTTTTGCCTTTTTTTCTTTTCTTTTTTTGCAAAACAAACCTTTAAATCAACATTCATGTATTTTGTCAAAAAGTGTTGAGAGATCGGCTAAAAAAATGTGTGTCGAGAAAACCTGCACTCTGAGTGACCGCAACTAAGCCGCAGTCATCCCGGGCAAAGGTTCACCACGCGTGATCGGGAGACACTCACTCCTCATGTTGGAAATCCATTACATAATACTACCACACAATGGAGCTAAATAAAAATGTAGATTAAGAGATTTACGACTTAGATTTACAGAATTGGCTGTGTATTGGGAGTGTGTGTTTGCGCGCGCGCGCGCGTGTGTGTGTGTGTTTTGATGCATATAATATCTGATTTTATGTGCTGACATATACAATAAACATACTAAATACTTGCCGTTTGGGTTTAAATTCTTGGAATAATTCTTTTCGAATCACAACCAGAGCTATGCACATGAAACTACCAAAAAGAAATAGCCGCCAGCCAGGCTTGTTTTTGTGTCTGTAAGCAATTTACGTTTTTCTGTAGATATCTTTCAACACAAATATCAACGTGTCAATTAAGTGTGTATTTGAATGCTTGACGGATGCAACGGTCACTTCAAATTTTCTGATGACAGATGCAACAGTCACTTCAAAATTTTGTGATGAATGTCGAATTTGAATAAAAGCAGTGTAATATACGTATATAAATTTCAGTAAGCAATACAAAAGAGGATGCAACGTGCATTTTTTATTGTTTTGTTTCAGCTTTTCGTCTTGCTGTTCGACTAAGATACCTTCTACCTGTGCATTGTGTCCAATGATGTATGATAAATCATCTGCAACAGCATCTCCCTTTTCATGAACGAGATCTCGTTTTAATCCTTTTCAAATTCCCGTCATTGTTTCATTCCTTTTATATTACGTCTTCATTCTTTCAGCAGCATACATTTACTTATATATGTTTAGTAGTTGGGTGGCAGGTGAAGCTAGATTCCTATTTGTAGCCATTCATGCCTCCTTTTTTCTATTTAATGAGCGGGTACTTGAACAGCTTTTTAAAATATTTTTTTTTGTCTGTTGATGGTCATATAGCAGATTCAACATTATGTTACAAAGCAGATACTAAGATTTGTAAGCTAATACAAGGAAGAGAGATTGACCAGTTAGACTAATGTTTGTATCATTAATGCATCCCAGGTCCATATCGATCATTTGCATCATGTGTACATGCATGTACATATCGCTTTTTCTTCTTTTCTTGTGTGGGTAGATGAAGCCCATTGCCGTTCTCTCAATGTAGAATGTGCACTGTCTTTGTAGCTGATGTCATGTATTCCAAATGCAGCGTCTTTGCAGTGAATATATTGATGACAAGCACATATGTACCCTTGGGGCTGAATACACACACAATCCTACACTCTTGGTTGTATATTCAATCAAATACACCCATAAGCATAAAGCTTTATTGAAATTCATCTTGGATACAAGATAAGGTCAGCATGACAATAAAAATATACATGAAATACGAAATACAGCAAAATACAACAAAACTAACTACAGGTGCACCCAGTCAAACACTTCTATATAAATGGCCAGTTAGCTACCGAGATTTAGTACCCGAGTCGTTGTTTTTGAATTTCAAACATTTTATTTACATAAGAGAGTACCTCTGGGCTATCTCCAGGTTGCATTATTGTTATAAATTTTTCCATCTCAGTTAGCAAATTAAACCCACTGTAGTAGTTGTTTCAATTTACGAGTAAATCTTCCCTGATGCTATTGTACAAGTTACAATGTAATATCACATGTTCTTCATTTTCAATAGTATCAAAGTCACACAAGGAACACTGTCTTTGATCCAGAAGTGTTTTGGTCGCGTATGGCAGCCCGTTTCTATTTCCAAAGTGTGGGCGCTGGTCCTCAATTTGGCGAAAGCTTGTCTTTTCATGGCTGGAATGGAGCTGGTTAGATAGGACTCGGACTCAAATTTAGTTTTAAATTTACAATAATTTCGTAATTTGTGTTGGTTATTTTTACCAGATCCTCTAATGTGGATAAGCCACTGAGATTCGTAAGTATTCTGCAGAGGTTCTCTTAAATAAGACACAGTACCATTGTTGTTATGACCGCCAACCATGTATTTTGCATGCCAACACACTCTAAAGTATCATGTATATATCTAAGTCAACAATTGTGTCCTTCGCGATATTGTACATAGTTTTCTAATAGACATGAGTAGACCAGCAAATTTTTGTCATAGTTCTGTAGGTGTAGCCAGTTTTTTACTCATTTACATGTAATTTCAATTAGTATGGGGTAGCGGCCAAGTCCACCTATTACAGCTGAATTAGTTGCTTTTCTACGTACACCCAGTATGTATTTACAATATTTAGTGTGGACCCGTTCCACCACTGGCTTATCAAAAAGATTAATAATTTTATTATTATTTTTATAAATAAATAAATTAATTAATAAAGATTGAACGAGGGAGTGGGTTAGGAAGGGCGTAAGCCGGTGAATAAACGAGGGGATGACTCGCGTAATTTAGATTGACTACACAATAGACATTTCACACTCATTTTATTCTCAATTTTGATATTAATTCTTATTTACGTTTTGTCAAGCTTACTGCTGCCGGTAGTAAGGAAATTATTGAACCAAATAGCTGAAAATATGTTTGACATCGGTACAGTAAATAATTTGCGGGTTAATACCTAACTATAATTACTCTACGTGCTGATGTCTGTACAGAGTATATAGGTTTCAAATAAAATGCAGTTAAACTGCACCAGTTCAGCTGGAAATAGAAAAATAGGACTAACATTTTGAGCTTCATGATTTCTTTGTAAGTGTACGAAACGCTTTTGAGGGTACAGCCCATCATGTACTCGCTGGTGTTTGTGATACAGAGATAAGTGGAGCTTGTAGGTTAGCACCCATATGTCTTCGGAACTTCACGGAGTATCTGCAGTAAAGTATAGTGTAGTTCCGTCTTGCAGCCCACCATTGTGAATTTCCTGTAGATGTGAACAGCAGATCTTGCTGTGTATACAGTCGTAAAAAAAGTGAGCCACGCATTTCTGTAATCTACACAGGGAATGTCCCAAACGCTCAAATACCTGAAATGTGTAAATATTGCATCCGATTCTCCACCTACATTATCGATAACCAGGTGTCTCTGCAAGTGTCCAGTTGGAAACATTTATTTGGCCCCGGCATTGCAAGTAATTGCGAGAGAAAGACTGTGTCACACACTCGCATTTCCTACATGAATATATCATAAAATATTATGAAGTGGGCAATTAACTCTCTTCAGCCTTACTATTGATATCCAGCTTCCTGAGAAAAGAGAGTGGAATCTCGGTCGCAAACACGATATCCAGCGTATCGCATTAGGGAAATAGTGATTGGGCTCTGACCCTCTCGGTGCACTGAATCGACTAACTATATCATAGTTTGAAACAGTTGATCAGGAAGCGTTTCTTAGGAAAAGCTTGGACATTATGCAAACCTGTGGATGGCTGGTTGTAGAGGTCTGTTCAACACAAAATAGATCTACGTTCATGTGATCAAGTGGGATGACTTACAAGAGAAACTAACATACACCTCAAGAACTTCACAGCACCGTCTTCTAAAGTAATACCCCCCAAGGGCAAGTTGTAGTGTTTCTCTGGAGTATTAAATATTCTTTACAAAATATTACACCCATCATTATTTTATTACAGTTTTGCCTTCTTTATGGGTACACACATACACAGACCTAGTTGTTTTCCAACATCAACGCAGGTTTTCAAAATGTGCTATAAACATTTGTATTAATGGTCAGCGAGGCAGGATATTGATCAAATGAGTTGACTTTAAACCAGCACAATAACATGTTCACCCGTTTGTTCATAAGCAAACTTACATTTAGAACAACCTGTACATTGTCGTAAACCAGCTACTCTTTTCGGTTTAAACATATTTCATTTTTTCCATGAAAAAAAATAAATATCATTCAGTATAATAAAGTTTGCGATTGGAAAAATGGCAAAGCCCTATGTGAATTCCTCTGATGAGAAGATACGAAAACATAGGCAAACCCTTACCTTCCGAAACACATTGAAGGAAACAAATACAAAGACCACACAGATAGAGCAGAAACAATACAGGCTGGGCTTACATGTATACGAAAGCAAAGTATTCGTCGCTCATTAGAAATAACAAATCTGTAAATAGATATATAATATATGCAATAAATTGACTCAGTGTCTGTACGTTCAGCCCACACCTGTTGGCTTGAAACGTTCAATCTCAATTATGGAACTATGTACTGCTTTAAAAAAAACTTGAAATTTCCATCGAGTGAAGAATAACCGTAACCGTATAATTCAGTTTGCAAGGTGAAGAGGACATAAAAAGAAATTTCAGTATGTAATTTAATACGGGCTACTCTATTGAAAGGCCAGAAACAGAAATACTTCTGAACATCCCCAGTAGCAAAACCAACTGAGCACTATGCTGTGTCCGTGACGCCAGTTTTTAATCAATGAGAGTTTAACTAACTAGCTCAAAGGTGTTAATGTGTATGCTGTACAGCGGAAAATCTTTTGCCAAAACAGTATAACGCATAATATGTTACTGGTCGCACGGCTGGATGTTATATTTTAGACTTAAAAATTGAGATTGAAGGACAATTTTGAATAGCAAAAGGAAGCTCGTTACATATTCTAACTGTAGAAGGTTAAAATGACGTGTCAAAGAGCTCAGTGGGAGTTCTGAAACACAAGGTCATACTGTACACGGGTTTGATGAGTCGATGTATCAGGCACAGGAGTAGGTCAAATCAAAGAAAAGAGTAAATCTGGAGCCAAATAATTCCCCAATTTATACATTAAAGTTAATTGAGAAAATTCACGCCATTTAGCCGAAGTTAGCTACTCTTGTTATTAGTGATATTACCTGGTTGGAATATCAACATTGAGACCGGTTTCAATTTTAAAATTAAAGGTATTTTACAATGTGTTAAATTCCATGTCGTACTGTTCATGCACTGTCGGACTTGTGCAGGCATGAAACTGTCTTGTCGCATTACTCCAGTTGATGATGAACCTGAAGGAGGACAATATCCAACCATGAACCCGAATGAATAGAAGGTCAGTTACATATCAATGATGTGCCGGTCGTATGACTGAGATGTCTAGCCTCCTAGAAATTCACCACCTTGCTTTTATTTTAGTCAGCAGTAAAAGGAGAGGAGTCAGCAGTCAAAAAAGAGGCCTTAAAGAACATAAAACCCTACCTGAGTTGTTCGGTGCTCAGTCCATCGACTTCGAATTTTAGAAATTTTAATTCACATATTGTTGCATCCTTGCACATGGCCATGTCGCACAATACCGTTTTAAAAAAATAATCAAAGGAATATCGTTTCTTTAGTTGCCGCTAACAGGCTTGTACATGAAATACAGTTGGTTTAGCTGTTAAATTTGTACCTGTCAACCAGTTACAACTATGTGCAAAACGGGTCTGTCACCTCAGGAATGACCCTTGACCCCCTCCCCGTGATCTAGAAAAATCATTTGGTACAATATGGATACGTGCATTGTCTAAAACGTGGTATGCAAAAGAACAACGCTCCCTTCATGTACAGACTTGGACACAGATTTTGGTGCAACAGTGACATTTGGATTTTTCTCAGTATTCCGCATTTATTATTTGCACATATGTGGAAAAAAACTTTCCACGTGAAAGGAAAGCAAAATCAAAATATAATGTAGTTGAAAGTTGATATACCTGCAGAACTTCTGACAAAAGTGAATATATCTATAAAATACTTACATGTCCTGTGGGATTTTCTTGGATACCAGGGCCATTGATACAAATAACATGCAACAATAAATTTTAAAACTATTTGAAATTTGGTGATTTAATGTTAATCAAAAATAAATCAAAACGGTACAATACTGCCACATTGTGCACAAAGGGGCATTGTTAATCTTGCAAAAGCCAATTAACGTCTGCATCCCTTGCCTACTCTGACAGGTAAAAGTGAATTACAATTCTGTACTGCTTTTTCCTTGAAACCTTTCTACATAAATCGTTATAAATGGAACAGTTATTCGGCAGTAGAATCAACCATTGGTAGAATTGACGCAAAAAAAAATAAAGATTTTTGCCTAAAGGTAGTTTGTAAAGGGATGTATTCTTGTCATACCTCCACTGTGGTCTGCACACTACTCGATCTACCTACTGCTTGTGCTAATCCAGAACGAGGTCCGACTCAAACTGAGAGTGAGGCTCAGTTTATTCCAATGCTAAAACAAATGTCCCTTAAAAGTTTTCTGTTCATGAAGAATGCCTTTCCATCCCTGCTTCGCAATGATGTCATTTCCTGTAGGATAAAACAAACTTCTACGGCATGTACCTTTAAATAGCAACGATCCATAATATACATCATTCCAAACATGTAAATAATTTGACTTGCGTAATTAAGGCCTGGATTAAAGTACAATGAATAAAGAGACACAATTGACAATAGATAAAAGTATTTATGAGCTCCCTGACTGAGCTCGTACATGGAATAAAACCCACTGCTTCACACACAACAGACAAAAGGCAACTTAGGGAGGCGGATTCCTATTTTTAATGATTTCCAACAACCTTGTTCTTATACAGACTATACGTGACTCAGGCCATGTACCCTGGATCCGGTGGAAACCAACGGCAAAGCTGTATCCCAAACTACAAAAGGAATCAGTGAAAAAACCCAAGCTTAAATCACCTACCCCCTCACCGTCCAAAAAAAACCCCAAAACATTTAATTGATCTACAAATCATTTCCGCGCTGAAATCAGCACGAGCCTCCGAGACGAGGCAAATTGTATGTCAAGGTGTATTTTTGCCCTCAGTTAAGGTAATTAGGCATCATAGAAAAGCTCTACCTTGTGTCATTTACCCCCAGATGCTGCATTGCAGATGGCAAGTTAGATGGACTTCCCTTTGTTATGATCACCACAGTGTGGAATCTTAAAACCATTGAAAAAAATTCTTAAGGAACACACAGGGGCTCTGTGGATACCCCTCTAGCACCTGCAGCAGAGCCTCGGCCTTTAATTGAGTAATTGGCACCTCTGTGACGAGCTCAATGCCATCTGTTGCTGCATTGATCCCTGCAGGCCGAATCTCTGTGCTTTCCTGCATAGTTGGGCTAGTCATGCGAAAAATGACATTGTGTTTGGTCACTGTAGCTGCACGAACCTGTCTAAATTGCTTGTCATATATTAACCAGCCAGAATTGTTAGAATAGGCCATATTCCTTGTGGTTTCAATATACTTCACAATGGACAGGGTCTCTTGCAGATACTCTTTTACATATACTGCAGTGTAAACGAGGAAGACTTGTAACCTGTTAGAGAAATTTTGATCCTCGTACTTTTTCCTAGCTTGGGTAGGTACACGAATATACCCTTCCTGCTCACGATCTGTAATTTCACCTTCAACTATCTCTTCAAGCTGAATGGCTTTCTTTATCAAACTCAAATCAACATAACCTTTGTACAGATTTTAGCCTTCAAGCTGTCATCAGCTCACAGTTCAAGCATCTCTCTACAAAAGGGCATGGGCGAACCCTCAGAGGTCAAGGACTTTCCTATCAACGACTCATGCTTGGTAATGGCATTGGACTTATTTAGGGATGTGGTTATGTCCTCCGTGTACGACAGAGGCATGTAAGTGTGCGATGGAGCCCTGACTGTAATTTGAATCAGGTCATCAGCAAAGTCTGTACCCAGGGGTTGAGTTAGCCTGACTGTCATTAACACCATTGTTTGGCAGATGCATTGCCACATTTGTTGATGGAGATGCAGTTTTCGGGGCCACCATCTTATTGTGTTGTATTCCAACCAATGTTTCTGCTGTGTCACAGTCCTTCACAACAGGGTAATTGTCTTGAGGAATATATAATAAATAAATTATCCTGGTCTAAACCTAGCTAGCACCTGGACAATAATGTCCTGAATCAAGCTTTGTAGCTCAAATGTTGGCTAAACTGGTCGCTGGACTTAGGAGGCTGGAGGTGCCACTTTGGCAACTTTCGTGATGGATCAAGCTTTGTAGCTCGGGTGTCGGTTCAACTGGTCGCTAGGCATAGGAGGCTGGAGGTGCCACTTTAGAGTCGTAACTTCCTGTATTAAATTGGCAGGGTATGTAAATCTGTATGTGTGAATGACATACTTACACATAAATCAACAGTTTCTTCATGTCTGTCTAACTAGATATATCTGTGCATCTAACGGTTTGATATCACTAAGTAAGGGCGTGAATTAATCAGAATTTTTAGTACTGTAATTTATAATGTCCAACTAAAACTAATCACTCCCTTACGTCCCTCTGCGCCATGCAAATGGTGAAGACAAACAATGGCTGCGTTGAAGTAATGCAATCAGATTGAAGACATGGTGCTTGTATATATATATATATATATATATATATATATATATATATATATATATATATATATATATATATATATATATATATATATATATATATATATATATATAGTACAGAAAAACATGAACCATATTCATAAATTTCAAACCCAACAATGACAGCTAAAAAAGAATTTTCCAGAGTTACCAAAGCATCAGCATTCATCTTCCAATTACAACATGAAGAAAAAATTTCACTCCTGACTTGAGACAGGCAGTCACCCATAAAAGTGGGTTTAAACTTTTAACTTTTTTAAACTAGTGGTTTTAAACTGGTCCTCTCAACGTTTGAAATATTCTTCATTAACTATAAACTGTAATGTTTCTAAAATGTATAAGCTAATCCACTCAAAACCCAAATTGTATTATTTCTGCCAAAAATAAAAAGAGACTTGGTAGGTCTATCATTTTTTTGTTTACCTGAATTGTCAGTCAGCTGAGTTTACAGCAAAAGAAGAAAGTAGGCCTACATAGATTTTGTGATATTTATGAATCTGGAAACTTATAAACTCATTCTACCTCCATTATAACTATGAGTCGGAGAACACAGCCCATAGCAATGCATGGCCAATGAAATATTTATCAAATAGTACAGAAAAACATGACCCATATTCATAAATTTCAAACCCAACAGTGACAGCAAAAAGTTTCCAACGTTACCAAAGCATCAACATTCATCTTTCAATAACTATGAGAAGAAATAAATTTCACTCCTGACTTGAAACAGGCAGTCACCCATAAGAGGCAACTGGTGGTTTTAAACCGGTCCTCTCAACCTTTGAAAATTTATTTCATTAACTACAGACTACAGTGTTTATTATTTGTTTTTGTTGTCGTAAATGTGATCCATATTGATAGGACTCTTGGCAAGAGAATCACCTCATGCCGGTGGCAAAGCCAAAACCAGCTCTTTTTAAAAAGTATATATAATTGAATTAAATTATTTTCCGAGCCATAGCCAGTTTTGGAAGCACCATAAAAATAAATATGAAGGGTGTAAATCCTTTGAGTCCGTATAGAAAGAAGGCTTCACCAAGTGGGATCACATATTCAGCCCGTACGCCTGGTGGTATATCGATTCATAGCGACACAGAGACAAGCTATATGTCATCGGCAGCAAAATGCAATCAAAGAGGTCTGGAATGGGCATATTTAGAAACCCACATGCCATTAGGAATATCCATGTGAACATATGCCATGAGTCCAACATATGCATGCATCTAATATGCACGTACAGACACACACCTATCATGCAGATCCATACACACAACAATATCTAGTGTGGCATTATAGTGACGTCGCTTTCAAGACCTCGGAAGCGGTTTTAAAGCTTCCCCGTCGGCGAGGTCTGCTTCACGGGTGAAACTTGCCTCGCGCTCAAGCACTCGGCTCCCTTCAAGACATACCTCGCTGTGAAATTTACCTTGTGGAACCAGAGCCGCAAGATAGTATTTAATACTGGTACCTCAACAAAAATGTGTAAATGTACGCCTGAAGGCAGAACGATAAATAGACAAATGGCAGAGTTCAAAAATGATAACATTCATCAAACTTATAATGATAATTATTAACGACAAGCAAAAGTTAATCTTATAAACACTTCGGCTATATATATATATATATATATATATATATATATATATATATATATATATATATATATATATATATATATATATATATATATATATATATACATAATGTTGCACAAACATTAAGGGCAACAGCGTTTTAGTAAGGCAAAAACAGCAGTGGGAACCAGGTAATGTAAGGTCTCAACTGCGCATGCTCAGGAAGCGAGGTACATTTTCACACGTGAAAAGTATGTCGCACTCAAGACAGAAGAGCAAGGTCTGGATCATGGCTTGGGAGATGACGTGAAAGCTAGCTAGCTTTCATGGCGCATCAAGCCTTTGAGTTGTCTTGAAGCTGTAGATTCGTGAAAGCTAGCTCGCTTTGACGGGCGAGGTCTCGATCATGCAGCACTAGGCCTACACACCTATGCACCATCCTTACCACCCATTCGCATATTTGCATATTTACACCAAGTAATATGTAAAGACCGTGCCAGAAAAAAATATACGTAGCACCACCAACATGATACTATATTATGTATTGGTGCATGCATTCTGTGCATGTATGTTAATGTGTAACTGAACAGAATGTTTCCCATGTGGGAAAAATTGCCAGGCACACAGATCAGTTACCGGACATACCTTTGAAGGTCCACCAAACTTTCCAATAACTATTTTACCTGACTTAATTTATTTATGATCTAACCTGACCTAGCTATTCCTGAACCAGATAATCAGAAGCAAGATTCATTATTAGAAAAGACCAAGGTATTTTGTTGTTGAAGTAGTTATAGGCTTGTATCAAGAAAATCCCACGCAATATTTGCCTCTTGATCAATTTGCATCTCAAGAAGGTTCGTGGAAACATTACCAGGTGTCCCTGGTGCTTGAGGGTCTCGTGTTACTCTTTCTCGCAGGTAATCATGTAAAGGTCTTTTCCAATCTCGGTTACAAGCTCATCTTTCCAGGCTTGAAAGCTTACACCCACCTTAAAACACAACTAAAAGTACCTTTTATAGACATGTATAAATGAAGTTGACATATCATTTGAATGTGTCCCATCACTACATTCTAACAACCTTTCACAATCGTCAATACCTTTGTGCCTCCAAAATATCACCCCATGGGTGTCTACATTAAGCCTAAGATATTTGTTAACGAATTATCATTATTATCCACAACTGCCTCGCCTGTGGACAGCCACTAACTGTATGACTCCTATGAAAACAAAGTCTATCATGAAGAAGAGGTTCCAGTTTTGAGCTAAACTCTGAATTTTTTTAGCTTTTGCTTCAACAT
This sequence comes from Hermodice carunculata, assembly GCA_964020975.1. Classification (NCBI taxonomy): domain Eukaryota; kingdom Metazoa; phylum Annelida; class Polychaeta; order Eunicida; family Amphinomidae; genus Hermodice; species Hermodice carunculata. The sequence goes on along the minus strand of OZ026619.1, from coordinate 20,304,781 downwards.
CACTAATATCTGTTTGCAAGTCACTGCATCCTATCAGCACGAAAATGGCATCTACCTGGTACTGTCAACTTTCGATGTATGTAGAACTTTCAAAGATTGGCATACCTCCTTGACACAGAAAGTCCCTAAGGACATTGGTCCTCAAATCTAATTGAAAGACTAAATGGCCATTATAAACTGCATTTCATAGATTGCCAATGTAAGAATGATCCGCTACCAAGGGGTCTAAAGCTGTTGCTATGTTGAAGAGAGAGAGAGAGAGAGAGAGAGAGAGAGAGAGAGAGAGAGAGAGAGAGAGAGAGGAGAGAGAGAGAGAGAGAGAGAGAGAGAGAGAGAGAGAGAGAGAGAGAGAGAGAGAGCCATTAACGTATGCAACGAGGGGGAAAAGGTGTCAGTAAGTAGGTCTAGAATATTGTACATAACACATGGCGTGAATCAATCAATGCCAAATATAAAAATCTAAACTTAAAAAAATGTGAAATTGTGTTGCAACTAAAAATGAAAAACGTGCTATAATATCTCCAATTTGGGCCTACGACTACAGTTAAAACCTTACTTGTTTGACCACAGAAGACCTCTAAACCTGAATGCTAAAGTGGGTGGGGAATTGACCAGATGTCGCAATTTGACACTTAATCTGATTGGCCCACTTGGACCATGTGACCAGAGCTGCAGGAAGATTTGCCACGACTTTTATTGGCCACATATCATCCAATTTATACAAAAGTTGCGTCGATCTGCTGGTACATAAATACAATCAAATAGACTTAATTGCTGTCAAACCTTGAAACAGGTGATATGAGAAGTAAGATTCTTTGTTCCTCTTTTTCACAGGTTTGAAAAAGGTCATGCATGCAGCTCACTTCTTTGGCATGTCAGTCTCTGGCAACTGTGAATTTTAAACGGTGCAACGGGATGCTGCGTTTCTATGGGCTAATGTGATCAGTGTCACACTCCAATTTTTATATTTATAACAGGACTTAACATCATTATATCTAAACTTTGAGAACTGAATTGTCTTTACAAAACATAGGTCCCTTGCACGCAATTGATCAGCTTAACATATTTATGTGGTAACCTTATGGATGTATGTCGACGTTTTTACATTCACATCAACACAGCTTTGCAGAATTTTCTTAAATCTTACCTGAGATGATGTTTAATGTTCCGACTTAATCTTGATAAGTGAAACGTATTTGGTGAGTGGTAGCTTCAATAGGTTAAATGCAAGCACAAAGCTCACATAATATGCAGAAATATTAAATGTAAGATAAAATACAGTGCATCGTGAAAACTCAATGTCAATGTACAGGGATATGTTCTTCCAAATATAGTACATTCTTTCTATCCCGATATTTTGTCCGAAAATACCCAAGCATTTAGACCATGTTTATACAAAGTGAACCTTTTCACCAAAAATAAATGTAGAACATCCTTCAATTCTACCTGAATATGCCTTGCCTGCGATTTTTGTGTATGATTGCTCGCGCGCGCACAGGTGTTTGTGTGTATGGAACGAAATAAGATTTAGGTCTTAACATTAAGTAATTGACATGATATGTGCACAAACACCAGGAAAGAGAAGGCAAACTCTCTGTGTCCTGAGGATTAGATTTGTGGTTGTATGATGTGGTTTGAATGATGTATTTTAATCCAAATCTGCTCTAATATTTGTATTGATTACTGTATTACAAAGTGGACAGCTTCATGTAGAAGGCGTTGGCTGACATAATTTGGAAAAAGGTGTCTGAGGATCCAGGTAGGTGCTATGATACATTTGCCTAGTTAAAACAGTAAAAAGTGTAATTATACGTGAATAAATTCATCTGTTGAAATTGCATTATAAATGGTACTTACATGCACGAAAATGAAAATTGTATGCACAAACCATATTTTACTAGATCAATAAACATAGTGTATATGCCTATAGACCTTGTTCTCTCGTTTATAAGTATAAAATTTGTCTTCGGTGTGTGGGAGCATTACACTGTCCTAACACAATGACACATGTTCTACTGCATATGCTCCTGTCAGCCAGTGTTTGGTGTAATTCTGATACATCTTCAGATAAAAGATCTTCTGGCTTTGTCAACTGATAATAGCTACTGTTAAACATCGTGATGAATACCCCAGCTTTCATTAACAGATTTTAACTTCTTAAGCCTAAGCGGTATGATCACTCATCGGTACAATTACTGGTTAATGAAGTGCGCTTTGTGCAAAGTGCTAAGTTACATTTTTTGTTGTATGGTGTATTAAACGTGTCTTCCTGGCAACACAACTAAAAACACGCAAGCCTCTGTGAATAAAGTTATGTGGCACTCCAAGGGCTTTTTATGTGGAGGATACGTGTTCCTTTTGTCACAAGAACTGTGAGTTATTCAAACTAACGGTAAGTGTGCTTGTGAAAGATATTGCATATCTATACATTTGTAATTTTACATTTATATCAGAATGAGTATCTTATATAAACATTATTGTGAATGCGCTATATATATATATATATATATATATATATATATATATATATATATATATATATATATATATATATATATATATGTATATCACCACATCAACCAAATTATATATTGATACCATAAAAGTTATGTCATGATTGTATTGCATAGACACCACATCAGTTTACAATAATTTATTTTCAAATTTTACTTTAGCACTATTACCAAACTAAGCTAATAAGGGGTCCTATAGGAAAGTCCCGTTTTGTTGCATAAATATCTGTGTTAGATATAGTCCACATAAAAATATGTATGTTATAGGTAAATAATGTCTCCGATTTTACTTTTTTTTACTTGAATAACTATAAGGCGATACTAGAAATAAACCCAGTTAACGCAATGATATCATATTAAGAAACTTGTAATAGATGAAATGCAAATGACGCCTGCTAGCTGATAATAGCCCCCTTGGGTATAAAGTTCCATAAGTTGGAAACATTTTGAGAGCGTCGGAAGAGATAACTCCAGAAATATTCAATTTTGAGATACTTGCCTCAAATTTTCAAAATGTCCAAACGTAAAGCGCACGACAAGACATTTTATACTGCAAACCCAGAGCACTGTTGCGAACACATATGGTGTCAATTTGACTATTCGGTTATGTATGTATGTATGTATGTATGTATGTATATATGTATGTATGTATGTACGTACGTACATGTGTTTGTATGTATGTATGTATGTACATGTATGCTCAGAACATGTTACACTACTATCCCAGGGCACTGTTGCGAACACATATTGTACCAATGTGACTATACGGTTATGTATGTATGTATGTATGTATGTATGTATGTATGTATGTATGTATGTATGTATGTATGTATGTATGTATGTGTACAATCATGCCTTGCGAAAATAATGTCCGCAGCATTACCTTAATCAAACACTTTTCTACTCCATGGATGATCAATAGTTCAGTGTTTTCTTGTCAGTGGATAACAAGTTTTGTGCACTTGCTGGTGAGGGCATTTGCATGTATTTATACATTACGACATGCGCTGCGATGGTAACATAACCTATTAACATTCGCGTTTGGAGCTGAGCTAAGGTAAGCACGAAACAATTTAAAATACAATATCACATATGGGTAGCGGACGATATTGTAATAATTACAGGGATAGCTATTGTATGGGAAAGGTTTAAACACCAAAAAGATTACGTCTTGTACTATTAAGGCAGACAAATTTGATTGAGGTGTTTATACATATATATTTTGAAGACCAGTTGTATTAGCCAATGCATTGGCTGATTGGCTAGTCCAAAGTAAATAAATAAATTTAAACGAAATCAATCAGGCGCTTTGAAATTGACGGACAAGGTATGATATTGAAACATTTGGGCAAGTTCTGTCATAATCGCAGGACGTCAAACATGCCGTTGAGGTACATATCGAGTGTATGGGAAGGTACTTTGTGATTTAGGTAAAGTGAAGATAATTTTGACCATACCTTTGAAATAAATACGTACTTCGGATATTAGGTAGACGTTTGGTGTACTGGTGAAAATATTCCTGCTGCTGATGTCCTATTACGCACTGAAATGAACGATTTGTGTTCTTGACCATTTGATACTGCATCATGGCATCGCGTACATTACTTAGTTTTTAGTGCCTACATTTGTTGGCTAAAAAGGACAAAGCATGTAAGTGCAAAGCACTAGCGACTTTGTGTGGATTTTTTTTTTTTTTTTTTTTGATGAATCACGTTTGCTCGAAACATCGCTTTACAGCAAGAAGGCTTTTAATTTATCAGCTTTATTATTTAAACACATTCCCAAGTAGCACTCCACTTTGTACTCCCTATCGTGAGGAGAGAAGAAATACTGCTCTCGGTCGTTTCAAACTATGGTACTCGGTAGATACAATACGTCAAAGGATTTGATTCCAGATGTGCCCAGTTACACGCACCATTTACTCAACTGTTCTTATAGATCACAACGTCTACCTTCACGTTATATATAAGCTGTACTTTGACCACATTTTCATACCAAAATAAATTGCTTTTTGCCGCTCCATCTGCAAACAGTGCTAGATACATTGTATATTGTATTAGCTACAGAGGTCTTTTTAAACCTGAGAGGTCGATAATTTTCTCATATTTGCGGTAACACTAACTGCTTTGTAATTCCCGTATAGCCAAAGAATAAGTCTATATTTGTTGATAATTTACCTTTACTGGTTTTACACTTCTCTTATTGACGAAGTATATCCCTTGTACATGTACACGTGTCCTCCAGAGCTTAAATGTGTGTTACATCTGCCCCGTGTGATCATTCATTTTCCTGAAGAGGGATGAAAATAGGGCGTCCCGATTGCCAGGTTATTACATTATGATTTAAATTTGAATTTTGAGGAGAACAAAAAAAATATGTTCAATTGAAATGAAACTCTATTAAACACTCAACCCAAAATTAATATTTAGGAGGGAGATGTAGTGAGTGTATTTCTTATGATGTCCAGGACCGTTTAAAAAAAATAAAAGTCTTCCCTCTTTAGCCGTCTGAAAGGAACATCCACAGCCAGCAAGCATTGTCCCAGTAAACCCTTGAACCGCCACTGAAAATAAAAAAGGAATGCCTGAAAGGTCATTGGATTGGCTTAGAGTGGGACCCTGGACCCCTCGAAATGCAACCCATAGCATTTACAATCCAGCCTCGGCAAAATTATCATGTCTTCTTTGAAGCACTTTAAGAACTCAATACTGTACATCAACTGAAAGTCCTGATTGAAATGTGCGCCTCTATAAGGGCTGTGGCCATAAGCGATGTCTTTCGACAGGTTAAGCAATATTCCTTGGCACATATGATGGAAACGGACTTTATCGACCACAGTGTGTACACGCCACAATAGAGAGAAATATTAAGCATTATGCCAATGCGTATGATATAAAACTGAACAACATGCATGGGACAGTTTGCTATAAAAAAGTCCGAATTCATTTAATTTCAATAAAGTAAAATTGTCCAACCTGAAATTTCACATTATATATTGTGCGTGCGAGAAACTATAGCAGGATCCTATTTGGAGAATCAGTGAGAAAAGCATGTTCTAAGAAAAGTGCGTACATATGGAAATTTGTACCGGTATTGAAATAAATTATTGCTTTGTTTAGAATTATGATTGATAATGCTGCAGCAAATTTCTGATAAACATTTTTTGGGTACCATTTGGAGAAATAGATCTATATTGGGCGTTTTTATATATCAAACGAGGTGAAGTCACTATAGGCAAAAGCAAAGATAAATGATTATGCACGATTTACGCAGCTGTGAGGACAAACGATATAGGCTGGAATACGCAGTAATTAGGACAAACACTTACTGTAGCAGAAAATACTATTAGAATTAGCATCTTCCATCAGCTTCCTTTGCAGTTGTCATACTTTCTTAACCTGAATGAAACAAAGAGGATTTAAATAGCAAAATTTCACCAGAGGTGCTTCCTATCACTGCTAGATGGAACCCTTGATGACGAACCTATTACCCCAACTCCTTGTAACGGAAATATATACCATCAACACAGTGATACACCACTTCTACCAGGAATTGATATTTGTTGCTTATATATGATAGCACACATACTTAACATTGTACGCAAACAAGTTACTTCAGCAGCATGAACTGAAAATAACATTTGCTAGTAAATTTGAAACTTCTTGCATGGAATAGAGCTCATTCCTTTTTAGCATTTGTGGGAGACCATCATAGTGCAGTACCAATACAGCACCACGAGGTGTGATAGGATTAGTCATATCAGATTGTATATTTTAGATATATTTTCCAGCAGAATCTGCAGATAATTATACTGCATTTCTGTGTCAATGCGAGGATGCTTGCACATATATGTCATTTGCACTATTCTTGAACAAAAGTCATTTTCGCACAATCAAGTGATGAATGTTGAATTTCCAATTTTTGTATCCAGTATCATTATAAAAACAATGCACGTTTGGCCAACTCATGACCATATTAATATGAAGCAAGCGATTCCGTTTTGATGTAATATATGAAGGCAGGTCCCTCGTTTGCCCCTCGGTTACACCGTGTAAACTGCAAGGATTGAAAGGGATTGCATCTTGCGGAATTGCATCTGCCTCATGTTCCTGTTCATGATTTGTTTCCACAACACATTTTTATAAATCATATAATTTTTGTTAAACTTAAAATATGGGCCAATTGCAAGTACTTGCTCGCCTTATACCTTACGGTAATTCCAATGATACCAACCTACGATATCTATATGACGTTGTCACAGTATCTTTGGCTCATGGGAGCACACGGAGACATCCAACAGTTTCATGTTGACGCCTTTAATGGTTATCCTATTCTACTAAGCCCTACAACGTGGTAGGAACACATTTTCATTACCTCAGCTGACTTGTTAGCCAGCTGAGCTAATGGGATGCTCCTTCTTCTTTTGTCCGTCAGTCCATAATTCTAATTTTCTTCTGCAAAACCGTCAGCCAGATTCACTTAAAACTCGGCGGGGATATACCTTGGGTGGGTCTCTACAAGTTTGTTCAATTGGTCCCACTTCAGCGATTTCTTTCAAAATTTTTTTTTTAGCTAATCTCAAAACATATTCTCCGCAACTGTTCACCCAATCGCTTTGATATCACACAGGGACACTTTGATGGACTTCAGGTTCTTACTTTGTTCACCAGGTGGCGCTGCAATTGTTATCCTATTTGTTATGACTTGGGTGTGTTTTTGCTATTTTGGACTTCTTCTAGAGACCCTTCACTCAGATTAAGCTGAAACTTGGTACATAAGCGTTCTGTGGAAGGGTTTTTTTTTTCAATACGGGCACTTGTTGGTAAATGCACCTTGACTATTGATTACTATAGAGATTCTAATGCTAAATCACATTTTTTACTTCTTATCTGAAAATGTCATGCAGATTGACTTCAAACTTGGTGTCAGTGTACCTTGTTGGGTTTCTACCAGGTTTGTTGAAATGGTCCTCCTCTAGTGATTTTTGGATATTTCATTGAATTCGGTGGGAAAATCTTCTTTTCCAAAACCGCTCACCTGATTGCTTTAATAGCACACAGAGATATTCCTAGAGGTTCTTAGTTTTTAAATTGTTCATTAGGTGGCACTGCAATTCTATTCTATTTTTATATTTATTCTTGGGTGATTTCGCTATTTTCGACTTCTTCTCCAGAACCGTCTTCCACCTTAAGCTGAAACTTGGATAACATATTCCTTGTGCAAGGGTCAAACAAAGTTGTTGACTAAGTGGCATTGCAGGGGATCTCTGATTTTTAACGATTTTTTAAAAAATCAGGTACCTATTGTTAAATGCACCTTTCCTATTGATTACTATGTACTGCTACGTCAATGGACATTCTACTGCTAATTCACATTTTGGACTTCTTTAAAGAAATCGTCGATCAGATTGGCTCGCAATGTACCCTGGGGAGTCCCTGCCAACTTTTAACAAATGGGTGCGCACTAGTAGTTTTTGCTTTTTTATGAATTTTATTTTTTTTTGGGGGGGGGGGGTCTTTGAAAAAGTTTTCATAGGAACGGCAAACATGGAAATTTCTTGTAATGGTTATAAATTAAATAATTTTGCTCAGATTTTTTGGATGAATGCTTTCTTATTCTGTGCAATTGGTCAGTGATTTGGGGATCTTATATGATTTTAATTTTATTCTTTTTAGGACAACTGACATGAAGTTTACTGTTCACTTGATAACGTAAGAGCTACTTTTAATTATCACCTTGACGTTGCACATGTTTATGTTTCTCTATGCAGGACGAATTTAATCTCATTTCTGATGTCACAGTGCAACATACATCAATTTTACTCCTTACTATAGCTAAAAAACTATTGAACTCGGACCTTGATGTTGCACAGCTTAGTGTTCTTCCATATAGGTCAGACTTACTCAGTACATAGGTGACCTTGACCCTATTCCAAGTTCACAAAACCATAAGTGTGATGAATCTCTAGGTGGGCTGAGCATGGGTTATTCACAATCTTATTGAGGTTTTCTTTCAGGGAATGTGCAATTAGTATAAAAGAAGTACTGAGTTTTGTTTTCGGCGATGTGGTATGTAACAATGAATACAGTGAACTGGGCCGTGTCGATTATGGTATTCAAGCATACCTGCCTCTATTGAGCCATTCTTTTTAGTGAATGGGGATTTGGTACACTTGACCTGAGCGTTTCCCTTTTTCGGCCAGGTCATTGATGCCGAGGCTAGCTTTTTCGACACTCGGCCGTGCCGTGGTCACAAATCATATAATGTATTATATCCGATAAACTCATTTGCTATGGGACTGAATTGGTGTCCAGTCATCCAAAACATGATGATACCATATTATATAAATAGACTGATACAGACATGCTTTTCAGGCGTCTGTCATGAGATCCAGATAGTGGACAAGAGCTACCCTGGCATCGGCATTTCTTGCCATGAATCCCAGTTGCACTGTTTCATAAAATGATCGAAAGTGACAAACTGACTGAGAGTGTCTGCGCAGTTATCAGCTTCTAGCTTCAGAGAGTGTTGGACCTGAGCAGGGAAAAGAGAAATGGGGGTATAAAATCCATTTTCTTGGTAGCTAAGGTGTACGCATTATGTGAAGTTTTCAATCCAGCTCAGATATTTTTTTCTATTTTTTTCTTCTTTTTTCCTTATTTTTGAAAATTTCCTGTTCTATTACGACAATGCACAACTGTTTGTCCCTGTAAATCTTTCAATATAGCACTAAAATCTTTTGGACATTGGATATAGATATATGTTATGATGTTCTGAAACGAAATTGCCCAATTTTAGCCTCATGACTTTTTAAGATTAGTAACAATTCATGCAGTTTCTCTCACCAATATCAGGTTATTATCAAATGCAAGCGCTCACCAGATACAGCTATGTGATATTGTGCGTTGTTTCCAATGTGGTCATTGTTGTTGTTTGGAAGGAAGAATGAGCTCTTGATAAATTACATGGGTCAGCATTACCTGACATGTCAAATAATATGGTATCACGCAATTTTGTCAGTGGGCGAATCAAACGTATGTGCACTAACCAAATGCTCGCTATCATTCAACGTCGTTGCAATGCAGATCATTTTTATATGCCGTTTTAGCATCCTTAACCTCCCATTTAAAAACTGGGCCAGTTTTGACACAATGTTATCTTTTTGCTTTCTAACAGTTGTGACTCGCTCGGTCTTTTAAAGCATACGTGTTCAGCCCTCTACTTCGTCTTGCATATGCTCTGAAAGACCTCGGTCGTCACATCTGTTGATCGACACACGGCGCTCGTAAAGAGTGCAGAGATTCTCTATATAACAAAACAAATCATTCGTTGGTTGCAGTGTTCATTTCTGAAACTTTTAAATTAACCCTGAGAGTCTTGATGCTTCTCCCATGGCCAAAGATTATTGACTTGGCACCAAATTTGACCCAGTTTAACTAAAGGCGGGATTAGCATGTGATGTGGCCCGGTTGTGTGCAAAAAATCATAATGAGGTCTAGCAGAGATATTGATTTTTTAAATGTTATGCACGTTTATACTTTTTTGCACCTGATGCTGCTGACACTTTCAAATTTGCAACTGTCAAAGTAATACCCTTCACCACCAAATTTCGTGTATATATTGAGTGTGATCACACCCCACTGATGGTATCAAACTGCTCTATTCAAACAATAACAGTTCAATCATACAAATGTGATGCTTAGGAAAGAAAATATTTTATCTGTGAATATGTACAATTTGTGGAAGAGAATATGTATTGTTATTGAACCCCAGCATGGTACGTTGACACTCTCCTTCTTTCAATTTGTTCTGGAATATTTGCAAGAAATGTTCGTATATTCATGGTGAATCTGCTTGCAATTTGAAAACATCAGACATGTTTCAATCGGGATCATGTATTTAACCTAAAAAAACAGAAAATAGTTAATATTAGTGTACATTACATAACAGAAAATGGTGCAGTCAGGTATGAATTTACTCGTGTTAGTTATAAGCGATCACAATGTCATAAAACATGGCGTCTCAGTTATGAATGTACGTGAGAATGCACACAAAATAATTTATGACATTGGCCAACCATGATTTAAGTAAAGATATAATTCAGAATATAATTTGATAGTCCTGAAGATGTTACCTTACATATATCTTGTGTATGTGTGCTGACAAATGACAATAATAGTTACTGTTGTTTGTGTATCATGTAATCAATAAGTTGTCTTTTGTCTTATTTGTTTCTCCCATTGGTTAACTGGTATATTTTTTTAAGTGCTGCTGTTGTTAAGTGCGCCATGAGTCTGAACTTACAACGTCGGCTTTGGCTGCCAGTAAACACTAGCGGGATGATTTATGTCTGAACAGTCATCACGTATACCGGTATTTTAAAGGTGTGTTCTGCCTACAACAACATTGAGAGATGTCGAAGCTACCACGTCAATTTTACGTTTTTAACAAAATAACCAATCAACATGCCGTTTGCATTTTAACAGGTTGCGGCATGTGGACCACATAGATTGGGCCCTGTTGGGTCAAAGGGAAACACAGCACGACATAAAGATCGTACAGAGGGATCAATATCTGGGAACTAAGTGATCGTGTATCCTGTTTAAACCTGCAAGCAGTTTGGTCTCCAAATGGTATGCAAGCTACCCATAATTAGTGTATGTGCATATTTATAGTCTGCAAGGCATAATCAAATACATTGAAAACTAGTGCAGATGCATGGGAACATGCCCAGATACCTGTCACATAGACACCTTATTGATGTAAGCTGCCAATAGCCGATTGTTACGATTTTATATTGTCTTGATAGGATTCTCCATAGTGAATTAAATTTTGAGATCCGACAATTATATCTTTACTGGTTAATTTATATGGGCGGCGAAGTAAAGAATTCCTCAGTCCTGTGTCTGCATTCCTTTTGAAATAAAACGCACCAGTTGGGCTCAAAATTTGCTGACTTGGCAAATTGATCCAGAAATTGTCTACCATACTACACGGTATGTTGATAATCTTATATAAAACTATGGTTGTTTTGTTCCCCTAGATTATAAAAAAGATTCAGTGACTTTAAATCTCTAACATTAAATAGCAGAGGTAAATCATATGTTGTGATGTCATATGCAACAACATATTTTAGTATGGCGATACAATCGGTCAGGCTAACAAGGAAGGTTAATCTTCCCAATGGTTCCAGTTGGTGACCGAAACGTTTCCTGTGGATTTGGATGCAATCAAACACTTACTAATATCAAAGATAAACTATAAACCAAGTTTAAATGTTTAATCAATAGCAGTAATAAAGTGAGATCCAACGTTCATATTCACTTCGTTTGTTTTTGTAAGTTGATATCAGTTAAGCCAGCCAAATTAAGTATGTTGTGATATATATTACCATGCGACGGGCAATTGATTCATATAAGTGGGTTATTCAGATAGCGTTTATAAAAACACGGCCGTTTCTAACAAAGTTAGGCTAACACATATGCAGTGGAACTTTTACCAATAAGAAGTAAGGTCTGCCAATGTCATGGCCATAAGCTGAAATGCTAACACACATGCACGCGGCTTCTACAAAATACACCTTATTGGTGGTTAAAGAAGGATGTCCCGGGATATATTTATAACGCATTAATTAATCAAATAGGTTTGAATAAGTTCATGTAAACTGAAGGTTCCATCCATTAGCTGATTATTTCCAATATACATGTAGGAGAACCTGTTTTCAGAGAATGTCCTACTAAAACGATCATACTTAGAGTCCATACAACAATATTTGTACCTCCTTTTCAAATATTCTCATAAAGTAAATACCTTTTGTGACTTTTTTGGTTTCGAAAATCCTCATTCAATAGAAATACCAATTAAGCAATTGACCTTGGCATCACTGAGTGCATCTGTATAAGTATAAGGAAGGATAATTAAAATCCAATATAATATCAGATTTGTAGTTCCATTGAAAAGAACGGAAAGGAAATATAAAGTTAAACTCTCGTGAAGTGGTATTTGCCCAAAGCTGATCCTTCTTCAACACAAAAAGCTTCCCCCAACAACGTATGCATATGTATATGTGTATTTGTTTTTGACAACGTATGCATTTATAAATGTATGCATGTTCGTTTATATATATATATATATATATATATATATATATATATATATATATATAAAAATATATATATAAATATATATATATATACATATATATACATGTGTGTGTGTATGCGTGTGTGTATGTGTTTATATATGAATGTAGGTAGGTACGTAGGTATACATATATGTGTGTATGTATGTATGAACATTAGACATTACTTTTTATTTCTGCAAATAATTATCATTTGTGATATTTGCGTGCCTGGTATCCTTTGTGGAGTTACAACTGCTTATGAGTTTGAGAAATGCCTCTACCACTTTTCTAACCACAAGGGGTATCAGACATGTGCATTGCTAAATCCGAAATCTTCCTTCACGATACGCATTATTTAAAATTCATACTTTTAGGTGGAAACTTAACAAGGACCGACCACCCTATCACTTTGATCGAGGCCATACGTAGCCATGAATTTAAATAGAAGAATATGAAAACGCACACACACGCGTACTTAATTCCTCCAACGTGTCACTACTATAATTAAAACACCCTTTTAAATAATTTTATCAATGTTAAGATACACTTATGACGAACAGAGGAAGGGTTTTGTCATCTGTGACAGTGCAACATGTAGTTATGTAAAACGGGGATTAAAATTCAAGAAGAATAGCCTATCTTAGATCTACAAATTAAATGGTTATGTTCCTAGTGCCAACAAGGGGTCAGGTCGATTTCTGATACTTTTGTGTAAGTTTAAATTTAAAGCGCTGGTTCTATGCTTGGATTTTGGGGTTGTCGGGTCTATTTGGTCTGAGAAAATACATTAATATGTATATGAAATACTTCTCTTGCTTGGAGAATTGGAGAAATGGCACGCAGCTGTAGATAACTAAGTATGATCATGTCTGACCATACCAGCCTTCTTCTCGGAGATTTGCTGATGTTTTTCATTGCTGCTCAGCTTCCTATTAGCGGATGTGGTAAGCATAAAATCGCCTTTACGCCATGTTTTCATGACAAATGCACTTAAAAACTTAATCTGTTCATTAACATATTATGAACATGCTATATTTTCTTGCAAACTTGCATGAATGGAATTAGGAATCAGGATTTTTCAAAATTGATATTGCTTTTTTAACATAAATATAAAACTAAAACCAGGATGCAAACCTTGGTGATATGCCTGTTGTCATTCATTAAAGGTGGTGATCGCGTTTCTGTCGTTCGTGTAACAAACATTGCCTGAATGGGACCACCGTAGGGAATATTAGTATATACCACTTATTTGTGTGTTGCGATTTCGGGTGGTTGAATCAATCACAGTCAGGTTGTGCTAAACTTCACAGCAAAGTAAAGCGCAGCTTGGGAGTTTAGCACTGCTTCACTGTAACTAATTCGACCACCCGACCCAAGAAAGGTGAATCGATGATTATTATGACATGTTTATTGGTTGACACTCGGGGAATCTCAAAGCTTCATCACATTACCGTTGACGTTTTAGCACGTAATTGTCTCGAGATCAGGAAAATATTCTGGCGCAATATTTGCTTCAATGGCTGCTGCTACAACATGGTTTTCTCAACCCTTGAGCATTAATTCATCTTGTGGACAGGAATGCTGTGTTACCAGTAACGCACAGACAATTTAAATAACCCAGGTTTAAAAGATTTTATCGATAAATGGCAAAACGCATACATAAAATATTTGTAAATAATTATATTTTAAAAAATCATCTTTTTGGTTTAATTTACACAAGAAATCTGTATTATCAGTAGAAAAGCAGCCACTAAACATTTTTATCCTCTAGAGGGGTGCAAACAACAGCGGATTCAACAAATATGGCTGATTTTTTCTACTTGCAATGTAGCCACATAAAGTTCCCTGCAAAGGCCCATCAATATATTTACAATGAAGCAAATGGGCCAGAATTTTAATTGATGGAAAAACTGACAAATTTATTTAATTTGTGCCTCAGACCAGCCACCACTGGGTCACAAAATAGTTTTCTCAGTAAGACAGAAAATATTGATACACTTTAAAGGTTTATCACTTTGCCGATGCACTGTTTCTAGGCCAAAATTGAGAACAGTAATGTTTTCGTGTACAGTGGTGTGTAAAGCTTGTTATATTTCTAAAATACCCAGGCATTTCATTGTGGTCATATCCACCTGAATAATCCTTCAAATCTATCATCACCTTCTGTTGGTCAAGCTGAGCAAAGATGTGCTATGGATGGTTAGAGTGCGGGTGCATCAGACAAAAGTAGGCAGGTGCATGGACAAATGGGTAGAAAGCTGATTTTTTCAGGATAGGTGTAGAAACCCATCCTGATCCCATGCAATACTCACCAAGTTCACGCCTGAGGCATTTGGGGAATTGCAGATGGCCGCCATAGCAACAGCCAACTTTGGAAATATTTGAAAGATTTGAGAATTTGTCAAAGACAGACATAATAACTATGATTTATTTACGTAATTTCGTAGTTTGATATAAGTGGAGTCTAAAGCAGCTATTGGGATTATTGTTACGCCACCTAAGTAGCATCAATACAATATGGCATCCATCATCATTCATCATAAATAGGAGAAAATTAACTGTTATAACTGTACAGTCATGGTGCTTTTCAACCAACATTGGCGATATCGGTTATGTTAATTTGTTTTTGCGGCGTGCTCATCAAAATTAAGAAGTTCAGTATTCCCGTTCAGTTAATGTGATGACCATGTAGTCAATACTGTATTACATACCTGCAGACGTTTTCAAAGATTGGAAACCATCTGTCTTTAAGCTGTTAGAGAAATGCCATCATAAAAAGCTTTCTTCTGTATCTACCCAGGTAACCTTACGAAGCCAGGATAAGGTCTGACCGGGGTGATCACACATGCATTAAACCATGGATGTGTATGTACGGCAGTATTGGTAACAGCTAGACCAGTTGGCTTCAATTAAATGTGAAAACTAATGCTTTTGGTCATCTAACAATCTCTGTGCAAATATTACACAGTGGAAATTTCATCTTTTGTTCAGTCAGTCTTGTAAAGCAAATAGTTCATCCATTTTTGGCATTGATGTTATAACAACTACATGTCTCCAAAGCATAAATGAAAAGGCTAACGGGAGAAATGATGTTTGGGGGATGCTGTCAAATTGCGTATCTCAAATCAGATTAAGCTTGTTGGTGCTGGGGTGAAGTATCATTGGTCCAATATGGAATTCAACCTTTGCTAATATTAACACCGTCTTAACATCAACACGATTTTGTCTAAATTTAACAGGTGAACATCACCATTATGAATAGTTAATATGACCAAGGAGGGTAAAGAGAGTGGATTCTTTCTACCTTCTTTGATATGACCAAGAAAACTTACCGTCATGGCGTACTTTCATCATTAAAAATCCTTTGCTTTAGCTGATGACTACAATTTCGTAGGGTAGGATCCATGCAAGGTCGCAAGTATGAGGATGGTTAACAACTGATTTTTAAACAAAGTGTAGGAGCGGAACTTGTGGTAATAATAATAATAATAATAATAATAATAATAATAATAATAATAATAATAATAATAATAATGATGATGATGATGATAATAAAAAAATTATTATCAGTAGTAGTAGTAGTAGTAGTAGTAGTAGTAGTAGTAGTAGTAGTAGTAGTAGTAGTAGTAGTAGTAGTAGTAGTAAATAGTAGTAGTAGTAGTAGTAATTTCAGACTCTTAGCTTTCCCGGGACAAATCGAATTCGGACACAACCAGTTGCGTATACTTAATTCATACATAAATTCATCATTAGAAGGGTTACCGTAGCACTGATGCAAATATGTTTGTATCAACAATTTATTGGCACTCTTTTTCAGCACATGGCTGTAGGTACACAATATCTTTTGCATACTATGGAGGTAACATCACCAATACAGCCAGTGGGAAGACCTGCCAACGTTGGGATTCCCAGATACCACATTCGCATGCCTATAATGAGCATACAATGTTCCCTGGTGGAACTGTGAGCGATTCAGCAAACTACTGTCGAACCCCAGGACATGGAATGGATTTGGATAAGCCATGGTGTTTCACGACAGACCCGAAAACACGTTGGGAATATTGTGACATACCAATATGTGGTATGTCTTTTTTTGACTGTCTCTGTTTCATATAGAGGCAAAGTATATTTTTAAATTATAGGCCTCAAGATAAAAGGTAAAGTCGCAACCGTAAAAAAACGAGTGGCTCGCGTGGAAACTTGAAACACACTTGTTAAGTTGTGTTTCTTATAGACATATTGTGGAATATACAGCCTCATCATTCCTTAAACTATTTTATTTATAGTTTGCTCAAGCAGAAAGCGCTTTTTAGAATAGCGGGTGATAAGAAACATACATTTTTAACATAATCGAAATATTCTGAGGAGGTACTTGAAAGCAACGCAGAGTATGCATTGAATTTTTTGATTGGTTATGTTGTCATTTTGTTGCGATGTTATGCTGCTAACACAGACTGCAGGCTTTCAAGGAAAGGAGGGGAGTACGTTGGATACAGAGCTGTTTCGGTATCGGGGAGACAATGTCAGAGATGGGACAGTCAAATACCACATGCACATAATATGACCGAATCCATATATTTTCCTGACAAAAACATTACCCAGTCTATGAATTACTGCCGAAATCCGAATGAAAGTGTAGCGCTAGGTCCCTGGTGCTACACTATGGATTCCAACGTGCGTATGGAGTCTTGCAGTGTGCCATATTGCGGTTAGTACTCGTAATATTTCCACATCAAATTTATATTAAGCCAAAAGCGCTTTTGAGAATAGCGGGTTATAAGAAACATACATTTTTAAAATAATCGAAATACTCTGAGGAGGTACCTGAAAGCAACACAGTGTATGCTTTGTATTTTTAATTGACTATGTTGTCATTTTGTTGCGATGTTTTTATATCATGCTTTCATCCTGTTATAAGAATTGCTTCATATAGGTGCACACTGTCCCTTTAACCTCTCCTGTGATTATATATATGTATAGTGTGTGTGCGCCTGCGTGCATGCGCGTGTGTGGATGTGTGTGGAAAAGGCCAAAGCAACTTCCGGTTCCCAGTTCCATTGATTATAACTGAATAACTTATTAGGACGACCTCTGTCCGTATTTAATATAATAAGGCCTGCATAATTGTGCTATCTTTTATAAAATGGTGTACCTAAGATATCAGCAAGAACACAGAAAGGTCAACGGTTACATAGACTTACAGTACCGTTTATTTTAAACGCGAACATCCATGTGTTCAGCAGTACTGATAATCAACAGATCATCGTATGCTGTGAATTCAGATACCTGCTAATGGTGATTGGATATTGTAGTAACGGAATTCACATATTCATACCTCTTACGGTGTGTTTCTTCTCTTATTCTCTCAGACTGCCGACGAACAATACTTGGGACTGAGTACCTCGGGAAACGAAGCGTTACAGCGTTAAATGACACTTGCCAAAGATGGGATCAACAGACTCCACAGATTCACATGTTGACTACAAGGCACGAAGTTTTCCCTGAAAAAAACGTGACGGCCGCAGAAAATTTTTGTCGCAACCCGGACTTCGAATTAAACGGTCCATGGTGTTATACCTTAAACCCAGGTGTTCGTTGGGGATACTGCTACCCAAACTTCTGTGGTGAGAGAACACTCTAATAATATACCAACATGCATACATGCTTGCACACATACACACTTACGAACATACATACATACATACATACATACATACATACATACGTACATACATACATAGATACATACATACAGAACCAAGAGTGATGCATATGTAAAGCAAAGTTCATATAGGATGTCAAAAGAATGTTAATTATGTCCGTAACCAGTCAAATGGCCGGCTTTTGTTCAACTGTCTTCTTGCAGGAGGACCACCACTCGTGCTATAATGAATTTATGATAACTAACAGTATTTAGTTTTTCTATCTATAAAATTGTATGCTGATTCAATAAATCTAGTTTATGTATCTTACAATAGTAGAAGCTGACCACAGATGCAGATCAAGTATTCATTAATGTAATCAATAGCTATTAAAGTCAAGTTTAGAGTTTTGACAAATATGTTACAAATGTACACAGCTTTAAAACCTGCATAACCTGGTATTTGTCAAAGTGATAGAGTCCAATGACTTTAAACTTGGATCAACGGATACATGATTCCAAGATTTACCTAATAAGGGACATGCTACATGTGAAATGGTTATCGCATAATGTCTTTATTAGGTTTCAGACTCGGCAAGTGCTTACAGTTTATTCGGAGAGTTGATTCTTTGCAGAAACAAATGTGAAACCAGTACAATGATCTGTTCATCTTTAGATTTTGAGACACGTTGGACATCATTCGGGAACAGTTCATATCATGTTGCCTACGTTAAGTCAACTAAAATATCGTGGCTAGAAGCAGAAGAAAAATGTCAAACTGTTGGAGGCCATCTCGTTTCTTTCCAAGATGCCAAAGAATATGATTATGTAAAGACCTACGTTGCTGAAGAAGACATTTACATAGGTGCGGAAATTCTTCAATTATAGATACAGGGGTGTCTAAAAATAGTTGCGCGCCATTGATAATAATCTACAAACTCAAATATACACAATTTATTATTTCTTGGCAAGCAGTCTGTTTCTAAACGTTTCATTTTCGCCCATTCTATACAGACTTATGAAGTTCGGTTTTGACCGCACTGCGTAAAATTAATTATAGACATCAGTTTTGTTAATAATGCTTTACGATGCCAATCTTTGGTTAAAACACGGGAAACATGCGATGGATTGTTTGGAAGTATATCACGCATCGTTTGATATCTTAGTAAAAGCGGACTAAGTGATGTGCTGCATACACCCTTTGTGTACTTTTTTGTTTCCTAATTTTTAATAATGCTTGTATTTATTTTATGATGCATATGGATTATGTCGGCACGTTCTCTGTTATCAAAATTAATTTTGAATATATTTGATAACGATCCTGTATTAAAAAAAAACATGAAAGAAACACTTTGCGTGCTACCATGTCTTTGTTGGTTAAATGGCTGCTACTGTTTTGTTTTTTTTCCCATTTTTGTGGCGTTTTTCTAGGCAAGGAGGGTCTATATTAAGTTTGCCATACCTCAGTGTTGTATTTGATTGCTTAACGACACGAAACACACCGAAACTATTTGCGAGTTTAGTCGCTTATATCTCCAAAAGTATTTTCTGTACTACACCCAAACCGTATATCTGTGTTTGTCATGATCGAAAGATGATGTACGCATGTGATCGGAGTTTTATAATCTCTAATTGTTAAATAAATATTGGCTAGTATGTCGACAATGGAAGAGGTTAAAAAGATCGAAATAAGTCATTGCGTGCTTGACAAAAATTGAGAAAAAGATGTGTATAATGTAGGTTATATATTTGCAAAAAAAAAAAAAATTCAGTAGTTAATTATGGACTTTGAAGTAGCGATATCAGTCTTGTGAGGCGTCAGAACTGCTTGAACTACTGACTTGCCCTCTGACGTCATGTGGGGGTGGAGCCTTAGCGCTATCCAGAACTTAATCCGTAGCTTCTTGGCCATCGGTATACATGTGCACAAACTGGGATGTACAAGCTCACCCAGTAACGAATAATCAAATGGAGTATACAATCAGCAAAATGGAAGGCTATGCCGGATTCGATCTTAAACTGAATACAGATGTCCAGATAACGTGTTCGTGGACGGGATCACAGCATCGGTAAATTGAAACGGCAACACACATTTCTGTAAAATAAAACCTTCCGACCCTGTTTTCAAAAGTTTCCACACCCGAATCCTCTTTTTAAAATAAAGTATTCTCAGGAGGCGGAAAAAAATCAGCAAAACTTCAATTTACGCAAGACATTACGAAGTGTGCGCAAGCCGGGCTACGAATAAACAACAATAGCCAACAAACAGCGTGACAGCACGTCCTAAGCATTTCGAGATTTGATACGTTCGTGTAGAAATTTGGGTACATTTGACCATGTTCAACCCACTTCGTTATTTTCATCCATGCACATTTACAATGCTGAAAACATGTGGCCCTGATTCACTTTGATATCAAAATCAAATGTTACTTTGGCTCTGCGCGACTGTTCACAATGTATTGCATGTTCCAAATGGCGCCCAACAACACCTGCGTCTTAGCTATGGTATGTATTGCATTTTGGATTTGTAACTGACGATTATATATGCTTTCAAAATATTTTAAGGACCGTTTGCCCGTAACTCAGAGACTAGACACATGGAATCTATCTAAATATTATGAAAATGATCACCAAACAACTCTGAGTTTGAGTGGATTTCACAGCAAAATACCAGGCTACATAGCGTCACACATTGGCTAGCCTTTTTATTTACTTTCAACTCGCTTATAGTTGATTAGAACGATTTTAAGGTCAAACGGATGGTCGTTTGTTGGTACGGCTTGATTGTCTTTTCTTCTGCCGCAATTGCCCTGTCTGTTCAATCTGGTTCATCTTCATCAGATAATGTGAAGAATAAATTCCGATTGCCATTATCATCATGATTCTCATTATCATTGCCGAAGTTCTCCTGTCTTGTCATGTTTAGCATTGATGCAGTTCTCTGGGCTATCGCACGCTGCCTGAGAGAAAGGTTGCGTTTGTGGCGTCCGCAACAGGTTCTCGCCAGTGGCCAGAATCTAGAGTAAAGTTACGCCTTTGGCTTGCTGACGAGGCTCATTTTAAATGCATTAAAATCTTCATTTTAAGTTATGATATATGTGTAAATTCCCCTGATACTATTCCTAAGAAATTTGAATCCAAACTTTCTGCTAAGTTCGACCCCCATCAATCAATCGAACTTTTAACGTGATTGAATAAATTAATTCGCATGTTCACACAATCAATCGAAAGGTACATAATCAACACTTTCGTATTGCAATGGACAAAGAATGCCCTTTAGGGTCAGGTGAGACTGGATATATGTGACCTGAACCATTCTGATTTCAGCTGACATGTTAGCCCTGTTATTAGCTTCTGTCCGACATTTGTCTCCCCGTCCACCGTTATTTGGTCGTACATACATTGCCCACAATTAACCTTCCCGACCTCTCCAAAACCGTAAGCTGGATCCTTGTAAAACTTTAAATTTACCATGGGTGAGTTCCCTCCAAATTTGTTGAACTATCAGGTTCCAGTGGTTTTCACATGAGTTAACTTGTCAGTTAGCTGAGGTCAAGTAGCTTGTTTTTTTTTTATTGACCATTTGTCCTTCCCTTGCCGTCCGTTGTTCACAAACGGCTTTTTTTTCTCAAATTCTTCCCCAAAACCCTAAGTAATCACAATCCAGTATTGTTTGGACCTTTGGGAATTTGTATTCATTTTTTTAAAATCTTACAAATTGCATGCGATATCACTACATATATGGCTGTATAGAGCCATCATTTGCATAATGGGGGATTAAGGATTGCACCAAAAAAGATGAGAAAGAATTAAAAACATTAACATGGCTTCATACCTATAAATGGACCATAGCTTGATACCTGCATCGGCCCACTTTACATATCAAAAGCTAAATTTTGCACAGGGAGAAAACCCGAAAATGACATCACTCATAGCCAAATTAGCAGTTAGGTCACAAAGAGGAAAACCCAACACCAACAAAAACCACAGCAGTATTTGTACTTATGACCTCCCTATATCTAACATATAGAACTTATAAGGGTTACCCAAAAACATACATGTGAATAAATGTACATCGAAGCAAGATTTGAAATTATAATCCAAACACAAAATTATAGCTACAGTTAACCAGGTTTCAACTTTTTTTTTATGGCATTGAGGTTCTCACTAATTGCTTCATTGTGTTGAACACAAAAACTATTTTACACATGACTGTATACTTTTCTGCCCTGTATGTTTCATTCACATTTTACACAAATACATCTACTTATCTTAAAGATCACATGTGTCTTCACACTGAAACTAGTTTACTGTGTGTTTGTGTGATGTTTTCCCCATCTGTGTTTACTTATTTGATTTGTTTTGATGTATACAGATGTATTTTTCTTTGCGTATTTTGTTTAAACTTTCTTTCGTCTGTTAAATACCACAAACCTGTCCTACAGTTCCTCTATGTGACTTCTGTAAATTTGAGCTGCTGCTTCGTGGTGACGACCACAATGTGGCACCAGTTCATCAACTTTACTTGCCAAGAGTTGTACCGACCAAGTAAGGTTGAATCAAGCAAGAACAACATGCAGAAACCAGTGAACCCCAGTGGGAGTAAATTTCCTATCTAAGCCATACAGCAGTCCTTTTTAGGACCCCCCCCCCCCATCCTCACAAATGTTTGAACAAATTTGGTGTCAGTGGATTAAATATCATTAATTCAGTGACCCCTCCTCTCTTCTTCCTTTCCCTCTCACAATCTCCCTCCTCCCTCTCCTCTGCCCTCTTGCCTCCTTTCTCTCCTCCTGTTATACAGTGAAACTTTACAAGTACGATGAGTGCACAGTGCGAGCTCAAGGTCAGGATGACAAAGGATGTTGCACTACTGCCATAGGCGTAATATAACATTTAGAGGGTCAGACAACCTTGTGAAAATTTGGTATTAATGTATTAAGTATCACTAATTCAGTGACCCTCCTTCTCCTCCTTTCCCTCCTTCTCCTCCCTTCTCCCCTCCTTTTCCTTTGTTCCTTCTTTCTCGCCTCCCCCTCTTCCATCTGTTATATCAGTAAAACTTTATAAGTAGGATGAGTGCAAAGTGAGAGCTCAAGGTCTTGATCAGAGATGAATATGTCACACTACTGCCGTAGGTGTGATATAACATTTAGCTGCTCAGACAACGTGAAGGAAATTTGATATCAATGTATAAAGTATCATTAGTAAAGCACCCCACGACCTCCTCTTCCTCCTCCCTTTTCCTCCTTTCTCTCCTCCTCCTCCCTCTACCATCTGTTATATCAGTAAAACTTTATAAGTAGGCTGAGTGCACAGTGAGAGTTCAAGGTCCTGATCACAGATAAAGATGTCTCACTGCTGCCATAGGTATGATATAACATTTAGACAGTCAGACAATGTAATGATACATCAATCTTCTGTACATCAATGGTTCCAGACATCAGAGTGCACTTCAGCAGCTGCATCCTCTCTACATATCTCACCCCCAGCTGGAAGACACCTGACCATGGAAGACCACCATAAGCCATCTATTCAACAGCTTTGGGTATAGTCGGAAAAAAAATGTTTTGACTGAATCATCCATTCACCATGGTCATCACTGCTCCAAAAGGTTTTGGTAAATCAGTGTTTACTAAACAACATTTGGTAGAGAAACTTATAGGTCCACTGCCTCGCAGAAAAATCTGGTGTTATGGACAATGGCCGCCACTGTATGCAGAGATGCAGAGAAACATGCCTGCAATTAAATTCATCAGACGTTTACCACCAAATTTAGAAGATGACAGTTTTCTTGATACAAGGAGAAATGTGATGATGTTTGATGACCTGATGAGTCAAGTTGGTAAAGATACAAGAATCCCAGATTTATTTAACAAAGGTAGCCACCATCATAATCTGAGTGTACTTGTATTGATGCAAAACATCTATGAGCCAAATACAGTGACTATACAAAGAAATTGTCATTATATTGTTGTGTTCAATATGCCAGCTGATCAACGAGTGAAAACCATGAGTCAGTGCATGTTTCCTCATAAATCCAGTTACATAATGGAAGAAAACAAGAGAGCCACAGCTAGGCTTCATGGGTATCTATTGATAGACTTGAAGCCAGATACACTAGGACATGACCAATAAAGGCAAATATTTTACCTGTAGACAGTTAGAGAGAAATACTACAACAGATTTTGAATCAGGATAAACCAGCAATACAAACTGAAGAGGGGACCAAATGTTATAAGTGGAAGCCAGATATACTGAGACACCTGTCTTTGGAGATAGTAGCTGCTTACAAAACTCCTAAATTTGGTCCTCCTGGGCTACAAAAACAAAAACAAAAACAAAATAACAAGGAAGTAGACAACTTCCAATTAACTCCAAGTATGGTATTTTGCAATTATTGTGGTATTGCGTTTGCCAACATAGATGCATTACAACATTACTTGGCCAACTGGTGTTTCGAGACACATGGGAAAAAAACATCACATGGATGACAGTAATGATGATGGTATTGGGCCAACCGGACCAAAATAAATTGGGTGAGCTAGAGTGATCAAGAAGATGAAGACAGTGAGACAGAAACTGATGAAGATGATGGGGACAACCTACTCTTCAAGAATTTGCTTGGCAGAATATTTAGAGATTTGGTAGATCAGTGCAATGCAAAACCGAACTCCTACACAGAAGCCGCAAAAACACAAGAAGAAGCAGACAAGCAGTCTAAAGGAGATATGCTTCCCAAGTACAACAAATCTCTCAAGTTGGACAAAAAGAGAAAATGCACAACATCATGAAAAAACCATTGATCAGCTGATGAATGAAGAAGACATGAAGTGGCAAGAAGTCATGCACGTGGCTTAAAAGAAGGGAATTTTTCTTTTCAAAAACTGATCCAAGACTATGAACTAGAAGAAGAAGTTTCTCATGAATCATATGAAGAAGAAGCATGATTTTGGAGCTAAATGTGTTGAGATATTGTGCTTCAGACAAAAATGCTGCTGAGATATTTGTTCTGCTGAGGATACGCTGCTGAGTTATTTATGTTGCTGAACTAATGTCTTAACCTGGAAAGATGTTGACCACTAAAATACAACAAGAACATGAAAAATGTCGACCAGAGCATGATGTAGACCAATACTGGTTAACATGCGAAGTGTGTTGACCTGCATATTTTGCTAATGGCTATGATTGTATTTTTCCAGAATACATAACTTGGGTAAAAAGAAACAGACATTACACATAAGTAGAGTAGTTCATGTGGTCTAAATCAACACAAGGTTATGGACTTTGCATCCGTATGACATCAGAAATCGTCCAAAAAAAATAAGGAAGACTGGTCCAATTGGTTCATTTTTTGATGACATGGCCAAGGGAAAAATCCCTCACTCCTGTGCTGGTTATTATATTGTAGACGGAAATCAAGAGTGGAGAGAAAAGGAAACAAACTAACCAGTCATTAACATAGTCAGTCCTGTGGATCAGACCTTAGAACAAGCCGAAGCAGAACCGAAGGCAGAAAAAAAGGCAACTACAGAGACTGCTACATCAACACATAGAAAGAGACAAAAAAGAAGTATGAGGGATAGACCTTGCAAAACCAGCAAAATATGTCACACCAGGATTACAATATTAGTAATGAACAATCTGCCAGACAGTGGGACTCATCCTGTGGTGAAATGTTCTGCAAAGAACCCAAATGTGCTTAATGTGACAGAACTGAATAAATGGTGCATTGTACGATATGTCAACAAAACTATGATCTTGGTTATTTTGTTAACATTAATGTGGGTAGTGACTGTTATAGTGTCATGTCAGTAATCATTGATTTGTTTTTTTATTTATTTATTTTATTTGTTTATCTGTATCTTTTTTAATTTATTTGTTTAATTATGTCTGTTTGTTAATTTAATTGTTCATCTGTTTGTCAATTAATATAATTTCATTAATTTTTAATTTTGTCTACTAATTAATGTCTGTTTATTAATTAATTCATCTGCCTGTATGTTTGTTTATTAATTTGTTTTTTTATTTATGTCTATTAGTCTTTAAATTTTACTTGTGTTTCTTATTTTTATTGACTAAATAATTTTCCTGTCTTTTTGTTAAATAATTTATTTATTTGTGTTTGTTAATTGAAAATGTTTATTAATTTATCTGTTTGTTTTAAATTGTATTACTCTGTCTGTTTATTGATATATATATATATTCATGACATTCATTCTCTCTTCATTTTTTCATTCATTCATTCATTTATTTATGATTCATTGATTTATAGTCTGCATGTTCTGTCCTGAAAGATCATTTGACCTACATTTATTTGCTATTGATTATTTATGGCCCCATGTTGACACTAAGATGTAAGTATTTCCCAAGAAAAATCCTTGTACTTGATCGCCAAGTTTCGATTTAGCATTGGGAAAACGTTTGGACCAACCCTTTGTAGTACTCTTTTTCGCCCCCATTTTTTAAAGACATAAACATAAACAAGACAGCATTCAAAGTATGTGGTCAGTCTGTTTGGGGGCACTAAACCTTTTGTTTGACAGTACCCTTTTTTTCTTTCTTTCTTTTGCTTAATGTATTTTAGAGAACAGCCGAAAACAATAAAGACTCTCAAATATAATCATGGTTTGCTCTACTTTGTGGCCAAATAAGCATTAGCGGTTAAACAGGCAAAAGTGTTAACCAACGTATGTCCGATGTTTTGGGGGTGTTTTGCACCAGTGAGAATGGCAGTATGGAAGTCTTTGGGTATGTCAAAGTTTTTTTTCTATTATGTAGTAAATCAGCAGTTTGTTATCTTCCAACCAAGATCTGATGTCTGGAGTATCATTGATAGCGTGTGTTGATATTATCAACACACGCTATTTAGCAAAGCATTTACAAAGTATACACAGCAGACAACTGCTCAGAGCACGTGTGCAGTCATGGTGAAAGAATTGTGGTCATTCTTCTTGTCACTGCCCAAAGTTTTATCAGAATTACTGTTGGTTTCTGTGTGCTATCTTTCTTGATTCAACCTTATTTTGTATGTTCTAATCTCGGCAAGTTAAGATGATGAAATTGTGCTGGAGTCAGATACAGATACAGATCTTTATTTAAACTCGGTGTTTCAACAGAGCTACGTTGTGGTCGTTACCACAAAGCAGCCGCTCTGTGTGTTCATCGATGGATGGCTCAAAAGTACAGAAGTCATGTAAATAATTCATAGGACAGGTCTCGGTATTTTTTTTCTCAAATTCTAGCCATTAGAATGAATGGATCTTGAAACGAAAAACTGGTAGTTATGACTGCTTAGACATAAAATGTATGTGTGGGTGCGAAACCCAGCAGATACACGTGAGTTACAACCCGTTAAAACCATTTTGCAGGGAGCAGTTCTTGGATCAATGTAGCGCACCGTGCTATTTTGTAAAGTTTATTAGGTCGACCACAAATAAATAAAAATGCTCCACCCAAGAAGAAAATCATGAACTTCTAAACAAAGATAAACTGAGGAAACTACATTTGTATGTATGTAACAAAACAAATAAGGAAACATGGATGTGGGGAAAAAAGAGATCAACATCACACACAGAGTAAACTAGTTTCATTGTGACGAAACACATGGTCCCTTATACAAAATAAGTGAATGTGTTTGTGTAAAATATGTACCAAACCTAAAAGACAGGAAACATATACAGTCATGTGTAAAACAGTTTCAGTGTTTAACACAATGAAGCAGTTCGTGAGACACTCGATGACATACGCAATGTTTTAACCTGATGAAAGAAAAAAATTTTTTTTGATTTTTCATGATGTTAGTTCCTTGTTTTAATGTACATATATTCACATGTATGTTTTTGGATATCCCATATATTGTAAAGTCCTATACTTTAGATATAGGGAAATCATGAGTACAAATACTGCTGTGGATTTTGTTTGTCTCCGGATTCCCCCTTTGTGACTAGGCCTTACATGTCCTTTGAGATGAGGTGATACATGTACACATATATTCAAATGTATGTTTTTGGATATCCCATATATTATAAAGTTCTTTACTTTAGACATAGGGAGGTCATGAGTACAAATACTGCTGTGGTTTTTGATGGTGTCACATTTTCCCCTTTGTGACTATTATGTTCTTTGAGATAAGGTGCACATGTAAGAATTCAAACCAATTAATTCCTACTAAAGATGCAAATTTCCTCGTTATCTGCTAATTTGGTTTAGAGTGATGTCATTTTCGTTTTTTTTCATGTGCTAAATATAGCAGTTGATATGTAAAGTTGGGATATGAAGATATGAAGCTATGATCTATTTATGGGTATGAAGCCATGTTATATATTTCATTCTTTCTCATCTTTATGGTGCAATGCTTAATCCCCCCCCCCCCCATTATGCATATGATTATTCTATACAGCCATACATGCAGTGATATCCCTAGCCCGATTCCATAGAAAAACTTCTAGGAACACCCAAAACGTTTGTATAACAGGCTATACTGTTTGTTGATTGTTTGTTTTTTCTTTGTTTGTTTGTTTGTGTGTGTGTGTGCTTTCACTATTTTCGCCTTCTGTATAACCACTTCCAGGACTACTTTAAAATTTGGGGAAAATATAGCTTGCAGACCATGGAACTGAACTGTTCACCATGTGCTGTTGGTGTTGTCGATGGATCCCTGTTTCTATGACTACTTTCACTTTTGGTACTTACTAATTTATGCGTGCATTCCTACTTATTAAAACGTAAGTCAATCCATATTGTTAAAAGTGATTCGCATTTTCGACCTCTAGAAAGCCGTTTTCTTGCCTCACTTCAAACACGGGAAGTATGTACCCTTAAGTGGGTCTCCTTAAGTTTGGTCAAGTGATCATGCTGCTTTTATATTATCAGTTTGTTCTGATTTGCTCTTTTCTTTCTTTTTTTTGGGGGGGGGGGGGAGGGGTGCTTTTTATGGGGCGAGGGGAGTTGGCATCTTAGTAAATGTCCAAAAATGATCAATATTAAGATGACGTGATAAAGCTAGGTGCTTCAAAATTTGTGGTAACCCTTCTGGATACCTAAATATTTGTTCACATATGGCACTGGATTTTTTTTTCTTTTTTTGGTGGGAGGGGGGCGGGCGGGGTGTGCTTTTGTTATTTTTAACCCCTTTTAAACAACCAGTGAGATTATGCTGAAAAATGGCAGAAATATAACTTGTTGACAGGTCGTACAAATTATGCCCCAAATCCTTTTTATTTCACGGGTTTTTTGTTCTTTTCTTTTTTTCGTGTTACGACCCCCCCCCCCCCTTTTTTTGTTTTTTTGTTTTTGTTTTTGTTTTTTTGTTTTTTCCCGTTTTTTTTTGGGGGGGGGGGGAGGAGGTAGGTTGTGTTTTGTTTGTTTGTTTGTTTGTTTTTTTAAAGCTTAGTACTTGTCACTAATGTTTAAATTCCTGTTTATCCTATGAGACAACGGAATACAATGGTGACTCATTTTCGAGCTTATGTTAAGCCCGTTAGCCACATTCTTTAAACTTGTTGCGTGGCCGGTTTTTACCTTGGGTGCGTCTATTTGGGGCTTGCTCAAAGGGGCATGATGCAGAGATTTTTTTACATTTTTCATTTTCATTTGCATTTTTCCTTGGGTTGCGCACAGCATTTGATGCTTTTTCCATGTATTAATATATAATGAATAATCTTATAAGACAAGCAATTAACACGAGTGGTGCTTGCTGTTAACTTTGTATCTAACTGAAGGAGAAAGTCAGTTCCTCTGGTCATTTTTGTAAACAGTCATATGAGTTATCATTTATTTAATAATATATATTGAATACTCTTTATATGACATAATTGAGTCATAAAAGGTATAACCACAAAAGTTCTCCAGTTGGTCCTGTTTTCTAGAGAGCAGTATCTCGCATGTTCTCTTTGCAAAACGCCCTGGTCAATTTTTTCAAACATTCGTGGGCACCCCTAGGCCAGAGTACGGTAATTCTACCATATTTTGAATGTGGAAGTCAGCTGAGGCCAGGCTGTTCACTCAGTCCAACAGGTTATTCCCGAGGTCACAGTCCGCCTTAGGTAATTTATTGCTTGACTGAGAAGTTGCAATTGATAACAATATTGCGCATGGCATCATGGGTGTCTTTTGGGTAAAGTCTCAGATAAACCACAAGTGACCGTCCCCTAATCCATTTTGGTATTAACTGTATGCTATGCGAAAACTGGCATTTTGGAAGTAAATTTTATTCTAAAGACCTTGCAGTGAAATTCAACACCAAATTCGCAAGGTGTCATTCCTAGATTCCATTATGTACATAAGCATGCATTTCAGTGAATAGCTCTAG
Source organism: Hermodice carunculata (assembly GCA_964020975.1). Lineage (NCBI taxonomy): Eukaryota > Metazoa > Annelida > Polychaeta > Eunicida > Amphinomidae > Hermodice > Hermodice carunculata. Next base: position 20,274,191 of record OZ026619.1, on the reverse strand, counting down.
GTCCATAACTTTAAACGTCAAAGTGCGGTATGGAGAATGGCAATTCATTGTATGAAATTCATGTACATTCTCCACTTGATTATATTTATACTTATGTCTGTTTAATGATGCATTTAATTCCTACAACAAATCCAGGGCTTATACATACACAACACAAAAGTTTGTGGGTGGTTTTTACGTTTTTTTTTCAATTACCGCCATTTTAAGGTTTTAAATTTCCATAATGTTTTTGGTTATTGGGTTCAAATAGGATGACTAAACAATACTGGGTGTACATGTCCAAACTATGCTTTTAAATGTTATGTAATAGTTCCTGCATGATTATCACTTGAGCTAATTAATGAAAACAGTTTGCTGTATGACTATTAAAGATTGATGTTATAAAACAAAAATTTTATTTGTCTATTAGAGATACATCGTAACTAGAGTGCATAAGAAGTGTAAAGTTTGATTAACTTTTGCCCAAATTGGCAAGTGCGCTCTTTGTGTCACCAGGTCTCACTGATCGAAAACTAGAGGGCTTCTTCAGGTGGTCTGACGGAAAGCCATTGACTTTCTCGGATTGGAAGATTCCTTCTCTTCCTGAGCGTTCAGAACATCTGGTACATTGGGAACCAAGAGGCAGCACCATGGATGATTGTGTATCGAGGGGTCGTAATAGAGATTTGGTTTGGTCTACTTATTGGCACTGGACGGAAGTAATGTGTCAGTACCCTCAACAAATGGCATATGTATGCGAGATCGATAATGCCCTTGGTATGCTCATGTGTGGTGTATTGGAAAATTTTAAACTTTAGAGTTGTTATAATCTTCTTATTTATATAGACAGGGATAAATAAGATATAGCATTACATGTATGACGTATGATTATTTGTCATTGGTTACGTTGGGATTGTGTGGGTGTTTTGATATATAAATATAGCATGAACAACTGACCATATTTCGTTTTCGCTAGCCGATGTTCATAATGGTGCTAATACTTCTGGTCATTGGTAAAAAGTAAATATCTGTACATACCATCTGCTTAATCAGTTATTTGATGCCTGCGTATTGGGTCTCAGACCTTGTGTACAGTTTGAATTTATATATGTATCTTTAAGCAGGTATGTTGACTTTTTAATCTCTCATTTACTAGCTAATTCCAAGGTATATGTTTTGTCTGGATAGCACTGAGCAAAACCGTTCACGAGTTTTGGTGTAGCCATCTTGAAATTGCATATCGTTATTGTTTCATATCCATTTTCATCCATGAAATATTAAGTCACTCGATGTCTCCCATAGGTGCACATAAACGTCTCCACCCACCTGTCACTGGAACGAGAAAAATGTGCCCAGAATTCATGTTTACGTGCGGCTCGCAGGAATGTATTTGGAAATCCAGCGTCTGTGATACACACGTCGACTGTAAAGACAAATCAGACGAATTATCTTGTTTCGCACACCGTAAATATGTTTATATGTTTTAATCTTATTAATCATCCTATTTCTTTATCAAAAGAAATTTACGACTCTATCCAAATTTTAAATGATAATACTCAAGTTTAGTTCAAAGATCTATTTATCTTACTCTAGGCATTCACAATAGAGAACATTGTTAAAGTTTCTTTGTAATATCCATTCCTCTATAAATATCTACATGGACCATGGTGAAAAGAAAACACAGTGGGTCATCTAAAATTGAAACTTGTTGCCACGTAAACCTAGTTTAAGTTAGAATAAAAGGCTACATGGTATAACATCGATCTTTCTACATTGACTGAGTGGCTTTTTCAATAAGTGTTCATTTCCATGACAGATAGTTATATCAAAGATAAACCATGCCATTTTCATGTTCACCAGGTATAGAAAAGGTGTGATGGGATGTTATTTGCAGCGAAAAAAACATTTGGCTATTAATTCATACAACCGGAGATCAATACTTTCTTTGACTGCATTTGATACCATGTGCCTGTCCATGAACCCAGTACTTCGTTAACCACATTGCTGGGAATATAAATTACAGAAATATTGAAGGGCTGTTAATGTTTGGCCTAGAAGTTACACTATAAACAAATCTGTGTTTCGTTCCATGTCACGTTTTTTAATATTGTTCACGCTGTCATCTCTTTTCTATGAGTTGTGAAGACTAGTTTGCCCAAAAGGGGTCTATAGAAAATCTGGGAAATATTAGGATTTCTTATTATTTTTCAACCACGCAGGGACAAATTGAAGCAAATCAAGAACAAAGGAAAAGAGAAAAAAGAAAAAAAAACTAAAATTCATATGTAGCAGGTTGATTAGACACACGTATATATATATATATATATACGCTTATTAAAATCTTCCATTTATATACAGATGGATTTGATTGTGGTAATGGAGAAGTTATACCAATGGCGTTTTACTGTGATTATACTTCCAATTGTCGTAACAATGCCGATGAAATTGAGTGTGGTAAGAAAAAGTTTTATAACATAGACTGTATTTGTGATTGTCACTATGTGTGATACAAGGGAATGGATGAAGGTAGAGAATAAGGAATAAAAATATTCGTCTGCAAAATTCTATCACATACATCATTCTAGCCCCTGAACAGTTCCATATCCTGGGAAAAAATGATACGGAAGGCATCTCTTCAATGATGTAGAATGCAAACAATTCATTAATAACATGAGAGAATCATATCATTAATCTCGTATGTATATATCATGCAGGAGTGACTGCATGAGTCACAAAGCTCGGAGTGTTTTGATCAGATACACACCATCTCCTGACCACATGATGATATACAAACAAAACAAACAAACAAACAAACAAAAAAAAATACTGGTCCTTTCGTTTGCATTTAAATGTTTCAGTAGAACACCTTTTTGCGTCTTTCAATGCATAATCATCCAAGACCCGAAGATATCTATACTTCCTGAAAGAGACTGCCAGACTAGGTATACATTGTCCATTAAGGTTTTATTATTACTATAAGTGTCATCTGGTTGTAATGGATTTCATATTGCTGAGGTAACAGCTGCTGAGCATGTGCAGTGGTAGTCTTATCGTGTATGAATCAATTCAAATATCTATATCCACAAACCACATGGGAGATTTTTTAGCACGCATAAACATGTTTGGATATAAGCAGCTTTTCCTATAGTTGATGGAAGACCTCATCACGATGCAGTGGTTTTGGCGACATCTATCTCAGTTGGTTGTCCTGTATCAACAAAGATAATGGGGTTGCTAAAACATATGCATATTACGACCGCTCGGAACATGGACGAAACCATAATAGTCACGCACTAATATCCTTGGCCATGCTGATTTTTACCAGTCTCTTTTCAGTTTATCCCAAATGCACTGACATGGAGTTCAAATGCAAAAGTGGAGAGTGCATTCCCTACCAGAAAGAATGTGATTTAGTGCCACATTGTCGTGACAAATCTGATGAACAAAGTTGTGGTAAGTTTACGCCCTTCCAATTTTACCTTGCGGATATTAATACCCTTTTGGAAAAAGTGACCCATTTTTTGGCACTAACAGCAAAGAAATAGAGTTTATCTTGACATTTATTTATTTATTTATTTATTTATTTATTTATTTATTTATTTATTTATTTATTTATTTATTTATTTATTTATTTATTTATTTATTTATTTATTTATTTATTTATTTATTTATTTATTTATTTATTTATTTATTTATTTATTTATTTATTTATTTATTTATTTATTTATTTATTTATTTATTTATTTATTTATTTATTTATTTATTTATTTATTTATTTATTTATTTATTTATGCATGCATGCATGCCTGTTCACGCAACAATTAAATGACTTATGCTCTGCATTGCAGGATACATCCATATGCGAATATATAAATATATTCATATAACCGGGGATTACCTTACCAATGCGTGTTAACTGTTCCAGGGCAGTGCAAAAACAGTACCTTTGCATGTTATGATGGATCTTGCATCCCAAAACGATTCTTATGTGACGGAACATCTGATTGCCCTTCGACAAAAGTAGAAGATGAACTGGGACATAAGTGTGAGTGTAACGGACCTTACAAACATTTTCTTCAAGAAACATTCTGCAAATATATTAATATCATCGCACAAAAATGAGTAAGACTCTTCTGCATATTCTATGCAAAAAAAATATGTACAAAAGCTACGGAATATAGACTCTTTCCAAGTTGTATGGGCTAATCACTTGTGATTAAAAAAAACACTATTATATATCATTGGATGGATAGAAGCTTTTGTCTTGAACCAGGCAATAGCATTCCCTTTATTGTGACACCTATGAATATACACATGCAATTTGACTTTGGATTTCAAAACCTATGGTGCTCAAAATGTCCGCTTTGCCTTCTGCCAAAATAAAAGTTTTGTTTGTTTATGCCAACTAAGTTTGGTAATCAATATTTCAGTATTATACGAGAACGTGGCCTGTTATATATAGCACAAAAAACATGTCGTACACTACGTTTCTCCAATAATATAAATTGTAGTTTCAGGTGTGGTTCCCAGTGTCATCTAATCTCTGCTGATATAAAACCTAACTGTCAAAGAGAAAGTGTTAAATAGCATGGCAAACCTCAGCAAGATATATAAAAATATAATCCAAAATAAAATTATTCATATAAAATATATATTTTGATTGAATGTATTACTCCTTTGCCGCTTAGACATGCTTACTATTGTGGCTGTTGGTCAAATGTAATCTGCTTCAAGGTGTTTAACAGTAATGGGAGTTTGAAAGGGATTTATGAGACCTATCAAAATAGCAAGCCCAGGTCAACAACTTCCCTCGGCGAAGGTTGCGTGCTAAGCGCCCATCCTCGCGTAAATTAAGCTTTTGACACAATATAATTTCACACAGGAAAGCCTATCCTGATTCATGATTACATGCATATATGGAAAAGGCCGATAACTTCTTCATATCCAAGTTCGTCTGTAATTCTCCCCATCCTCCGTAAATGCCAGATTTCAACAAATATCTAAATGCCTAAATGCGTATACATGTGGCGAGGTAGGATGCATAATTTAAACTTAGCTATAATATCATGGTTAGAATTATTCAACTTCAGAGAATTGAAAATACGCAACTTTGTGAGGGTGCTTTATTTGCAGAGTTTTGTCAGTGCAGTTTGACGGTCTGATTTCACCATGTATCCATTGTATTTCATTTTCACTGATTATCAATAACACTGTATTATATATATATATATATATATATATATATATATATATATATATATATATATATATATATATATATATATATATATAATGATATAATGAGAATAAATGTGAAGAGGTAGGCACTGCATGGAGAAACAGGCTATGACGTATAAATTGACACAGGGCTCAGAATATACTGTTCTGTATTTAAATAAACATTTCCCCTTTTTGACCATACATGTAGACTGATAATTGTCAGTCAACCAAGAAGTGTAGGTTTCAATGTGTGCGTTTGTGTGGCCATACATTATGACCAGCACGTTGTGCTTAAATAGCACTACTATTAAAACAATCTGATATAGCTAGCTATCTCAACGCATACACGCATAGACCTCAACTCTAAAAATCACCTTGAAGTAAAACCTATGAATTTCTTTACTTATGGTCATATAAGTCCCTAAGAATCCGTGTAAGAAATATTGATTATTGAAACAAAGAGTTAAATGACCACATAGAAGCGCAATATGTTGATATCTATTCCATATAAGAAGTCCGTGGTCTGAATCATTGGATGTGTTCAAACAATATGGTTTTCTCTCGTCGCAAGAGCTATCAAACTTGCACATTTTGATACTTACACTTTTTATAATTTATTATATATAACTCACAAATTCCTTATCTTGTCAATGATATTTGAAATAGTCATTTAAAACAAAGAAACTAAGCTATTCAATCCGGTATGGCTGTCCACATTTCAAAGAGAATCAATTACAAAAGAACCCATTGCAACACCCAAGTATCAACAGAAAGATCGTAGCCTGCCTTTGGCCACAAGCAAATTAAAGCACAAATTAAACAAAAAAAGTGAAGCAGGCCATACCACTGGGACATTTTCTAGCTTAAACTATAATTTTCATTATTACCATCATCTGTTAGCTATATGGAATGCTACAAGTTACTTCAACGGTATATGACGCCGCTGCCCCATCAGAATCATCAGGGGTTATATTATGGTGTATTTTACATTTTTTAAAATAAATGTTTAAACGATCTAGGTGCCGTACGCATATTTAATATTTGTCTTTCAAATATTTGCTTGTGTTTAATGAAAAAAATATCCTATTTTTATTGCCATTGATATATAAGAATCACAACAGCTGCTCTTATAATGGTCACCATGTTTGATATATTTACTACAATTTAGTAACAACATTGTCGATCATTGGATTTCTCATGACCAATTGTAAAATACCGTCTATGCCACAGTATTTAAATGGTGCACTAACACAACTGTCGGATTACGTTGAGAT
>OZ026619.1:20242018-20267518 GCA_964020975.1 Hermodice carunculata | reverse complement strand
TTATTACAACAACGTATCTGATATGAAGTCCTGTCACCATATGCATTGAGTGTTTTACTCTTTGGATCCAAATACAATCATGTAAGCATATATTGGCAAAGTTATACACACAACTCTCAAATGCAGAAAATAAATCACTTGAAAGGGCTAAGGAAGAATCTATGCACATAGATAAAGTGGAGAGAGCTAATAGATAGCATTCATGAGCAAATATGGTCAGAAACTAAAACTAAATATGAACAGTATTAACCCCCCAGAATATAGAAAAAGTAAATATGATCCCAAAGAAACCTATGTTCAATTTTGCGAGACGACAATTCGTCGAAATTTCAGTGATGAAGGAAAATTATTTACTTACGGGAGAGTAAAATCCAATTTCAACTACGAGAAATACTCGGATCATGTAAAAAGAAGAGAACATGAAGCAGCCTTAACGCAGCTAAAGTTAAGCGCACATATGCTTGAAATGAATCTCGGAAGTTAATCCAGACCTGGGACTCCAAGAAGGGGGGGGGGGTGGCAGAACCTGTCAATTTTGTATAAAACAAAATAAAAAACATGATATATCCCATTGATAATTAATACTATTTTCTAATTAAATTTCCCCAATTGAGAGAGGTCAGAGATGAAACATGGAAGGTGATTGAAAATGAATGTAGAAACTTTATATAAATGAAAAATGACAAAATGCTTATTCTTCATTTGCCCCCAGAAATGTCAAATAAAGTTTTGTTACCTTTATATTATACATTCCGTTTACAGCCAAGTGTACATCTTTGCCAAATTTTTGCCTTACATTTCTCTTAGTCACAAATTGTAATAAATATGTGCTGAAGAAGAAAAATATTGAGGTTTGTTTCAATCAATATCCTTTCCCTATTAAAGGTAAAACCACTGTAACCAGGGATTTTGCCTGTAAATCGTCACAAGTGACAATCAGCAAAGCTGAAGTATGCATATACGATACAGATGCATGGGGACAACTCAAAGGATGCCGTGATGCTTTCCATTTGGAAAACTGCGGTAAGAGACTTGGATGATATTTAAAAACAAAACAAAAACAAAACAAAAACAAACAAAAAAAAAGAGGAAGGTGGATCCCTAGAAATAACGCTAATACCATGGGCATATCTTGAGATACCAGATGGAACGTAGAACAAGTTGTTAATTCCACCGAGAATATTGTGTTCTCCAGTAGTAACTACAGTAGTAAGGCGTACATGTACTCCAGTTTTGTTTGTATGCCTAGTATGGGAGCCACCTTGCTCTATCAGAAGGGAATATAAACCAATCAGTCAAATGACAGTCATCCACTGTCAATAGTTCTGCAGCTGCTGATTTATGGTATAAGGAGTCAACGACAGATTTCAGCTATCGATATTTTGTTCCAATTTTCACAGAGACGGCGTAGGTGCAAATGTTTACGTCCAGAAATTTTGGCACTGAAGTACAGCACTTTGGTTACCTTTTGAGCATAAAAAGCGACATTATATGCCCACATTAAAGATCTGAGGATAAAACTACTAAGTCATCAGTCCTTGTCAGGAGACACATGGGTTGTGATAATGCAAAATGGAGGTCCATTGAATGAGAATCAGAATATGGTCCATTTGGTGACCAGGACTGATAAAGAGGGTGGTTTCATTGTAATTTGTACTTAAATAATGGCAAGAAATATTTTTTCGATGGTGCTGGTATGAAAAAAATAAGTAAATAATAAAATAAAGACAACATTTGATTTGTTGTACAACACAGAGCTGTATTTCGTGAGGGAATATGGAGAGTCAAAGTAGGTCATGCAGAAACAAGAACAAGGGGAAACATAATTGCATCACCATCGGATTATGGGGACATTGGCGTGCGATCAACCATAACATCTGGGCTTATTATTGAAATCTGGAATCCTTTTACATATTAGCATAGCACGAAATTTAAAACAATTTTGTATCTTTGTCAATATTATCGAAATTGTCAAATAGAAATTATGAGTTTTCTGTCAGACCCAATTGTGATGACAAGCCTGATACTGCCATTGTCAGAATATGTTCTCATAAGCCCACACTTTTCGCTTTTGTATGTCAGTGAAGATGTCCTTCTTAAACCAGACTTTACTTTCTGCTTTATTAGCATCAATTTTCCATCAACATAAACTTATAAGTGTGTTATATTTGCTCTCAGAATAAGAATATCATTAATGTGGACATTGCAATTTGATGCCGTATAGGAGAAAGAAAAAACATTATAATCATGCTTTTCCAATATTAATTGTTTGATTGAATGATATCTCTTTATTTCAACTGCAGAAAAATGATGATGATGATTACGACGACGACGATGATGACGAGGACAGTGGTGACGTCGACGACGATGATCATTTTAAGAAAAATTCAGAAACCAGAGAATTGATGAGTAAAATATAAAAACAACTCCACCGTAATTGAATATAATTTCTACCATACCATTAAGCAGGGAATTTCTCATGTCCACCGGGTTATGTGAAGTGTTTTAGTGGATACTGTATTCCCATCTACAAAGTGTGTGATGGAACATGGGACTGCATAGGAAGAGAGGACGAAAATGCCTGTGGTATATATTTTAACCTTTTTATTTCAACTACGCATGTATTTAGTTCTGTGTACAAGTAGTAGTCCCAAATGCTACTCCAGTATATGTATGTTGGATGTTTTTGTGTCTTATAATTGCATACATAAGTCTTCCATTATCACTTAGTATACACTTATGAACACCAGTGCTACATTTTCGTCTCCTTTTGAACTAAAAAACCTGTTCGAAAATATTCATGAAAAATAAGATTTCCACGGAGCATTTTCACTTCAAATTTTACTTGTGTAAACCTTTTAGCGTGAAAATATAACTACTAAATATGCCATATGAGCATTGAATTTGCTTTAACATTGTAAATATTTGAATGATTGCATCTTCAGGTGGATAAAATGAATTATGTGGGTGTATTATGGTGAACGTTTAAGTTATACTGTAATCTTCACCATTTGCTGTTTTGTTACCTGTGCCAGATTGATCCTCCGTGATCAAAGGCCCCAGCATCCGTTTAAGCTTTTCTACATCTCCTGACACCTATTCTGAAGGTTATCATGCATCGAACACAGAAAGCCCTGTTTGTCAAATAATTATACTTTCTTGGGATCATTTAAGGAAAACAGCAAGGGGTCAAATAGAGATTAAAAGAATTGAACTATGTCATATTATTACCGTATGCTTAATTGACTTATGTACTCTATGTTAATTAAAACGAAATCAGCAGTTAATAAACTCTTAGACATATCAATTTACAACTTCTACAAACTCCAAAGTTAGTAAAATTGCAAAATAATGGTGGGAGCATCTGTAGAATCGTACATACAAATATCCCATTTTCAATGTCATGGAGATAAAAGAATTATTGTCAACGTATTTGAGGTATTTTTTCAGACTCTTACAGTTGCAGTGGAACATACCCATGTAAATCTCAAACAAACTGTGTATCCACTGAGCAGATATGCGATGGCGTAGATCACTGCATTGATGGAGATGACGAGAAGTACTGTGACCAACTGTGCCCTCCGAAATGTGCTTGTTCTGATCAAGACTTTAATTGCACTGGAGCGGGATTAAATATAATTCCAGGACACGATGTACTGGCAGTAAAAGCTAGAAGAATCATACTAAAGGAAAACAATATTACTGTGGTAGAAAGCGTCATCAACTTTCCCTTTCTGGCTGAATTGGACCTGTCTAGCAACAACATAAGAACCTTAACCCAGGGTGTTTTTCTGAAACTTAACAATTTATACAAACTTGACCTAAGGAGGAACAACATCCTATTTTTACTTAAAGGAACTTTTTCTGGAATGAAGAGACTGAAATTTTTATATTTAGAAGGAAATTACAATCTTAGTGTGATTGAATCTGACGTATTCTCAGAAATGGGATCACTCAAGAATTTACGTCTGGTAAATCATGCAATAACTATATTACAAAATAATCAATTTCGTGGTTTGAAATCTCTTAGGAGCCTCAATCTGAGTAGAAATAAGATTTTTCGAATAACATCTGAAGCATTCTCAAATTTACCCAACATTCAAGATCTTGATGTATCGGACAATCCTCTTATATACTATACAAATGACATATTTTCAAGTTTGTCATATTTACGGAAGCTGAAAAGTCCTCACCATAAGTTTTGTTGTCTGGCTACAATGGTCAAAACAGACAACTGTTTTCCACCCACAGACGTTTTTTCTACCTGTGCAGATCTCATGCGACACGGAACTCTGAGAGTCTTTCTCTGGGCTATGGGGATTCTCGCTCTTACAGGAAATACATTTGTTGTTATATGGCGTCTTCAATCTAAGGCCCAAAATCTGACACACTCATTTCTTATATCAAACATGAGCATTGCCGATATGCTCATGAGCATTTATCTCTTAATAATAGCTATAGCAGATACCATCTTTCGAGGCAGGTACATAGAGGAAGATGAAAAATGGCGATCATCTATTGTATGTAGTCTGGCTGGCGTTTCCGCAACAGTTTCCAGTTTATCTTCACTTATTATGCTATTGCTTATAACTGTAAATGTATTTCAGAATGTGGTATTCCCATTTAGTGACTACCGTATTGGAAAAAGTGGAGCCTTATTTGGGGCTATACTTGTGTGGTTGATAAGTATTTTGTCAGCCATATTTCCTTTTGCATACTCGGCTTACTTCAAAGGACAGTTTTATGGGCGTTCTTCGGTATGTCTGGCATTGCACATAACGTCCGAGACACACCCTGGGTGGGAATATTCATTTACGTTATTTATCATCGTCCCATTCATTGCATCGGGCCTAATAACTGTATTTTACGTTTGGATGTACATGGTTGCTAGAATGTCTTCATCAGCTGCAGGGACGTCAGGCAGAGGACAAAACATCAAACTTTTCCAAAAGATGACAATTATCATTCTGTCTGATCTTCTCTGTTGGATGCCGATTTGCCTTTTGGGTATGCAAAGGTTACTGTTACCGATATATTTTGTCCATTATAGTAATGAATAATTTAATGATTGAACTGTCAAACGTAAATGCAAACTACATTGTGTACTTACAGGTTTTCTGGCAGTCACACGTGACGTGCAAATTCCAGGAGATATTTATGCATGGCTTGTTGTCTGTGTTTTACCAGTGAACGCTGTTCTGAACCCTTTTATCTATACGATATCATCCATTGGTGTCAGTGAAAGGTAGGTGCCACCGCATGTACCTGTAAGGTAGCAATGGATATAGCGTACTCCAAAGGGAAGGGCAATTTCCATTGAGCTGCCAATTTCGCCTGTTTTAAATAGTTTAGAGAAACGTGACCAATGTTCATAAATTTCAAACCGAACAATAACAGCACAGAGATTCCAGAGTTACCAAAGCAGCAACATTCATCTTCCAATACCAATGCGAAGAAACAAATTTCACTCCTGACTTGAGACAGGTACTCACCCATAAAAGGCAACAGGTGGTTTTAAACCATTCCTCTCATCCTTTCAAATTAGCTTCATTATCTAGAGACTAGTGTTTTATACTAAGAATGTGTAGGCCTAACCACTTAAAACCCAAATTTTATCACTTATGCCAAAATAAAAGAGACCTGGTACGCCTATCAATTTTTTGGTTCTCCTGATTAGCCCGTCAGCTGGGTTTACAGCAAAAGAAGAAAGTAGGCCTGTATCGTTTTTGTGATATTTATGAATCTGGAACATTAGAAACACACTCTACCTCCATTATAACTACGAGTCGGAGAACACAGCTCACAGCACAACAAAGCCAATGAAGTAAATAAAAATTTATATCAATATCTCGTGCATTCAATTCAAAAACTAAAAGTAAAATTATAAGGGACTGAATCCTGAAACAATCCATTTAAATTACCTGCAATTCATTCACGAAATTTTGCTGTATAAAACAATTAAGAAGCAACAGAAAATGATGTGTTAAAAATGGGGATAGCAAATGCAGGCAATGATTGGTAGGGATATCTTGCAGGTGATTCAGAGCAGCATTTTTTTAAATTGTTCCAAAATTGAAAAATGTATTATCATAACAATTACATTTTAGACAAAAGCGCTTCAATTTTTGAATTTATTAGCTCATGAAATTTTCAAAACTGTGTCATATCTCTTCTTCAGTGATAAAACATTAGCTTACTTGAAAACAGTCTTAAACCTTCTCCAAATTTCTGCTTTTTATCCAAAACTTTTGGTTTTATTTTATTTTATCTTATTTTTTTGGCATTTGAAGGGGAAATAGCTTTGTCTTTATGCTAAAGAATCTCTTTATTCACTTCTTATTTGTACTATTATTTGCTGAATTTCAATGAGATTTTGTATCAAGATGTCAAGTGCAAAACTTTCTGTCTCTCTCCACACACGCACACATAGATATATACATATTATATATATATATATATCATGTCATGTTTGATGGACTTTCGTCTGACATTGGCATTTTGTAAGTTTATGTTTATTGGTATCCTCCGGGTTTTTTCCAGATAGTACTGCCTCTGATTTTTTAAGTAGTTGAAATTTTGCATTGATTACTAAAACATATGTTAATATGTGTTTCATGTGGATAATGGCGTAAGTATACATACATGTATAGTTGATGTGCCTTTTATTGATGCGTTCCTTTTGTCGATCAGGTGGGCAAAAACACTGTTATTATCGCTTGCCAATCTGTCTTTATGTGATGAGTTGCCGCTCTCTAAACTGAAAAAATTTTGTGCAACGATGTGTAGCTCCGTTCCCCGGCGCCTCACGGTTTCGAGGGTAATTGCCAGTGAACGCATATTTGGGTTCCTAACGCCATGTAAAAAGCACACTTTTCAGAGAACACACATTTTATACTTTAATAATCGCAAAGACCATAGATTTTGGATTTTTCATAAACTGGTTTCATGTTTACATATACAAAAAATGTTTGCCCTGCTGACCTACTCCGAACTTCATCTGTGTTGAGTTTTCACTTGCTATATCGAGAATAGGAACATTGTTTTTACAAGCTCGTCACCAGAAGTGAAGTGACATGTCTTGCACAGACCACCTGCGTTCGTCAAGAAAAGACAACTTTGTTTTGGTTTCAGCATGGAAGTACAGCTTAGAATTTGAAGTCTCTGATTGATAATAATAATATTTCTATCTATGGTCAGTGACACATTGTGCTCCATTTTTATAAACTGCACGGCTTAGACTATCAATCTATCTGGTACATCGTGCATATGTGTTGCATTACTTATAATAGGGCAGCTACATGTTCTGAAAGGCTTATTTTAGTTTAAGTTCAACCGGAAAAATACCCAGCTGTATTTTGTCTCAATCAAAGGATAAGAACCTGGAGTTTAAAGTTAGGTAGGGTGTACTATTGATTTCATGGTCAATTTGTATTTATATTGGTTACCATGGCAACGAAATTAAGTTTTCATGAAAGGAAGGGAAAAGTACCTTATTAACCATAACTTTATACACAAATTTACGTGTTTTTAGTAACATTCTGTTGCCATGGCAACCAATTTTTGACACAATCTCAAACAGGTTTCTTAGAAAACGCCTGTATAGTAGGTATCCTGATGTAAAGTGGTGAAGTGCTACCTTGTATTTTCATCACGTAATGGTGAAAAATGTGTTTTTCCCTGGATAACTCCAAAAATAAATGTCGTTACCATGGTAACCAATAAAAACATATATTGTCGAATAAATGGCTGGTACATTCTACCTAACCTTTAACTACGGGTTCTTATCTATCAATTAATACCAAATTTAGCTAAGTATTTTTTTGTTCAAGGAAAGATTTACCGGCAGTATTATCACATGTATCATTTCTTAGCAATGCGCAGGGCTGGCCATGTGACGAATTGCCATGTCCACAAACACCTGCTCATTTTGAGTAATCTTAACATTTGCAAGAACGTTGCTAGGCGACCCAAAAACACCCTTTCTTCACTCAATTGACCTCATTATTAGTGCAGAAAGAATCTCTTTACATTTTACATCAAATGTGATGTAAATTATTCCCAAAAGTTAGAAATATAAACAAGTTTCTAATGTTTAATTGTGAATTTAAGTGACCTTTACAAACATTCTGTTGCCATTGCAACCACCTGTTCACACTCTGTATCTCAAACAGGTTTCTTATACAACACCCGTATGGTAGGTATGCTGATGTGAAGTTGTGAAGTGGTACCTTGTAGGTGTATAAAGCTATGGTTAATATGTTTTTTTCGGTTTATTTCTTGAAAACCGAATTTCGTTGCTATGGTAACCAAGATAAATACAAATTGACCATGAAATTGATAGTACATCCTACCTATCTTAAAACTTGAGGTTCCTCTCTTTTAATTGATACCAAATTCAGCCGGGTATTTTGCCGGTTAGACGATTTGAATTTTTTGGTGGACTCGCCACTGTACTATTATCGGTATTGTCATTTTAATGCAAATAGCTTGCTCTGCTTAATTTGAAATAATTAATCTTGGGTTAGTTCAGCAACAATTTGCCTGAATCATTTTGCTCTTATGATGCAAAGATATTGTCGTCTGCAAAATATAGTAGTACCTTAAATGCCTACGCATGCCCGACCTTGTGACAGTTTTCATTTTACTCAAGATAGGCCTAGTGTTTTTAGATGTGAGGAGTGACCTAGCCATTACAGAGTGCCATCAAAACAAAGACAAATATGAAGTATTTGCTGTCCCGTGTCTTAAATTGGTTACTGGTGTTTGACACTGCTGTAGAAAAATCACTTGATAAAACTGGGTTCAAACCACAGTCTTTAAATGTTTTGCAACCAGAGTACTCAATTGGAATGTATCAGGTAAATGTGAAAGGCGGATTGGTAAGTGAGAAGCTAAAAAGCATTTGATCGCAGATACGGTTAATCTGAATGATTTTATTTATCATAGGTTATCTCGAATGATGGACAAGAAATTCGGAATCAGTATGGCTGCTTCTGAAATCACGCAAGAGTCCAAGACGGCAGCTGAAAATAACGGTATTATGGATATCTATATTATATTTGAATGTTATTGATTAGGGTACTGGTTAAAAGGTCAACACGGTAAGCGTTTGTTGTACAACAAGACAATTGAAAGGCCAATGGCATATAATCACGATTAAAGACATAATTTATAACAGTTAAGTTGATTTCAGAATATCTTCTCCACAGGGGAACAAGTGTTAAAAGGCGTTCTTTGAAAAAGCTGAAGAAATGTGAGTTTAATGTCTGGTTTTGCTAAGCTGCATCATGTAAAGAAAGTAAACAAAGATAGACAGTTTAAGTTTGATCAAATTTTCTGTTTACACAGATCGTTTACATTTAACCATCTTTTTCTTTTTCTTATTTATTTTTTTTTATAACGGGATATATCAGATATGTCAGCCATTATGTATACAGGCGGGATTTGTGAGACAGTGAAAATCATGCCCTTGAAGGTCTACTTGAGCGATCAAACGATAACCTTGCCAGATATTTTTTGCATCTTAAAAAGCATGACACTATTACTTGGAACACTAGAACCTTATAAAGTAGTACCTGCTGTGGATGACACTGGCATTAATATCGTCCTTGACGACCACGTAAGTCTTTATTTGTTTGAGTTGGAAGGAATATAGGCCAGATTCTCTTCGCTGATTAGCAGCCTGGCTGGCAAGGGAATGCTGTAGACACACCCGCCTCGATTTCCTAGAGTACCTCAGAGTACACTGTTTCCTGTGTAAAAACTGTCAAAACAAATTGGATGAGCCGATGTACAGGCTAAAGATTTTAAATGACCAAAGTGAAGACTTAATATAAAACCCAGTTAAATACGAAACGTCTTTTGCAGGCTTTTCAGATTACTGTTAAATAATCTCGTCATCCATATATTCTTGTAATAGTTTGTTTTAGCATTTTCATGCCTTTGTTGTACTTCTCTAAAAACAAAAGACTATGTCATTCATTTTATCTGTAAAGCAACCCTTTTACAAAAGCGTTCCCTGATAATTTCATGTGGAATGGTATCTTTACAAATCAAAAGAATGTCACTTCAGGAAGTTCTCAATTTTTCTCGAAATGAGCAAGTCTACGAACAACTTCGTCAATCAGTTATCTACATGAACAACAGACATCCTTTAAAGCATGCATGTGAAACTATGCTATTTTTGACAGAGAGTGAAGTCAGCGGCGTGTCAGTGCAATATGGTGAACTTGGTTCAGGGAGAATACACCCACCCCGGGGAAAACATATTAGCAATTGGCAAACTATGTTCCACACTGCTTCGTGCCTACCAGAAAAAGCTGACAGGTTCTGACCAGACAATATTGTGAGACAACCAACAAAATATGAACCACTGAATTCCAACCAAAATGACAGGGCTAAGGTCCAGAAGAGGGTAGAGGCCACAAGAAGCATTAGCAACAATTTCAAAGCCAAAATAGAGGTGAGGGGTATCAATAAACTAAAAATGCATGGGTAAATTTGAAAGATGAAATAACTGAGATGAAAGGATCGCTGAAGACAACTGGGGGAGGTGCCGCTCCAAAGCCAACAGACAGTAAAAGCAGTCATCCATCAATTCAGTCATCCCTCAAATCAGAGCACTTTTTTAACCATTTTAATAATGTATCGGCACTCCAGAAGAATTGTGGTCATTGCAGACATTTAGGCATATTTCTTCTTGTATAATGTTCTTGGCAATCTTATTCTGTCACATGAAATTTTTTATCATAAAATAATTGAGAAAACTAACAGATAATTTTGTTCAGTCTTGACCAGAAAGGATGGAGAAAAATTCGAACCAACACACGCCTCCATTTCCTTTAACCAAGAAATGGCTCACCCCGCATCCGAAGGTGATGTGCACAGTGCGGTAACACGTGCTGTGCACACTTCAGCTGAAGATAACCGACTGAAAACCATTTCAAATGCTGGTTTTCACCCCCATTTCTCCTTGCAAGCCTTGGATGCAGGGGGTCAGACTTAACCTGGACTTCAAACAACACCTAGTGAACGAAACCTAATTTCTATTATGTAATCACTGAGATAGCACTTCAGTCAATAGATTAGGAGCTTTAGTCAGCTACATCCAGTAGCTTTTCAAATGTAAACAAAAATGTTGTAATCATATTAATTTTCAGAAAATGCTATATTGAATCGACAAATTGGGCATAAAAATGTCTGACAGGAATTTAAAGTGAACTTGTACATCTATTTTGTACCATGAAGCAAAGGAAACTAAGTGGACTAGCGGCAGCTGTTCTAGTAATTAAGATATCAGGAGAAAGTTACAAACAAGCTGGCTGAGAGTGTGTGGCAGTGATCAGCGCCTTGCTTTAAAGAGTGTTCGATTTCAGGAAGGAAAAGACAAATCGGGGAAAATATACTTTCATGGTAGTTGAGCTGTACACATCATGTTTATTGTGATCATAAACACTGTTTATCGCCACAGTGACGAAGTAGATACTCATAATCTTTTAATATATGTTTTGCATATATGTGTGTTGAATTTGTTGTGTTGTGCAGAACAACATCATTTGGTGGCTTCTTCTCGTTTATTCCTCCCCTTGTTACAACTCTTTTTATCCTAATGTTTACAAGCACACATATAGATATACATATATATATATATATATATATATATATATATATATATATATATATATATATATATATATATATATATAAATATGAAATCATGGCAGACTTGAATTATTCTGCTGGCTGCTCCTGTGTCTTTGTGCAACAGACATTCAATCAAGTCCAAATTAAGGATATATATCAGGTTACAATGGGTAAACCATCATTTTTGCTATTTTCACACATGTTATGCACTTTTGCTTTAAGTTTTGTATGCCAGAATCAGATTTCAGGTTGTGTAAAGGATTGGGCCTGGTTCTCACTGTTTGGTGTGGCTTCAGCTGGGGACTAGCTAAGCTTCTAAGCTCCGCCCTGCAGGAATCCAACAGGAGCGTCATTTACATACAGCAGGTGTGAGCGCTTCTGCGCATGCTCCGCACAAGCAGACTACGATCAGCTGAGTAGGCAAACCCCATTATCGCAGTGCCAGTGAGTCGGTGAAGATCAGTGGTGATGTCGCAGTCCATCGCTGGAAATCCCTTTGTGTACAACTCTCGTTTGAACATATCCATGTAAACTCAGACTTCCATCCTCTTGTTGGGCCAATACTTGTTCTTTCGCTCAGTTTCAGAGTTCCAACTTTACATGTTGCACACAGCAACGGCATCAACACAAGCCTGCAACTGAGATCAGTCCCATAATCGGTATCCCTCTGGCTGTTCATTCACATCTCCTTGTTCACAAAAATCTGTAGATCTAGCCTCGTGGACCACAAAGTCTCCGAGTTTCTGGGCACTAGCACTGCAAAATCGTTTGTCCAGACCGGGTTGGCTTGTGGATGTTGTGGTGTTCACCGAATCAGTATCCGTGACCTTGGCTTCGACTTCGTTCGACCCTGACCCAGCAATGCCAGACCCGCCCGGGGTCTCCGTGAGGCTCACGTCGGGTTGCAGGGTCATCTCCGCTGGAGGGAACTGATCGTAGTATGATCCTAGATCAGACGCTTTGAGTTCATTTGCAACTGACGCGGGCATCGGTCTGCCCCTAGGTTTTTTCTTTCTCGGCATCTTTGCAATTACACTTTCTAATCACACAAATGTAAGCAACGATCCTCTGAACTTGATAGAAACTTTCTGAACTGAGACTGAGGTTCCGATTTACTGACACCTATATTGGGCCCCACGCAAGAGGGCAAACATCGTAGAACCCGGTTGCCCCGTAACCACCTGTCAGTCATTTGTCGGCCAATCAGGGTAAACTTTAGAAACCCCAACATGGAATCCAAAGTGACAGATGAGCACGATTATAACATTTTTGGATGTAAAACCTCTAAAATAAAACATTCTTAGAAGTTTGATGCTCCAAATTTGTCCATTTACTCAACAGGTAGGAGTGCGTAACGGATTACCAAGGTGTCATTGCGATCAAAGGTCCAAAGAATAGTGTAAGTCCTATTGAAGTCGGCATTTGCTTTGAAAGCATTTTTCTCGGCATCATTCCTGGCCTTTGTTTCTCAACTTCTTGTAAAATCAACTTCGTCAGTTTTGCTCATAAAGACCTGGGGTGTGTGGCGAGCTGTTCACAAGAATATAATCTTTAAAAACGTGTCTCAGATTTTTTGTATCTTGAGTGGTTTTCTCTCTACAGCGAGCCAAAAGTCAAAACCTTTGATGTAAGAATGAAATGTCATCTTTTCAACTTTAAACGTGAGTATCTCCACAATAACGCAAACAATGAGAAAAGTGAGACACGTTTGTGTAGAAAATCATGTCTGCTAGCTTTTTCAACAGAAATGCACATGCTCAAGCTCAAAATAAAAAAGTAGATTTAACAATTGTGTGATTTTTTTATGATCACTTTACCTGATTGTTGTGTCAACGCAGAAAAACTGGTACAAATGAAAATTCTATCAAATTATTTCCAGATTTGTTAGCTTTCAGGAAATATATAGTTTATGGTACTTTTAGCGTATTTTCAAACTTTTATTAAGTCATTTGTAAGACTCACGGGTAACCTGATATATACCCTTAATACAACTAGTCAATATAATCTTTCACGGTAGTTATATCTCCACTTTACAGCAAAGTGATGTGTGCACACACTAGAAACCAGTAAAACGTAAGCTTTTAATGATGGCTGTACCCTGAGTTAAATCTTGATACTAAATTCAGTAGGGTAATAGTTTGACCGGACGTGAGCAAACCAACACAGTTTTTTGACCTGGACTTGACTCGAGACACTGTAATCCCGACTTGGTCTGAACATTTGCAATCCGGCATTGAGATAATAAAATTTGTGAGCAAATACACATCAACGTCAATTGGAATATTTATTGCTTATTCTTCTACTAGGTTTAATTGGTCATACTCTATATTTGTTTGTGGCTGGTACAACCAGATTGGCGAAAATGACAATATAATATGGAAATTGTGTTCTTTTCTTTGTTTTATTTATGTTGATGCAATATACATGATGCGTTGTTATTAAACTTAATAATGCGGGGCTGTGTTACTGCCAGAAAACTGGTTTCAAAATTTGAATCGATAAATGCATATCATATTTGCACATATAAACCTTTTTCGTCCTTACCATTATATATATATATATATATATATAGTTCTTTGATCCAAATGCAGGCCTATATCAAGGATGCAAAATAACAGACGCCTATTGAAATGCAGAGGTAACGTGCCACAGTTTCAGTGATATTCAAACACAGCAGAATCAGTGTGTACCTGTAACATTGACGCTGTGCTATGGGTTTGGATATGTACTTTCCTGTGACATAAGGGAGAGCAGACACATTATTTCACTGGCACACACATCCACATTTTTGTCACATCTTCTTCCCTTCAGTCCAAAAAAGGGAACTAATTCGTCCCAAGCAAACCAATATGCAAACAAAGGAAAGGCAACTTTTGTTACCTTCAGTTACAGTACATGGTTTTAATGTGAACATACACCGCGAAATTCATTCTATTACCAATATTAGCATCATTAAGTGAAAAAATGCATATGCCTCCTGTAGTGCTGTGTGAGACAACTATCTGACTTCCATTCACAATAAAGTTATCATCTTTGCACAATTTGCTTAACAAGAAACAAATACTGTAATTGGCATCTCAGTGCATCAATTTAATATTATGTCTCAGGATATGACTGACCTACTCTATTGTTTGGGTGCTGGAAACATGGTAAAATATACCTTGGGATTCTGGCCATACTTGTAATATGTTAATGATATTTTGCCACAGATACCGTATTGTGAAGACTTGGTAAAATACACTTATATATGCCTTAAGCTGCAGATGTTAAGCTGCAGATGTTACTTTGTCGGTGTCAAAGAGTGCCTTTCGGTGGTGAACAGGGGTGTTTGGTGACAGCAGTTTCCAGTGGGACACAGTGGTACTGCCGATGTCTGCCACTGACTGCATGTGGGTTGTTTGCCTCCGGCAGCAGACCGTGGCACCAAGCGCCAAGCCCTCTTTATTTTAATTTGGCAGTTAGGCACTGCCGACTGCTGCTATCTGCTGCATTTTTTGTGGATTAATGTCCAGTATTGCATGAAGCATGTGAAATCAGGAGGAATCACAATTGGGTGGAAAAGAAAATAGCAAAACCATACATGTTATTCATGTCTGAAGTAGCTGAAGACATTCTTACAATGCAATGGCCACGAAATATTCATTATATGCCCGATAGATGCATCTATGGTGTAATACTACCCTTTCAATCACTCATGCTTATACCCCTGCTTATCAGGTTCCCAGCCAGGTTTTAAAACCTGAAACTTTTTATGGCTGACCTGTGCTTACATGCACAAACCCCCAAAGGGGCCTCCGGTACAACTTCCGGTGTTTGCACATGCTCACCAGTTTCTCTCCTGGCTTCCGCCCACATTGTTGTGGGGATCACGGGAGTGCCCCAAGATCGGCTTGTTTTTGCAGTTTTCACTGCCGGAGCAACTCATGGCTCAAGGATCCAGATAAGTGTGGGGTAGGGAGTCATTGGACCGTTCTTTTAACGAGGAGCCTTGATTCCTACCTGTTTTTATATACTTTTGTTTTCAGGAACACATGGTCTTTTACCTTGAAAACCAAGATGGCGGACAAGGCTGTGGACAGCAAGGAGTGTGAGAGACGTCAAATACCATCTCGCCTCCTAATCCAGCAGCTTCGGGGGAGGCAGGGGCGTAGCCTCTCACCCCCAGGGAGTGTTGGAACAGCTCCAGCTGTCCCTGCCAGTTCAGTGGCGGGCATCACTTCTTCTCAAAAGCAGGATGTGGCCGGCCATCTGATGGGGAAGTGGGACACCCACCCGCACTGTAGAAAGTGCAGATGGGAGCTGGAGCGATTGCAGTGCTCAAGGTTGCGACCTTGTCAGCACTGTAAAAGTTGGTCAAGTGACAGGTGGGATCTTTTTGAGTTGGCTGAACTTCGGCCGGCTAAACCGTCTAACCGTAGAGCTCCATCCATTCTGGACTCTCCAGCAAGCCTGCGAGTTACCACATCATCCTCTTTTCGGAGAGTTGAGGCAGTGGATAGTGCCTCTGATTCGGCGGGGGCAACCCCAAAGAAGAGGAAGCACTCTCGTAAGAGAAAAGGGGACAGGGCCGAGGAGCCTTTTGAAAAAAGGGCAACCGCCTTGGATCCTGGACTCAAGGCGATGCTGGATACGATGAAGAAAACACAAATGCTGATGGCCACCACCATGCAGTCTTTTGTGCAATCTGCACAGGGGAGAGCCCCCTTCCACACACCAGCTGTGTCTGTGACACCTGTGGGTCAGCAGACCCAAGACCCGGGTTCCCCAAGGGGAATTCAAGGTCCAGGTGTAACTGGCCCTCCTGCAGAGGAGACCAACATGAACAGCCCGGTTTGCCAGCTCGTTTTACGGAGGGGACCGGCGTGATTGGCACTGTAGAAGGAGCCATAAGTTCTCCTGTGGGAGCTGCCCCAGTGCTCACAGAGGTGGGTCATGAACCCCTGCCCAGAGCACGCCAGGAAGTACACTATTCTTCCCTGACAGGTACGTTAGATCTGGTGCTTGCCGAATCCGTGCTGGCCGTGACCAGGACTGGACAGGACCACTCCGATGAGCAACCGGAGAGGACCAGTCAAACAAAAGCTGCCCTTCCCCTCTCCCCACTCCTTTTTTTCCACTGCATAGTGGTTTAGATGAGCGGGGAGAGCCTTTGTCTGATGGAGAGGACTCCTTACACGAGTCTCTTCTCAAGGAAGGCGAGGACGAACGCGAGGAATGCCTTAGGCATAATCCGGAGCGTCAGTCCTGACCTGTCCAAGGGAAGGGGTCTGAGAGCAATGAGGTGTTGGCCGATGAGCCGGCCCATTCCGCTCAGCAACAGTTGTCCTTTGAGGACAGCTCAGCCCCAGCCAAGATAAGTGAACCTGCAGGGCTCTTCCACTCGACGAAGGAGTCGATCTTGGCTCTCCTCAGAGATACCTTGAAGGCTCCTCCCTTGCCACTGACCACGAAAGACGAGCGATGTCAGTGTACCCACTAGAGTTGCCGTCGGTGTCAGAACAAGTCGGGTCTGGGTTCCCCTTCTCCGCTTATGTGGCGAAGTGTATCACAGCCTGGATAAAGAGCTCCGCGGATCTAGGTCGCCCTCTGGCGTCCCGACCCAGCCAGCGCTGAAGTGCGCGAAGTTGTTGAGGAGACCAAGAGCTAACATTGCTAGGTACTGTGTACCTAATGAGGTCTACGACAACACGGCTATGGAGGTAGATGTGGAATGGGAGAATATCTGCAAATGGATCCCCCCCATCTCCTAAAGTCCTCCAGGAGGTCCTGAGTAGACTGGAGGAGGATGCAAGAGCGATGGTAATCATCGCCTCCTTCTTGGACGTGTCCTCGGCCTCGTCTGCCGAGATCATAAAGCAGCTCTTCATGTCGCAGCAGGTCCCAGAACCAGTCAGGGACTGGATTAGTCTGAACACGCAGCTTCAGGCGTCCCGAGGTATGGCGATCGAGCACCTTCTCAGGCAGGCTATCACCATGGAAGCCAACCTGAGGTTAACAAGGCGAGATTCGTGTTTGCAAGTCACCAACCTCTGGGAAGGTGCACAGTGAGCCATCCGAACTCAGCCCTTGTTCTCGAACTACTTGTTCGGAGGCGCTATCGCTCCCATCAGGGACCAAGTGGTTGAGCAGCGAAAGCGGGAACAGGCCGATGAGGCTAACCAAGCCATCCTCGACCTAGCTAGAGCAGCCACCAAGGCTCGTGGACAGGGAGCCAAAGTTTCTGGCGCCAAGGACTCCTTTGCAAAGAGGAGGAAACCTAGGTGACCTAGGAACAAGAAGCCTCAGAGGCAGGGTTCAGCTAACGCACCGTCCTCCGGCAGTGGCAAGCAAAACCGGCCCTTTCGGAAGCCTGGCTTCGGCAAAGGGAAACAGGACTGAAGATGCGTGCCAGTCATCCACACCCATCAGGAGCTTTTACGACAGGTCTGGGGTGATGTGTCAGCGACTCAGCGGTCGGTTAGCGGACTTCCGCAGTCACTGGCTTTCCATCATGGACAACTCGTTCGTGTTAAGTGTCCTAGAAAAGGGATATGTGCTACCACTCAAAGAGCGACCGCCCTTGTCCCGTGTCCCTTGGAGGTTTGAACTGCCGGCCCAAGAGCCGAAGAGGTCATTCTTCCACAAGGAAGTCGAGAAGTTGTTGGCAAAGGGAGCCATAGAGAGGGTGAGGGATCACTCTTCTCCCAGATTCAACAGCCGACTATTCTTGGTCGGGAAGAGGGACCGTGGCTGGAGACTGGTCATAGACCTGTCTCATCTGAACACATATTTGGAAGTTCCACACTTCCACATGGAAAAGCCGGAATCCATAACGAAGGCTCTCTGACCCGGGGACTGGACCTTCTCCCTGGATTTGAAGGATGTGTATCTCCATGTGCCTATGTTTCAGGGCAGTCGGAAGTACCTACGGTTCGCTTACGCAGACCAGGTATTCCAGTTTTGAGCTCTTCCATTCGGCTTGGCCACTGCACCTCAGGTGTTCACCCGGATAGTGCAATCTGTGGTAGCATGTGTTCACAAGAAGGGCATAAGAATGCACGTGTACCTGGACGACTGGCTTGTCTGAGCTTAAGTTCATCAGGAACTAATCAATAACAGAGAATTTCTGTTGAAGCTGTGTGGGGACTTAGGGCTAGAAGTAAACATCCCCAAATCAAATCTCACACCCACACAGGTGTTTGTCTTCCTAGGCATTCATTTCGATCTAGTCCAATTCAAGTGCCGTCCTTCCTAGGACAGATGGGACAGACTACAGAGCCTTATCAAGAGGTTCCTGAGATCGACACAGCAAACAGCTTGGCAATGGCTATCGTTGTCGGGCATGATGTCCTCAATGGACTCACAAGTTCTGTTAGGACGCCTACACAGGAAGCCACTCAACATAGCTCTGAACGTAAAGTGGAACAGGGCCAGTTTGCGTCAAATGGTCGAAGTAGGTCCGCACGACAAGTACCTCATCTGTTGGTGGACGTTGAGAAGGAACGTCATGGGTGGACAGAGGATGAGGCCGTTCAATTCCAGACTGGTTGTTCACACAGATGTGTCGAAACAGGGCTGGGGAGCCCACACGGACTCCAACATGGTCTCAGGCATCTGGCCTCTGGACTTGAGACATTTTCACATCAATTGGCTAGAACTGGAGGCATTACGCTTAGCCCTGCAGAAGTTGGAACAGTTGGTGAAAGACAAAGATGTGACGTTGATGTCGGACAACAGGACTGTGGTGGCCTACCTGAACAAACAAGGGGGCACTCGGTCCAAACTGTTGTTCGAGCTAACAAAGAAAATACTTACCTGGTGCGGCAGCAACGGGGTAAGGATTCTGGCCCGTCACATCAGCGGTCATCTAAATATAATGGCTGACCAATTGTCCCAAAAGGGAGAGGTGATAGGGACAGAATAGTCCCTACACCCACGAGTAGGTCAGGCTTTATGGGACCGATGGGGGACACCCCATGTGGACTTGTTCGCCACCAGATGGAACCACAAATTGCCAGGGTTCGTGGCTCCAGTCCCGGATCCTCTAGCTTTTGCGGTGGACGCCCTGGCGATATGCTGGGACAGAATGTGGGGCTACGCTTTAGCTCCGCTCCCGTTGATCCCTCAAGTTCTAAGAGAGATCCGGGAAGAGGAGGCAGAGATCATCCTGGTGGCCAAAATGGGATTGGTCTCTCGACCTACTGGAGTTGAGTCGCGAGTCTCCGCTACGTCTACCAGTCTGGGACAGACTGCTCGTGCAGCCTGGGAGGTCCCGGTTCCATCGGAATCCGGCGGTGTTCAATCTTCACGCATGGAGGTTGTCGCATGACACCTCCAAGAGGCTGGGTTCTCGAATCTCTTTGCCTCAAGAAGGCTAACTTTGAAAGTCTTCTTTGAAGACATACGACTCGAGGTGGAGACTGTTCACTGAATGGTGTGCAGGGAAGCAGTTGGAACCTTGGTCAGCAAGATCCTCGGATGTTGCCGATTTCCTCTTGTATTTATTTGAGGAAAAAGAGCTAAGTCCAAGGACTATCGAACAGCAATTTCTTCCTCCCTGAGCAAGAAATTGGGTCGATCATTAGGAGCGACCCACATTTGTCAGCCTTAATCCAAAGTTTTTATACTGACAAACCAGTCGGCAAAAATATAATGCCCACCTGGGACTTGAGCCTCGTCCTTTTGGCCATGAGGAGACCTCCATTTCAAGAAAAGGATCCCAAAACAATCCAATTAAAATGGCTGACTTACAAGACAGTCTTCTTGCTCGCACTGGCCTCAGGGGCCAGAAGGAGTGAAATCCATGCATTGGATGTTAACGAGATTCAGTGGTCCGAGGAAAAAACCTCCATCACCTTGAAACCACACATGGGCTTTTTAACCAAGAACCATGTTGCCACAGACCCCACCACTGCCTTTACGGGCTTTACAATCAAAGCGCGTTCCAAAACGTTATCAAGATCAGAACCTGATAGGACAGTGTGTCCTGTGAGGGCGCTGAAGTGGTATTTGGACCAAATGAAATGGATTCATCAGGGTTGGAGAGCCCTGTTTCTTCCGTTGAGGAAAACCGATTCGGGCAGGATAGCTGCTAATACTGTGTCTGCATGGCTGAAGGCAGCAGTCTGTAAGGCCTACCAAGTAGCCTCCCGGTCAGAGGATATTCTTAGGGTCCAAGGGGTAAGAGCACATGACATTAGGGCTTTCTCTGCGTCGTGGTCTCTGATCGGCAATGTTGCCCTTGCCGACATTATTAGGGCATGCAGGTGGAAGGCTCACACAACATTTACATCCTTTTACCTAAGGGACCTGACCGAGATTCAGGGTGGTTTGATGGTGATGCGCAATACTCGCACGGTCTCCTTTGGCGATGGGAAGTAGCTCCGAGGTGACTGCCAGACTGTCCCAAAGAGGCTCAAGTAGCATGTTCGGAGTCGTAGATTCACATGACCAGGCAAGTAGTCAGCTTTACTTCTGCTGTGGTAGGCTGGGTAGACGGAAAAGAGCAGCTGCTTGTGCTATATGCCGTTCTACTTTTTTTCCTGAATTCTCCTGCTCTTTCTTCCAATAAGATTGCTCAGGTAGAGTTCAGAGTGATTATGGTACCGTACTGACATATGTGGCTGACCTATGGGGTATTACTATAGACGTGTCAAAAGGTGAATTACGCCCTCCTCCATTCTGCTGGTATATCAGCATGAGTGATTACGAGGGTAGTATTACACATGGATACGTGGAAGCGATGAATGTTTCCTTTATCTATTAGTAATACTTACCTCTTAATCACTCAGAAGCCCACCTAAGCCGTCCCCGCCAGTGAAATTCTAGAGGAGAGAAACTGGTGCGCATGCTAACACCGAAAGTTGTACTGGAGGCCCCTTTGGGGGTTTGTGCATGTAACCACAGGTCAGCCATAAAAAGTTTCAGGTTTTAAAACCTGGCTGGGAACCTGATAAGCAGGGGTATAAGCATGAGTGATTGAGAGGTAAGTATTACTAATAGATAAAGGAAGCATTCATCGCTTCCACATGTTAGAAGATGGCAAGATAACTCATGAAATTGTTATCTCAGTGTTTGTAGTGCATCTACAGATACGTTTATACAGATGCCCAGAAGCACATGTACACACACAACCTTACACAAACGGTGCCAGCACCCACACTCATACACACATGGGCACGGAATAAAAAAAAATGCACTACCAGTACTGGAAGATTCAGGAGGGAGGGACTGTATAAGGAATGCTCTAACATGTGTAACCTACAAAGATAAGTGTATGTGTAAACAATTTGCAAGTTTATGCAAATAAGATTATAAGATTGTGAACATATTGATATGGCAACTGCTCGTAGTAACTAATTACTGCTTTATTTTGGATTATGATTGGCAAAGCTATAATCATTTACTGAAAAGACGATGATTTTTTTTTACATTTTTATAGTAATAGATCTTAGGGCTTAAAAAGTCTTACAAAGCACGAAAATATATTAACATTTTATAAGAATAGATCTTAGGACTTAAACAAAACTTACTAAGTATCATCATAGGTGCTTCCTATCACTAAATGGTAGAACCTTTGCTGATGAAGCTATTGCCTTTACTCCTTTTGATAGACAAATCTACCATCGATACAGGGATGCCCCATTTGTACACGAAACTGATATTTGCACTGATAGCTGATAACACACACTTTACATTTTACACAAAGTATTATACAGGCTTTAACTGAAGATAATACTTACTAATAAATGTGAAGCTTCTAGCATGAAGCCTTGTTAGCATTTGTGGGAGATATTAATAGTATGGTCCAGATACTGTAATTTAATAATACAGTAAGGTATTTCTATCAGAATCTGATACTGCATTTCTGCATGATGTGGATGAAACAAAGCTTGCA
Source organism: Hermodice carunculata (assembly GCA_964020975.1). NCBI lineage: Eukaryota > Metazoa > Annelida > Polychaeta > Eunicida > Amphinomidae > Hermodice > Hermodice carunculata. Next base: position 20,244,999 of record OZ026619.1, on the reverse strand, counting down.
CAGTTCGTTTCTTTTACTTGCGCTATTCTTAAGAAAAAGTCAGTTTCTCATAAACAACTAATAAATGTTGAATGTCCTAATTTGGCATGGAAGATGGCACTATTGGAGAGACTTATTACCACAAAAATATGGAGCAAGCAGTTCCGTGTTGATGCACTCTGTAACGGCAGGTCAGTTGTTTGCTCCTCGAGGACATTGCATGGATTTAACGGGATTACATTTTACAGAATTGCATCTAACTCAAGTTCCCATTCATGGTTTATGTTTCTTCAACAGAGTTGTTAATGATGTAAGCTTAGTGTTCCCAATTAAAGTATGGGAAAACTTCAAGCATTTGTTCCCCTCATATCCTATGTCAATTCCAATGATTTCAGTCTTCTGTATTTCTTTCACATTGCCACAGGCCTCCATATTCATATGAGCACATTTGGAGGTCTCACAGCTTTATGATACAGCCTTTATTGGTTATCCCATTCGGCCTATGATGTTTCCAATGTAATGCAACCATTTGTATATATATACGTCTGGCATTTTATCGACTTCTGTTTCAGGGAACAAAAGAAAGTTCAATTGGTACAAAAAGAATACGTATTTACAGTTATTTCTTTGGCAATGCTGTTTGATAGCACATATATGTATCATATCCGGCACATTAATTTGATGTAGACTAGATTGGTTTCATGTCATCCAATAAATAAAGATATTGAATAGGCACATTCCCAGTGGATCTTACATACATGCATCTATAGCTTTTTTCTTGGAAATCCAGCTGGTGACCAAGGCCTACAGTGGCATCAACAAGCATTTTGTGGCAAGAATACTCATTAACCTATTACATCATTTTGTCAAAAAAATATATAAGCCATCTCCATAAATTGTAATGGACTCATGAGGCATACCTTGATACTTATAAGGTATTCCTTGTCACCAAAATAATGCCAGTCCATGACCAAAGCACAATGCATGTGGCAAGTGGATCTACTGCAATGACATCTGTACTAGCATTAACGTCTTTCCTGCTTTGATTTATCATTACGTATGTTCGAATGTGGATAGTTATCATGGCAAGAACCCCATGAGTCAGCACATTTATGTCACTCAGGTAATCTCAACTGCTTTAAAATGTGCATATTCACGCCCATTACCTCCACAAAAATTCATTATTTTCCAGTAATAATATGAAGATGAGATGATCTTGACCGTCCATTAAAAATTCTAAGCCATGGTGAAATCGGTAATTGTGGAATTTTCTTTCTTTCTTTCTTTCTTTCTTTCTTTCTTTCTTTCTTTCTTTCTTTCTTTCTTTCTTTCTTTCTTTCTTTCTTTCTTTCTTTCTTTCTTTCTTACTTTCTTTGTTTCTTTCTTTCTCTCTGTCTCTCTTTTTTTTTCTTTCTTTGTTTCTTTCTTCCTTCCTTCCTTCCTGCTTGTCTTTCTTTTATTCTTTCTTTCTTTCTTTTTTTCTTTCTTTCTGTCTTTTATTCTTTCGTTCGTTCGTTCCCTCCATCCTTCTTGTTGATCCCTGTAGTCCACTTTAACCCCTGATTAGCCTATGTGTAACCCGTTTCCGTTTTACACTAGGTCATTGTTGATGGACATAAATTCAGATGAAACAGATGTGACGGTGCACAATGCTGCATTTTTTATCGCTGTCTTTCTCTTTTTTTCCCAGTGCTGCACGTTCTGACAACGAGTGCACTTGTATAAATTTTCTTTAACATAACATTATGCTGTAAATACGTGACCAAAATACTTTTTAAATTTGGTGAACTAGGTTGTTTTGACTCTGAATACTGATCAGCTTCTTCCTGTTTTCCTTTCTCTGTTTTGATAGCTTTCTTCTGATTATTGTTGAAAATGTCCTATTCTATTAGTACTGCAAATATTTGCCCCCCCCCCCCCCGATCTTTGAATATATGACAAAAACATTGGGCATCTTGGATATACAGTCAAACCTAAAAGCTTTATGCACATTTAAATTTTTAAAACCGACCAGAAAATTGTCAAAATAATTTAAGAAGACATATTGTTTTTGGTTGGAATTGACATTATGACATTATTTGCTTGAATGACACTCTGATATCGTGCTAGCAATTTACTAATCACGTGACAACTAGTTTTTTATGTCTATAATTGGCAATAGCAACAACGCATAAGTAGCAGAAAGTAGCAGAATTGAAAACCTTTAATGTTATGCAAGGTAACAGCCGAAAACTGGCTCCCTGGCGCCAATCACGATTTATGCAGCTTCATTCACCAATATCAGATGCTTCTCCTATTCAGATACCAGATGCAAGTGTGAAACTGTGCGTTCTATTTGATATTACCTTTGTTTTAATTCCTTGTTCAAAATGAATGAATTAGCTATTTGTGAATGAACTGGGTCAGCACTGTGTAATATATCAACTGGTATGCGCAATTTCGTCCGGCTGGCGGATCATACTTATGCATTTTTACTATTACTATGCGCTCTAACAATGCCGATCAATGTGAGAGGCTATTTTGTGTATTTCAATGCCCGCTTTACAAGTGCTCGAGTATTAAACCATGTCCACACCAAAATGTTATCTTGTTTCTATTGAACATAAGATACAGAGAATCTCAGATCTCTTGTCTGCATCTTGATTGCCACATAATACTTGTCAAGTCTTTCAGACGCTACTAGTTCTCAAGCTTAAAATTGAACCGTCCTGTAGTCCTCAGATCAAGGTTATACAAATAATGTGAAAGTCTCTCCATCAAACCCCGTGTCCCTATACAACTTCAAATGATTTGGCTTGGTGCTTTCACCAATTTTTAAGATTTTTCCAAATAATGAACTGATCTATTCAAAATAAATCCGCGAAGACATGAAGCATGATCATACTAACAAACTTGGTAGATATTCACCGAAGGTACATCCCACTGAGGTGGAAGTGCATATGGCTCATGATTTTGAAAAGGAAGTCTAAAACTATTATTCATCTGATATTCCTCCTTGATTT
>OZ026619.1:20224518-20239518 GCA_964020975.1 Hermodice carunculata | reverse complement strand
TTGACCGCCGCCCGCCGCCAAATCATGCCATCCCCCGCCAAAGACTTTCCCATTCTTTCCTTTACCTTGACATTGACTGGTTAGGATGCACTAAGACACTGCCAAGCATGGGGCATGGGGGGGAAAGAGTCATATATATGTTAGAAACTGAGAATAAGATCTGGCAGTCAAGATGTGGTAAAGGGCAGTATTTATTCTATTGTTTTTGTATGGACGCTTAAGAGCAGGTAAAAGCAATCCGTCTATGTTCATGAACCAGTTGGGAAATATTAATATCCATTAAATTGTAGCAGAGACTTTGTCAAATGACAGCCTCATAAAATTTTAAAAATGAAACCTGTGTAATTCTCTTTTGTAGTGAATTCGGGACATTTCATGCTTGGGAATGTAAATAATTAAATAGTTGGCAATAAGTTATGCCCCATCAATCAATCAATGAGTCATTGCCAAGCCTGGGCAAACAGAGAAAGTGCTTGGCGGGCAGTGGCAGCGGTGCCGCCACTCGCCGCCGTGCTTGGTGGTCAGGGGTATTCTCGTTTATGTATTTATTTATATTTTATTATGTACATCAAGGAGGACTATCAGATAAATTATAATTTTAGACTTCCTCTTGAAAACCATGAGCCAGATGCACTTCCACCTCAGTGGGATGTACCTTCGGTGAATATCTACCAAGCTTCTTAATATGATCATGCTTCATGTATTTGTGTACTTATTTTGAATAGATCAGTTTATTATTTGGTAAAAGCTTAAAAAATGTTGAAAGCACCAAGGCTAATTATTGGAAGTTGTATAGGGACACAGGGTTTGATGGCGAGACTTTCACAGTTTTGTATAACCTTGATCTGAAGACTACAGGACGGTTCAATGTAAACCTTGAGAACTAGTTGATCTAGGACTAAAAAAGCGACTGTTCTCTAAGTGAGCCAGGTTTACACAGTGTGTGAGTGATGATGACTTCAGTCCCAAGGTCACAGAAACCTTTGCTGTATTTTATGCAGAATAAGTAATGAGTCGGCATTTATTTCCAGAATCGGGAAATTAAATCTGCCAGCATTAAGGAAATGCCGAAAATGTGTATTTTATGTTTGGAACGAGCGGAACTCGAATATATAATATATATTTAATATATATATATATATATATATATATATATATATATATATATATATATATATATATATATATATATATATATATATATATATAATATATATATATATATATTATATATATATATATTTTATGTTTGGAACGAGTGGGACTCGAATATATGTATATATATACATATATATATATATATATATATATATATATATATATATATATATATATATATATATATATATATATATATACATATATATATATATATATATACTCAACTATGAGAACTTCCATAAAGCTGAAATTGGGTACAGACATGATCCAATGAATTCAAACGGAATAAGTAGTAACCGAACAGGAATATACCGTCACAATTGCACATCTGTCCTTTGTGCCTGTATTAGTTCAGGCAAGAAGAGATATGCGTATTTATTGGACAAATTTTCAAGTATGTCTAACCTTCGCACACATAGGTTCACACATCATGTTCCAAGTTCCGTAAGGATATGTTCCATATTCCAAGAAAGGCATAGATGAACGTTCCTCATATTGATGTACAAAAACTCTGTCACGATGTATCTACATAGACATAATGAAAAACAAAAGGTACTCTTTATAACCAGAAGAGCAACGTTGAATTGGTGAAAAGAAGCTCACGCGAGTTTTCAACAGCTACACTTTAGGTTTTTTCTTCGTTCATGGACACGCTATGTACAATAGCTACCGGGATTTTTGTCTTGTCATAACATGCTACACTTTTCATAAGCCACTATGTACCTTCTATTGGTGTTTGTAATTTTAATCAGTAACAGTGAATTGACAGTTCCTTTAGAGACCGTACGTCTTGGGTTTTTAGACTCGAGCTGCCCTAACTGTGGTGAATCATTCGAGAAGACTGGCCCTGCGGTCACACTGGCTCAGAAAAAAGCCCAGAGTTTGGGATTACTGGATGGGATGAAAGTCAGGTATGTGCATAGTACCCAACACTACAATTTGATAATGCTTAGCATAATCTTAAAACTACTGTCAATTACACGTTGGTATTCGTCTCTCGTGTTTTGTGTATTATTTTGCACAAAGCCAATCAACTTCGACGGAGACAACAGGCAGGTATCACCTGCTACTGCAAATATGTTTAATATTTTTACATAATTTCTTAATCGCACGTTTTCCAGAATGCCAATAATCCTACATTGGTCTTGATAATGTGTTGCCTGGCAATGTTGGCGAAGTTGATTTTTCGTACGGGTCTACATATTACAAAAACGCAATAATTCCAAATATCTGAGTTGGCATACATACTTAACACTGTACTCGTAGGTTGGTTGGATTTGGACTTCATTAATCTGAGCGATTAACCCTCCAAGGATGCAAAATCCCACTTTTAAGTTTTGCCTTTATTTGTTAGTTTTTGTCTGAATGAATAATATCATTCACCTTATTTCTTTCAATGGGTGTTTATGGGCACTTCAATCTAAGAAAATATATTATCATTAAAACCTGTACGTTATCTTTGCAGATATTTAAAAAGACACCCTTAATTATCATGTGCTTATGTAGACAGAGATCAGCATCATATCAGTCTACATATACGTGTATGGCTATATAGCGTAACGAGCCTGTAACTTAGAGAGGTGAACCTATAATGTATAAGGTTTCGTATACTAGCAATTGACATGGTTTAAGTTTGAGGCTGAAAACATACAGGGTGCATGATCCTGACTGAGTGGGCAACACGCTCACTTTCCATCGATGCAACGCAGAATTGATTCTCGGCCCAGGGAGCAGGTGGGAAGAGTTCCTGCCACTCTGATTGTGGACGATGTCTTTCTCCCAGTTCTTGCAGTTTTCTACACCTCACATAAAAGCCACCATCTGTGCAATGGAGAGTCATTATCTCAGGCGTAACACGCCTCCCGATTCCTTAAGAGTGCATGGATATCTTCTTTGTCTATGTATCGTATCCCATCTGATACAGATGATTTTAAATCACAATGTCATCGGGAAAGTGCAAAAAGGGGTAAGTTTTACAATCGAGTTGTTCTGATTCTCCACAAGAGCTGATCAAAACGTTGCGAGATAACAGTGCTGCAGATGATTAAATTTATGTAACGTAACATTGTTAGACGACCTATGTAAAAGTGACACCCGGCTGCTATAAATATGTTTATGTTCCCTTGGGAAAACATGTATTAAAAATTCCACGTCATGTGTGTTTCTGTCAAGAGTGGTCAACAAGATATTGGTTGTACTCAGTCAACAAGAGGGAGCCGTAGTGAAAAAGGGATGGCAGGGATCTGTACCTTAACCGAGGAGGCCATATGCTCTTAAAAGCGTCTCAATTCAGTCACAAGTACTTTGATGTCATACATAGTATGGTCGCTTACCGGATCATGTCACATCGGCTAATGCTGAGACAAATCATAGGTAGCAAAATCTTTGTTTTTGTTTTCCTTCATATATTAATATTGATCACCGACGTACGTAACCTGAAGACCTGCTATGGATGGAACCATGGCATATTCAGCGGTTTTCTTGTGTTTTCATCATCAAAAGGTTGTACTGTTTAACCTTTGTCCTTCATATTAGCCCTTAAAGTGGATAAAAATAGAGAACTTCAATTCTGGTTACCGTGGTAACTTAACAAACAGAGTGGGGAAAGGTCATTTCCTGCCCCTGGTTATCTCTCTCCGAAACAGACGCTAAGCTTCACTGGGCATGCCCAGCTGAGATGTTAACTTCGCTTATTTTATATGCTCTGGTTTCCTCTGAAGCCCATTGTGCTACAATGCAGGCTAAGCGTGTGTAAGTGACAACTAACCAAAGTTACACCATCCACTGAAGAAGTGTATGCAGTGCACAACCATCCTGTGTCTAAGCATGGTCGCCTCTCTAAGCTATAGTTACAATTGTCAAAACATGTGCATTTCATGCTTCTTGCAATACTTTCATGCATGCACTTTATACCCTCGGCACATAGTATAGACGTATGCTGTAGCACTAATTTAAGATGAAAAACTGTAAAAGCATAATGTGTGCCTGTACTACCTGCACACTACATTGTAATGTCCATGTGGCTGCATTTTACATAACATGCTTTCTATGGTTGTTTTGATTCATATTGAGAGAAAAAGTATACTTGTCAAACTATTTGAAACATTACGTATTAAATGTCACATATTTTTTGCAATTATGGAACACATTTGTGATGCTACTGAAGTGGAATGATTTAATAAACTTTTTTTAAACTGTGTTGATCTAATCTGCTGATACAATTGAAACTGGATTTTTCATGTAAGTGTCGGAAGTGCCCCTGTGCACGTGATTTCCTAACAAAAATGCTGCCCAGGAATTCCCCAATCATTTTTCATTATATCGTCACTGCAATGTTTACCCCTAGGATTCCCTTACTTCGGCATGATATGCACTGATCTTGCGAAAAATTGCTTTTTCCAAAAACACGATTGTTCGTATAATATTTGAACATGATCGTGTAAGAAATATTTGAAAAAATACCTTTCCAATTACCTCATAATTTCAGGATATGTGCTTGACATCCCTCATCTACATATAATAATGGCTATAAAGTTAATCATGGTCATGACGTTTATTTATTTAGTAAAAGAAACTTATACGTCAATGGAGACACCTCTAAGGATCACAAAACCCGACTGGTTTATTTTTTCATATCTTGCTCAGGTTCGATATTGGGACCAATTAGGTATCAAATCATCTGTTGCTAGTATGTAACCCCAAAGGCAAGCTTAAAGGAGCATCGCCAATTAAATATTTAACCTTGTAAATCATCGTTTCCAATGTAAAAATATCCATATTTCCATTTCGTTCCTATTGTCTCTGAATGACAAGGAAGCAATGTCGGTCATTGTCACAATATCTTGTTACGAAAACTCATTGTTATCAATATCCTCATTTTACCAACTTCTGCTTAACGTGGCCATGTATTGAAGGTAAACCAAAGTTTAATGCACCATTTGTACTGCTCAATGTTTCTTTGAAAACATCCGCAAAACATTAAATTTCCTGTTGCACCATTAAAAGTTCTTCTTCGTAAGCATTCTAAAATTTAAACAGAAAGATGCGTAATATGATAGGAATAAATAATTAGGTTTCCATTGTCATGGAAGTAATCGCTTCTGCATTACTTGCGGAGAATGAATTCCGCAGTTTTATTTCATTTATTTATTTATTTATTTATTTATTTATTTATTTATTTATTTATTTATTTATTTATTTATTTATTTATTTATTTATTTATTTATTTATTTATTTATTCATTCATTCATTCATTCATTCATTCATTCATTCATTCATTCATTCATTCATTCATTCATTCTTTCATACATTCATTCATTTATTTATTTATTTATATATTTATTTATTTATTTATTTATTTATGGGGGGTTACATTGTGATTAACTTGCCGTAGTGTTGGACTTTGATTGATATTTTGTGCAAGAAGCGTGGGACGAAGTGATCAAGTTGTTCTGGAACTGGTCAACAGCTTTACATGGCTTGCGTGGCTGTTGGCTAATTCCCATATTATGACCACATGATAGGCAACTTGGCATTATTTCAGTCTGGTAAAGGTCGCGAACGACAATGGAGAGTGGACCAAAGCGATGGATATAGTGATGCAAATGAAGCACCGTTTAAATGTTGATGTCGTGCTGGGAATGAGTCAATATCACGGTAGGTAACATTTCTGTACCTCTAAACTTTAGAACTTGGAGAAGTATCGGTGGTTTCTAAAAAGTCGTAAAAGAAGTAATGCAGAGAATAACAGTTTGAGAATGTTCGTTGTTAATGTGAGCAAAACCTAGGTCCTGAATTCTGAAAAATATCTTTGCTGGGAGCAGAGCGGGAAAATACTGGCACATTCTTTGCATTTTCTTAGAAAAGATAGTATATAGCACTATTTGATGCACGGAATAAATGTTTTAAAATTCACTACTTGAATTTCGCTCAGAAGTCTGCTATACACAAGCTCCAGTCTTCAATGAAATAATGTAGCTTCTATGAAGCAAGTGGGCTTATGCTCCATGGTAAAGTTTAAGATATTATCAAGGGCTGTTTAGTCAAGAGGATTATTATTCCTACTGTTTGCAAAAAACAATCAACATCTGCAGACTAGCATAGGGGGATTTCTGGGATAACATGATAAATGTTCTTGACATCAGTAATTTTTTGACCTGGGCTACCAAACGTCATTTCGCATGGGTTCACGGCTGCAAAAAGCATTTAAGGTGAAACACAGGCTGTTTCTGACTCCATATCTGTTATCATTATTATTATTGTTAATTGTTATCATTGAATAATCCGAAGCCTTGCTACCTGGTAAAACATATTGTTTGACCCTTCCACAAAGGACATATCCACCAAGTGTCAACTTAATCTCAGTGATAGTTTTGGAGAAAAAGTCGAAAAAGATCTATGTCCCCTGCCACAATATCTTGCAAACATTGTCACACTTTTTGAAAGGATGCACCAAGTAGGATGCACAGACATTTATATGTTCTTGGCCCCTGTGACCTTGACAATAGGTCAAGGTAAAAAAAAAACAACAATGCATGGCGCACATGCCCTTGGTATGATGTATCTCTGGTATAAATTTCATCATTCTATCGCTAAAGGTTCTACAGATATGCTGCCAGACACACGGAAATGGGTGTCTTCTTGGGCCCTGTGACCTTGAAAATAGGTCAAGGTCAAAAACAGTATACTGCGCACATGCACGTGGTATGATGCATCTCCAGTATAAAATTTATTATTCTATCTCTAAGAGTTCTAGAGATATGCTCCCGGACGGACGGACGGACGGACACACGGCCCCTTATCCTCCCTAGCTCTATGCCCCCCTTTGCCACCTTCGGTGGTGGGGGACAAAATAGATAAAAAATCCAAAAATCACTAGAACGTGACCATTTGAACAAATCTGCTACAGACCTGCCCAAGGTACATTGCCACCAAGTTTGAAGTCAATCTGGATGGCGTTCTCAGAGAAGAAGTCAAAATGTAAATTAGCATTAGAATGCTCATTGACTAACAAATAGTAATCAATAGGATAGGTGCATTTGCAGAAAAGTGACTGAAAAAAAATCGTTAAAAGTCAGGAATCTGCAGCATTGGTATTTGGCGAACAACTTGGTTTCGCCCTTTCAGAAGAAACATAGCCACCAAGTTTCAGTTTAATCTCAGCGAAAGTTCTGGAGAAGTAGTCCAAAATAGCAAAAACACACAAAGTTCATAAAGAGGTTAGAAAGAATATTGCATCGGCACTTGGTTAAGAACTAAGAGTCCCTTGGAGTGTTTCTGTGTAATATCAAAGCAATTGGGTGAGCGGTTTTGGAGAAGAAGATTTTTTAACATTTGCCCCTAAAAAGAAAAAAAAATCATTAAGAATCTAAAAATCACTCGAGCATGACTATTTGAACAAACCTGGTACAGAGCCTCCCAACGTGCTTTGCCACCAAGTTTGAAGTCAATCTGGATATCCACCAAGTTTCAGCTTAATCTCAGCAATGGTTGTGAAAAAGAGGTTGAACATAGCAAAGACACACACACAAAATAATAAAAAGTAAGAAAAAAAATCTGGCTGACAATTTTAGAGAAGTGGAAAATGCGAATTGTGGATGGACGATGATGACAGGCGTACGGACGACGGATTAGCCTATAAGCCCAGCTGACTGACAAGTCAGCTGAGCTAAAAATTGACCGAATTATGGCTAGACGAATTTTTCAAAGGTCCAAACGACCTTGATGTTTGAGCTTTATAGGTCACATGTATAGATATCTGTGTAGTGTTACAATAGCTACAATTTGAGCCCAATATGATCAAAATTGGACAAAAATTGAGAAAATTATGGCCAGATGAAAATTTCAGAGGTCCGAATGACCTTGATATTTGACCTTTAGAGGTGGCATGTAACTTACAAAAATATGCAGTGTTACAAACACATTAATTGAAGTTGGATTGGTCACCTGTACCTAAAATAGTTTTGTATGTATTCAAGATTAAAATTTTCAAATGGCCCTAATTTGGATAAATTTCAAAACCGTTGAACTCCTTAACAAAAACTTAAGACTACCGTGGAAGTATAGCCATGTCTAGATTGAAATTTCTACGTATAATTCTTTTCAAATGAAACGTCGGACTAGTTTGCCTGGAAAGAAAGAAAGAACGAAAGAAAGAAAGAAAGAAAGAAAGAAAGAAAGAAAGAAAGAAAGAAAGAAAGAAAGAAAGAAAGAAAGAAAGAAAGAAAGAAAGAAAGGAAGTGTGTGTTGGTTAACAGAGATAAATACACGCGTTTACCCTTTACATACAGAAGAGAAATACTCGAAGTGGTGTTGATTTACAACGGTTTGGACGGCCATCTGACAAAAAAATAGCCCTCAGCTGTCTCTTTACGTACTAAAGGTCCTTTACTCATGTCACCGACAGACAGTCGTCGTTTAAAACCTACGCTTGTAACTCAATTAAAAGGGTCCCGTCATAAAGTGGTAAATACCATAACTTTTCTCGGGAATAACGTATCCCCTCTTTGTAAAAAGTCAATGTCTTTCGCGATCTCAATAGATAAATAAAATTTATAATAATGATAATGACAAATATATAAAATAAAGGACTGTGACCATCCCCTGCTCAGCTGATTTTGCATACAAACACTGAGTTGGTCCTGTGACATTCGAAATAATATCAATGTCACCTTTCTGTAAGACAATTATCCTTTTTTTGCATTATCGACATCTTCACTTAATCACACTGCTGGAGTCATTATTTTTTAAATTTAAAATGTTTGAAACCAAACTTCCCTGATTTAGCAAAAAACATCACATTCAAGTATGTAATATTATCCATTTCAATTTTTTGTACACGTGTCACAGATCCACTCCGGTTCAGGTATTTTCTTTGGTATTTTACGCCTGCCACCTTCTGTATTTAAATTATAAGTTTTTATTCTTAAGTTCGATTTTTTATATATAATTTACGTTTTTAACTTCAATTAATTTGTTTTCCAATTCAAATTTTGACTTGAATTTAAATAATTTTTTCCCTTTTTTAAATCTGGATGGAACTGTTATTTAAAATCATTATGCCGCTGTTATTTTTACTCTTTGATAAATTTAGAACTAGATATGTAGGGAAGTTGCCAGACTGGTCACCACTATTCGACTAAATATATCTTCACAATCAATATCACAGAATGTAAATTTAGCTGTTCTTAACCAATGACATATGTTTACAATGACACTTATATGCGTAAAACAACAATTTGTTAGGGTTGGGATACGCGAATTTATACCATTTTTACATACGCTTTTCAGAGTCTGTAAGCAAACGCTCCTGCCTCACTTAGTTCTGTAATATTATCAGCTTCCGAATTAACTGCCAAAATATATTCTAAAAATTTCATTTTAATTTTTTTTTCGATTCCATTGTAAAATACCAATTGGCCAAGCAGTTTGGAGGGCTGATTTTCAATATTTGACTGGAAGCTCAACGACAAAATTCATAAAAAAAAAAATCTGGAAATCATCGGACACAAAACAATTAATCCAACTTGATAGAGACCAACCCGAGGTACATCCGTACCAAGTTTGGAGTGATTCGAGCAGACGATTTTGGAGAAGTAAAAATGTGAATTCCTGCTACAGTCCCAAAGATCTACATGGTAATCAATAGGAATGCATGCTTCAACAAATATCCAAATTGAAAAATCGGTGCAAGTCAGGGATCTAGAGGATCTCGACCTACTAAACAAGTTTGTTTAACGTACCCCGAAACTATATTTCCACAACACTTCAGAATAATCAGAAGGACACTTTCCGAGAAATCTTAACGTCCAAATAGCCTTTTATACACGAAAAATGGTAAAAATAGATAAAAGTCAAGTTCAATAAAACAATTAGCAAGGCGGTTTGGGGGAAGATATTTAGTTGGGGGGGGGGGTTGTTTTTGTTTTTGTTTTTGTTTTTGTTTTTTGTTTTTTTTGTGTTTAGTTTTTTTGTTGTTTTTGTTGTTGTTTTTTTTGTTTTTTGTTTTTGTTTTTTGTTTTTTTGTTTTTGTTTTTTTTTTGTTTTTGTTTTTTTTGTTTTTGTTTTTTTTTTTGCCAAAAATGATAATTCAAAAATCACTGGAGTATGAAAATTTGTTGTAACGTGATAGTACCGAAACCAAGGTACATTGCTACGAGGTTTGAAGTAGATCTGGCTGACTTGCTTGGAGAAGAAGTGGAAAATGTGCCTTACCACTGCAATCCCCAGTGACTCACATTGTAATCAATGGGAATGTGTGCATTACCCGATGATTACCCAAATTAAAAACTTAATTAAAATCAAAGATGTGGAATATCATTGCCTTGTGAACAACTTTATTCAGCCTTCCACACGCTACATTTCCTACTGGTTTCAGGACACACAACTGAAGATTTTGGTGAAGAAGTTAAAAAAATTATGACGCAAAATATTAATTATATAATTTAAAAAAAAATAAATAAAATTTAAAAAAGCAGAAAAAGTTTCAGCACCACCTTTTAAACAAATTAAGGTCTAGGAGTCCCCAGAGGTGAGTGGTCCATTAGTATTTTTTAAGCAACTGCCCAAGGAGTTCCGTTTCTTTCTAAGATTTTGCCAAAAAATCACTGGAGCAAGACCATATAAAACACTTAGTTGTGACCATCCCAAGTTAAATCCCGGACCAATTTTGAAGTGGATCCAGCCGACGGGATGAGCAGGCGAAGTACGGATGATTGACCATCCTATAAGTTCAGCTGAGAAGTCCGCTCAGCTGAAAAACGCAAAAAAAAAAAAAAAAAAAAAAAAAAAAAAAAAAAAAAATGAAAACAAAAACACGGATCTGGGCAACTAGGGTGCTTAAAATGCTGATATAACATAATAGCAATATGACTAGCTACTGCATATACCATCATGATGAAGTTTGATTATAGCATCGCTCATATTATTTCTAAGTTAAAAATGTTAGTCACATATCACCCTGCCATAATCTACTTTGATTATGCAGAGTATCGGGCAGTCAACGTGTGTAAGGAGTGTCACCTGCCTAAGACTGCTTTATCAGCATGGACATCGTATTTTATGTGGAGGTTATATGCCAATAGACGTCTAACATGTTTTAATCATAGACTGACCTTGTGTCTGAGGCCATTGCAACAATTACTGATATAATAAACATAAAAGACACACTTGTTTTGCAATATCATATTGTAGCTAGCACTATTGTTTAAAAAAAGAGGAAAATCCCCTGGCTTACAGGAGATCCACAAGGACTAGGCCCCACAAGGAGCCTGACCCCCCTCCCCCCCAACAATTTTCAATGTTTCGAGCTTTTGTGCCAACAGATTCGGTTGCGGTTGCGGTCAATTGAATAGGTGGGCTCATGATGCTGAGAATGCATATATCTGTGATATGTGGTGCAAAAATAAAGTCTGCCAGGTTAGTCTAACTCACCCAAGACACATGCCCACCAAGTTTTAAGTGAATCTGGCCGAGGGTTTTGGAGAAGCCAAAAACGTGCATTATCATTGCATCCATATTGTTCTAAAAAGGTTTGAAGTGAAATTGCCTGACGGTTTTGGAGAAGCCAAAATGTAAATTGCCATTTCATTCCCATATGACCTACATAGTATTCAATAGGAATGTATGCATAGAACAATAAGTAGCCAAACTGAGGGGGAAAAAACGCAATAAAATAACATAAAAAAATGAAAATTAAAATCCGGGATAAATAGTAACATCCTCTAGTTTACAACTTTATATACCCGTCCACAAGAGATTGTAAAAGTTTCAGCACAATTTCGGTGCGATTTTGGTGGAGAAGTCATCAATAACTAGAAAATACAAAAAGTTATAACTGAATAAAATACAGCACCACCTGTTCCACAAATTAAGGTCTATGGGTACCCAGAAGGGTCCCTAGGCAATTTGGAAGATATGGTTCAAGTTGTCCGGAGAAGACAATTTTTGAAGACTTTGCCAAATAAGAAAAAAAAACATTCATGAAAAAAAAAAAAGAAAGAAAAATCATTTGATCGGATCATTCGAACAAACGTGGTGGAGACCCACCCAAGCTACTACGCGCCCAAGTTTGAAATGAATCTGGCAGACAGTTTTGGAGAAGAAGTCGAAAATGTAAATTTGGAATGGACAGCTAACGGACGGACGGCGGACTTTGCTATCCGCCCAGCTGATTGACAAGTCAGCTGAGCTAAAAAAACCAACAAAACAAAACACACAAAAAGTGAAGTGCGACAGTTTGAACATGCACATTTGGTAGAAGCCAATCCAGGTACATCCTCGCCACGTTTAAAGTGTATATGGCTGTCAGGTTTTTCGAAAAGGAAGTCAAAAATATTAATAAACATTGCAATCCCCGTTGACGTTGAAGGTAATCAATGAGAATATCTGTAACAACCGATAAGTGCACGAATTTACAAAAAAATAAAAATAAAATCAGGGATTTACAGTGATGCTACGAAGTGAATAACTGTCAGCTTTCCAAAAGGTACATTTCAAGTTTCAGCATAATCTCAGGACGTTTTTGACAAAGCTGAAAAAGCAATATAACCCTAAATGTCTCTTTAAAACGTTGACAAAAATTGCAGCGCCACCTATTGAACAAATTATAGTCTAGATCTCCCGAAGGCCAGCAATGTCCTGTGCAATTGCAAACCAAACGGCCACGCGGTCTCAGAGAGGATAATCCCCCAAAATGAACAAAAATAATAAAAATGTACAACCTTCAACGCAGTTTGATCACTGAAAGAAAACGTGGTAGAGACACACCTAAGATACACTCCCATCAGATTTGAAATGAATCTGCCTTGCGGATCAAAGAAAAAAATTACAAATGTTAATTTTGCATAGCCAGACAAGAGGGGGTTGATAAGTGGACAACCACCTAATAACTATCTCACAAGCCCAGCTAACTGATTATTTAGCTGCGTTAATAAAAACGTAATGAAAAGATATGCCTCTATTTCATTTGAAAAAAATGAAAGCATCATGCTTTCCCTACGCATGGTTGTCAGAAATTAACGCCAAGAGATAACAGATATATGAAAAATGTCAAGCTAAAGCAAGCAAGATTCACCATCATAAGTTTAACACTAGACATTGTCTTGAATGTACATGTGGTCAAACGTTTGCGTTGACAGAAGTTCAGAAATGTACTTTGGCTTGGTAACCTTGCTCAAGTTTGTGGCATCCAAATTAAAAACACATGATTTATTGCTCCCTTTTATCGCTAAAGGCCAACATTGCTGCATGTTTTGTCCAGCTGCAGTACAGAAGTGCGATTTTGAGAATTTCCCGTCATTTAAGACTTTATCAATACTTTTTCAGCAATCAACATGTTACAGGCCTAGATATTTTCCACAATATATTCTGTCTTATAAATAGTTCAATGAGCAAAAATCCATGTTTATACATGAGGAAGAATCCATTTTTATGAAATCACCAACCACCAAGCACGACCAGCTCCACCCCCGAAAACAAAATTGGTGAATCGACCGTTTTCATTCTCTCTACTTATCTAGTTTCCTTCAAGTACCAAACACCTTGGTATAGACGGTTCCATGTATGGACAACAGCTGCTTAAGCCTAGTTCAAATTAACAATCCATATATGAAACCAAACATGCCTCGCATTGGATCTAAAGAATGCGTTTTGTATCATATTAGATATATATATATATATATATATATATATATATATATATATATATATATATATATATATATATATATATATATATATATATATCTTTTTTTCAAGTTGAAACCAGAACCATCGTTATTGAAGGCAGCCAACTTAAGGTATAGGTTCATAGCGTCATCGGTTCATGACGTTCCTTGAAATGACTCCTATGACAATAAAAATTTTCACAAGTTCTATAAAGGTGAAGATTTTAGATTTTACACGTACAATATTCGGGATATAGTGTTATTATTATTATCATTATTATTATTATTATTATTATTATTATTATTATTATTATTATTATTATTATTATTATTATTATTATTATTATCATTATCATTATCATTATCATTATCATTATCATTATCATTATTATTATTACTGCCCCTACTACTTCTACTACTGCTTCATTATGTTTTGCCAAAAGGGTGTCCTTTGTTTATATTTTTCTCGATTTTGATCATTTGCAGCACGTTTCAAGCCCTCCGTGGTTCTTGCTAAGTCACAAACTCCTGTGCTGACCCACGGTTTTATGAACGCCTACGATGACATACCCGACCGATTATTTAATACAGTCTGGTTTGGCAAGACTACTGCACAACTGACGGTACTGTGCAAGAAGATTTTCGACAGATTCAAATGGAATAAAGCCATTCTCGTCGGACATGACAACAACGAATGTGAATCAGCTTTTTCTTCACTTAGAGTGGCTTCGCTTGACAAAAATAGGTCTTGCTATTTAAAGGAGAAGTAACAATTATATGATTCTCTGAAGGAAATCCTGAAAACATCAAGGGGTAAAATTATTTTTTTCTTATTGTAATTTTTATCCTTTTTGCAATATGTCTGAACAATTGATATTTGGAAAAAAAATCACAATTGGTTCTCGACTCTTTCTGGTAATTACGACTTTTTCACGTAAAGACGATTATCAAAGCTACACCCGTAGCTATAAAAAAAAGATAATAACCTGGAAAGAGTTTTCAAGTGAGTTATCTCTTTAGCCTTCTGTAAATTCTCCGCATAACAGAAAAATAAGCTCTTCAAACTCCACATTGGTTCTCGAGTAATTTTATATTTTATGAACATAAACACCGTTTGGAGATCTGTCTGAATGTAGAATTAATTATGATGAGCAGTGTGACAACTCCGTGCTCA
>OZ026619.1:20184318-20224318 GCA_964020975.1 Hermodice carunculata | reverse complement strand
GCTGCTTTGGTTATATTTACCGAAGTAGAGGCCAATGAAGCATAAAGAATACATTTCACAGATTGAGATGCTTCACCTACTGACCCATTTTCACTAAACGATGTACTTGTGTGTGTGATTCCACGACACAGTCATAAGAGAAAGAAATGATAGCCAACACATGAAAAATGCCTGTGACCCTGGTGCTTTACCTTCTGATTCAATTTTACCCCATGCATTTTGATCCTGAGACACGTGTCTGTGATGTTTTATGACACAAAGTGGCAAAGATGATAGGGTAGACAAATGCACTTTACAGAAGCGACGACCTGAGTACGACCTTTCAAGGTTACTCAAAGTTGAAAACATCACCAAATAATTAAATCCCAAATATACTTTCTCACTCACAGTTACTACAGTCCTAGGTTGCCTTTAAAGTTCTGAAAGACAATTAAATACACAGAAGCGTTTGTGTGAACAAACTCTGTAACAGAAACTGTAAATATATAAATCGATTCAAAT
Organism: Hermodice carunculata; assembly: GCA_964020975.1. Taxonomy (NCBI): domain Eukaryota; kingdom Metazoa; phylum Annelida; class Polychaeta; order Eunicida; family Amphinomidae; genus Hermodice; species Hermodice carunculata. The sequence continues at coordinate 20,223,817 of OZ026619.1, read as the reverse complement.
ACATGTACACTGCAATTGACAAATCAAAGAATGATAAGTTCATTAGCAGGTTTTTTATTGTTTCTTTTTTCCCCAGTTGTATTTCTGTGCATGACCCACGCGTGGCTGAAAAGTTTCCTGCTGATGGCTGATGAGGCTGGTATGGTGAACAGTAGCTTTGCATATTTTTATATTGCACTGGACAAAGTGTTTACTCTTGAAAACTTCAGCGACTTGAATGACACACAAGACATTGTCACCAAAAAGCAAAAGATCCTGTTCCATCTGAAACAGGTGAGCCGTTTGTTTGCCTATTTAGCGGACTCAATAGGTTAGTTGAATTTTGCCGAAATTAAGTATCTTAAAGCTTTTATGTCTGACACAAAAACAAACAAACAAACAAAAAAACCAACGAGTACACACTGAGATAATGATTGACAACTGGTACCACGACCAGTCTCTGCATCTCCACGCGATCCTGTGGACATCTTTAATTTGTGTGAGGTGTGTGTTTTTGGAACATTAACTTGCTGCTGTTAGACGTGATAAACCAGAACAGTACGACCATGTAATCTGCCTGATGACAGACAAAAAGGAAAAAGAAAAAAAAAAAAAAAAAAAAAAAAAAAAAAAAAAACAAAAACAAAAACAAAAACAAAAAAAAAATAAAATTAAATTAAAAAAAAAAAAAACCAATCGGTGATTACACTAATACCTCCATGCATTTTGCATAAGGCTGTGGGAGAAATGAGAAATATTATGTAAGAACATAACGCGGGCAGCCATTTTCCCCCCATAAAGAAATCTCGGGCACTTGAAAAAGGTACAGTTAAGTAGGGAAGTTGTTTGTATGGTTTTTTAGGTTTTTAGGTTTATATTATTCAAATAGTGTCCATATGTTAACCTTAATTTGCTCAAACGTGCCTGTCTTGTTTTGTTTTGACCCAACTGGAAAGATGTGACAATTGTCAATTATACGCATGTGTCATTGAAACCATATGTTCCATGGCAACCAGGAGAATGGTTACTTTCATACCAGCTTGCAGCATATCTTCATCATTATTTAACGTCAGGCATGGTTATGCCTATTTTTTTAACGAAGGAGCGCCATATAGTGAAGATTTTTTCTACTGGCTCGTTCATCTATCTATACGATATATTCATATTTAAATGCGGTTCTACTCTAGCACCTATTGAGCAAAAGAGGGAGCCACCTGCATCAGGGAAGATCCATATATTTAGCATGGTGAAAAGTACTTTCTCAATAAAATGGACAGTAAGAACACAGAATAATCTTAAGAAAATGTATTAACATATATTTGAAACATAAAGGATGCCTAAATGGATTGGAAATGGGCTCTCTTTTGGTTGAAAAGGTGTTACTTATGGATGTTTATGTTGTATATTATACAAATCTTCCCTGATCATGGTGGAAGCATCAGTCTGTTGTCTCGGCAACACGGGAAGTCAGCAGGATCACAGTTAAATATGAATGTCTCCTATTGTGCTTTGTTTGAGATACACGAGCCTTTGCGCACAAGTGTATCAGTATATCAGGGTGCCTACAACACCACTGGTTTACTAGGTCAAGTATCTGACAGGCGGTGATGCATCCACAAATTTATAGAAACGTAAAATACATCACTATGAAACGTTTGTTTATCGGTAATCGTGGATCCTATAATCATGATTTATATTAAACATGAACGGTAAAATGTCTATGGGCTTCCTGTCGGTGCTGGCAAATTTACACTTCGGTGATTTCCAGGGGTCAGTCTAATATGCTGCATTATATGTTAATAATGGTGAATTGCAATTTTTTTTATTACCGTATAACAATGAAAAGGTGTCTATGGGTTTTCTTCGTGCTGTTGCTAATTTTAACATAGAAAGGCCAAACTGACATATTTGCTTATAAACTGATAGTTGTGAATCTTTTGCTTGTAGTTATTATTTAACATCGACACAGCAATGTACATATGGGCCGTTATCTTTTTACTTTTTGTATGATTATAATTTTTCTATAAATTAATTGATTAATTAATTAATTAATTAATTAATTAATTAATTAGTTATATGTATGTATGTGTGTGTATGCATGTATGTATGTATGTGTGTATGTATGTATGTATGTATGTATGTATGTATGTATGTATGTATGTATGTATGTATCTATCTATCTATCTATCTGGGGTAGATTATGATAAAGTGGGGCATCGGGTAAAGTGGGACTTTAACTTTGTTTTCGTCCCACTGATTTTGTTTGACTGTCCCTGGTCAAACAACTCAACCCAATAGAAACGAGAGTGTCTACATTTTTTTTTATTTCTAGTAAGTCTGGACCATGCTGTTAGCTGGAAGAGCAATGGGACTGTGCCAAAACGATCAAGATAAGCCATTTATTCCAGTGCTTAAGAAATCATAAACATTTTCCCTAAGCTTTTCATCCTATGTAACGAAACAGAGACGTTTCTCACATCACTTTAATCTGTGTGTTAGGTTGGAAAGTGTCATCTAATAAAATCAACATTTTACATCCTGGTACTTCACCAGTATAGTCACGTGACATGGCATGCCCCACTTTACCCGAAAAAGCTTTATAAAATGGGACAGTTTATTTCAGGTAAAGCGGGTCATACGCATTCTTGCTCCAGCCTCAAAATTTTCAGCCTGCTGTTGATGATATAATTAAATGACACCTTAAATTGCAATAGCAACCATATTTACTTCAGAAAAAAACCTGTAAATAAAGTTTCCTTGCTTTATATTCCCATATGACACACAATGCCGTTAGTTCCAGCTTGATTTCAAGCACAATTACCGAAGAACTAATTCAGCAAATTCATAAAATTTAGCAGAAATTTTGATGTAAATGCTCTTTTCCTTTTTAACTGGGTAACCTTGACCCAATTCTTAAAGTCATTCAGCCATTAACGTCATATGTTTGTGCCACAACTTCGGAGAAACCTAATGGGCCTGGATAGATAATTATGTACTCACCTGCGATAAAAGCTGGATAACCTTGACACATTGGAAAGGTCAAGAGAGAATTTTTATAAAAATAGTCTTATTTACCATATATAAAGGCTACATAAATATACTCCCATATTGAATTGACGTTACTTCAGGACTCAGGATGTATGTATGTGTTTACCTGGGTATGTTTAAGATCTGACTGACCGTTACCGAATTTCAAAGGTCAGAGGGTGTATGATGTGTACGCCTTCATGAAGTTTTTACACAGTAACCCAAGATTGATTTGAGGAAAGTTAATGAAACTGGTGTGGATCATATATCTTAGGAAGTACATTCGTGCAATAGAACTTGAATGACCTTGACCTAATTATCAAGGTCATGGAGACATTTTTGTAAGTTTGGCCCACTTTAGCAGAGCAAAATGTCCCACTTTAAATAGAGTCTAAGCCAAAGTGGGACACCTGTTTTATTAATTTTAATCACACATATAAAAATAATTATAAGAGATTCGAGGATTGTATCCATCGTGTTAAATTAAGTTGAAGTTTGCCTTGTCTTATCAGAGTGAAAAGACGTTGGTAACGTTTGACCAACGACATGCTAGCTAATTTTCCCGAAATTGTCTATCTATCTATCTATCTATCTATCTATCTATCTATCTATCTATCTATCTATCTATCTATCTATCTATCTATCTATCTATCTATCTATCTATCTATTCATTTTGTATTTTGACCTTGGATATCCCGCGAAGGTCAATCGGACATACTGGCTTATAGGCCCATGGTGGTGGTGGAAGTGGTGGTGGTGATGATGGTGATGATGATGATGATGATGACGACGACGACGAAACGACGATGACGCCGACGACGATGATGATGATAGGAAAGCATCTTAAGTTTTTCTGTTGGTGCTGTATTCTTTGACCTTGGGTGGCCTTGATGTACCATATCAACAACTAGGTTGAGGCTACCTTGATCTAATCCCTAAGTTAAGAAGGTCACCTTAATTCACGAATGAAACTTTTGTGCGGTGTGGAATATGTAGAAAGATCGCCCGTGGTGCAGGGTATTCAGCTATATATATTGTGAATGGTGAAGGCAGTCCATTCTTTGCCTCTGAAACTCGTAGCGGACCTTCGCTATATAAACAATCTAACAGGATACAGCAGTGCCCTTCAATAGATTTTTTTTTCAAGGAGAAAACGAAGGGGGGGGGGGAGTCTGTGAATACAAACATAAAGATATAATTTCTCCATAAAAACATTATATACAATACCATTTTCATTGTCAAAACTTAGCACTTTTCCATACTTTCTCCTTTGTGTTAACAGTTTATTGTGAACGCAATATAGTCCAAACATTTCAAGTTAGGCCCATATAACGTTTAGGACAACCCACGTGTATGAAAATTTGGGTTGAGTTTCATATTTGTGGCGGCACGTGCATTACCATGCAACATATGGGTCAAAGCATTATATTCGGAATAATCTAGCATCTTTAGTTATTGGAGGACCTTCGAGCAATAAGTGGGATCACGAAGGAAGTCAAAATCCCGAATCTGGCGATGCCAGTAGTGCTGCTTAAAGCTTGACGGAAACTACGGGGTCAAACTGTGAAACAGTTATTAGGTTAAGCGCGCCAAAAATATCGCAAACATTGATTATGTCTAACAGTACTATATTATGTAATATAAATGGCATTGACACATTTTGCTAGTTCACTAGGCCTACAAGGGTAGACAAACTGACTTGATAATGATACGTGTACCCAGGACATCAATGGAGAAGAGAGTTAAGCCTTGGGATCAAAACTGTTCAATTAAATGTAGTTCATTGTTCTTACATACGACTTGGGGACCTAATTTTAGGAGTCTTTCGTGACACAATTATTTTAAATTTTGCACTGGTTCAGGTTTATTGTTTTCGCTAGATAGCTTAGGGACTTATTAGTCGAATATGCACCAATCTATTAGGAGCTACATTCTGGGCGAACATTTTAATCATAATAGTTTTTAATAAAATCTGAAAGCAGGCCATGCGGCCACTTTGACTATATGAATTAAAATGTAAAAAAAAAAATTGAGTCAACTCGAGCATTTTTAATTTTAGGTGGATATCTGTGAAATTTGGCAGGATTGTGGAGGAGGGCAAAGTATTCATTGTTTGTGATATTGGTGGCGCCAGCTACATTTCAACCCAAATTGTGAATAAATATAAGATTATACATATAAAAATTCATTATGCTAGACATGCCAAAGGTACATGATATAGTGATAGTATCAGGCATTAATGTATTTCATAATGTGGATAACCTTTACATATTCATTCCAGGCCACATGCACTATGGAGTCCAAAGATGTGACTTACCAGTGATATCCACTGCTTTCATGTTGGTTCAAACGCACCAGATCAAACGCAAACAAAGCTGCACTATGCTGCGTGAACGAGACCTCGCCTGTGAAGGCGAGCTAGCTTTCACGCATCTACCGCTTCAAGACACTTCGAAGGTTCGATTCGCTGTGGAAGGTGGCTAGCTTTCACGTCATCTCCCAAGCCGTGATACTGACCTCGCTCTTCTATCTCGAGCGCGAGATACTTTTCACGCATGAAAAGTACCTCGCTTCATCAGCATGCGCAGTTGAGAGCTTATATTACATGGTTCCCACTGCCGTTTTTTGCCCGACTAAAACGCTGTTGCCCTTAGTATTTGCGCAACATTATATATAATATATAAAATATGATAACACATACACACACAAACACACATGTACATATATATATATTGATATATCGGTTAATTTTTTGCAAGCTTAACACTTCCTTTTTTTTTTGATTAACTATCATTATATATTTGATGAATTTTATCATTTTTGAACCCTGTCATGGGTCTAATGATCGTCCTGCCTTCAGGCATACACTTACGTATTCTGTTGGGGTACCAGTATTAAATAATATCTTGCGGCTCTGATTCCGCGAGGGACATGTAAGTTTGACGGCGAGGTATGTGTGGAAGGGAGCTGGGTGCTTGAGCCGGAGGTAAGTTTCACGCGTGAAGCGGACCTCGCCGACCAGGAAGCTTTAAAACCGCTTGCGAGGTCTTGAAAGCGAGGTCGCTATAATGCTGCAACTATTCTATTTCATGCTTTTGGCGAACATTTTATACGTTTTCATTTGGAATAGTTTCAAAAATATCATCGGTATATCATTGGTAGAGGTAGCATTCCAACTTCGAATCCTAGTTTTGTGTTCTAGGCAAATGCAATGGACCACAAAGAAAAAAACAAGTATTTTCATTTATGCTTATAAGGGATACTTGAACAATTTGACATTGGAATAACTTGAAATATATAAAAGATAAGAGTTAAAAATTCCAGCTGTATACAATATGTTTATGCTGCAGGCACACCAGTTGAGGAAAACGTGAAGTATTTCTATATACATAATGTATCTGAGACAAACCAGATATAATATTTGTTTCTTATAATGTGTCTCTCACAAAAAAGTATGTACGTAGAAACAAGTGAATTATTTTCATATATATCTGATCACATTTAATGCAATACATTTATAACAAACAATACAAAAACTCATATATACTGGTAAATGTTACCCTCCCAACACGAAGTAGCACATATTTTAGTAAGTGAATCTAAAATTACTAATTTGGAACTAGTGTACACCTAAGTTATAGCATATACGTTATTTATCAGCTGTAAAAGTTAATAAAATGCTAATGCTACGCAGGGGAAACAGATTAGGTAGCGCGTGTTGAACGTCTATGGCATGAGAGTGCTTAGTAGCCACCCATGCTGCAGTAAGCAGGTCTTTTTACCTAAAACTTGTTTCAATCTGCTGTTGGCTTATCCGATGTTGCATGCGTGAAGCCACTGTTGTCAAAATATTAAAATATTTTGGTGGAAGATCAACGCATAATTGTAAGCAGAAAGATATCATTGCCATAGATGGCGAGACGCCTATCCTTTCCCTTATGGATTGAACCCAGTCTTCACAGGCGACATCCGCGCAAAACCACTGCATAAAGTTACTGTGTCATCATAAAAAGTAATACTTGTTATGGAATATGTTTGAAAAGAGTAGGGTTAATTCTGTCGAAAGCACATGATTACTCGGTGTCACTTGATAATCAAGGGATCTGTATCATTATAAGAGATGAGGTCCAACGAATTGGGTTATAAGCCTCAGGAACGGGATATAATTGCGCGTTGAGCTTTCACTTCCCTTTAGCGACATTTGTGGTGCTAAAAAAGAATACACAATACCCCCCATAAATTTAAAAACTTCATTCAACATTATGTTTTCGAAAGGAAATATTACTTTTGTTCCAAAAAGCAGGTCTTATAAAATGCGATGTAAGATACATAGAACTCTTTGAACCATAATTCAGTTCCATGCAAACAAAGTCATTCTAATGATTGTACACTACACTAATATAATATATATTGGGATACTTGCAAAACATACTTTGCATAGTTTCGTCACATTTGCCACATATTCTAGCAAATCCATGGGTAAATTTCCATTTATATCACTTGCACATATTTACAAACTACATGCGCGGAGCCAAGAATCTAATTGATTCTAATAAAACTGGCGACTTTTTTTTCTTAAGTGTGGTTTGTCCCTTCTCCTCTTCGCACTATATATTCCTAACTTTGTTGATGTTGCTTTACACAATCAAAGCACCCAATAACGTACTTATGAAACGTAACCTTTGTGGCAAAAACCTTTGTAGATTAATTTTGCTCTAAAATTTTATCGACACATGCAATGTCTGGATAGCTTCTCAGGATAAATTTGATCTCTGAAGCACTGTTGTATTTTTGTTATGTCATGTTTCATTATTTATAAATCCAATACCCAAAATATACAGGCCTATTCTGGAAAAAAACTTCTTTGCATTTGTTGTTGTTCAGTTTGAATCGAGCAGATAATTTTCTGAGAAAATGTGGCTTTAAACCTTTTCAGCGCAAAAGTTTCACGGCTTTCCTGGGCACGCCAAAAACACGTTGAGGAAAGCTTTTCACCTGGGGTATTCTTATTTTTGCTGGAATTTATAAGCATGTTGGTGTTTCAATGAAAGGTCTCTGTACAAGTTATATAAATCAAGAATCCTTTTATCATCATTCAGATCAATTCTTCGTCAGTAGTTCGACTTAAATCGCATTTGGTACTGAAAGAGTTCTAGGGAAATGGAAATATCAATTTAAAAAAAAAATGTCAGTGCATGGACTGCACCAGGACTTTGCTCTTTGATTACTGGATTCCTACATTATTTGTTCCATACTTCGCTTGACTGGTTTGGGCTACCAAATTCCTCTTTGTAAAATAGGCTTACTACATTATGAAAGCCAGTAGGCCTGCATGAGTCACACTGTGTCTGCTTCGTTTGCAATCACTTGGCCTAAGTAAAATGATTATTATTTTCGTATGGATTGTATGTACACATATCATTTTTCAATGTACTGTTCTTTTCCATGGTGTAATAATTATTTCGGTGTGAGGTTTTTCCAGTCACCTTACTCATACCCCATGGCATTGATTTGCTGACGTTTGTCATGGCACTGACTCGATCGACTACTCTTTCCAGCCTTATTTTGGGTCTGCCTCTCTCAGCGTCCTGTTTGCAAAATTTATAAAAAAAATTAACAGTTCTTTCTTCGTTTGCATTTTTGAAACAACATGAAAAAAAAAACCTTTTGTTGGGTGTAATAGCTGGGTGTGGTGCCCACTCGTGGCGTCCCCTATTGAAATCCAAGTGACACAAACAGTTCACGACAGAACATGGAATACTCGCGTCAAAGTGACGCAGTTTAGGATGACGTAATCATTTTTTGTACTTAGATTTATTTAATGTGTGAAATGTTGATAAATTCAAATAACAACAAAGTAACCTGTACAAAAGAAAACTTGATTCTCAATACGACAGCTGGTTTAAGTTAAAAAAAAAAGCCTCATCCCACATAAAAATTGAGAATATCTGGGTCTTTTTGACATACCAAGACAAACGGGAGGTTCAAATGACGTCAATTTCATCGCTTCAGCATAATTTTTTGTCGCTATAGTCGCAATTTGCAGTGTCCATCGATAAAAAGCATACAGATCGAATAGTCTGTCAACCAAGGTAATGGACACAAGACATTTTCACGTGGAATGACGCGAAATGTCTCCGACGGCATTTGTAGAACAGAGTAGGCCTATAATGGTACTAGTCAAGTCAACTTACCCAGATGATGCCATGAACAGGTTCCACCTCCTGCTAAAATTTAATTATTATTTACAAGACAGCGGAGCATCAGAGCAATGGGCCTTGTGTTTTTGTGTCCCTTAACAAGAGTAGTCAAGAAGCTGCGTTTACCAGCCCAGCCCAGCCCAGCGAGGGGTTCACATGAATAGGAACCCACCATTTCATTTCCATTGTTTTTTTTGTTTTTTTTTATTCCATAGATGTCTCAACATTTGAGCTATTGCAGTAATATTGCAAACGGATTATTCATGCCAGTATGAATAAGCACGAATTAAACACACGCATGTCACAGTGCGATTTCTCAGTTTTATTTGCAGCAACTCAGTCGCAAGATATAATATGATGGTTCGCGCTACGTCCCTCCATGAACGCACTAAAGCAATATGTCTATCTACGCGCACAACAGACAGGCTATCTTTATCATATTGTTTAGAGCTTTGTGCTCTGGTTAAATGGGAGCCTACTTAGAATTGACACGGAAACACCGGGTTTGCAATGTATATAATATATTTGGTTTTGTTTGTGTGTTCCCTTTTCATACTTATAAGACACAGGCTAGTTATATATGAATCACAGGTCTCGCATTACTTATTGCTCATTGCCGTTTTCAAGTTCTTGTCTTTTTAATCCACAATAAGGTTGGCCTTGGTTAAATATCATCCCGGAAAATGGAGCCGCTGTGACATTAATAGATCGTGGTTTTTAGGCACTGAAATGTGTTCTGGTAGTTACACGCTGAAAACCAATGATCATCGTCTAGGTTTATGCAGTGTATTTGGAACCTATCCCATGAATGAGCTCTGGCAGGAACGAAAGTCATCACAACTCATTTATTCACATTGTTCAAGCAGTCATATGAATCAACATAGACTTAATCTTGGTCCATTTGTTTTTGGCATTACTGACATAAAAGTCTATTTATCATTTCAGATTACACATGATGAAGTTGTTAATAATTCTCTTCTTACTGAAATTCCCTTGGAACTTAAAAGAAAACCATGGAGCTGGAATGCTACATTAGCTTCGGACTTTAAGGTACGTAATTCTTTGATTTCTAACAAGTTTTTAATATATAGCTTATAACATCAAATTAGACTTGGAAAAGTCCTTTCCTCAGGTAGTTTTGTCCCCGAATCCCGGTAAAAATGAAATAGGAACTTGCAATGCCAGAGCCGCGCATTATAGGCATGTCTCTGGTTAAGCTGCAGGCGTAGCGAGTTTACAACGAGCCCAAAGAGGGAAAGGCTTAATTCTATACTATTTCAAAAGTACAAACAACAGAAAATGCATCACCTTCCCCGAAATATCGATAATACCGAACTGTCCGCTTATCAAGACGTCATTTCAAGACAGCAACCCAACATACCGTGGAGGTTTCTGTCACAGTAATGTAAATTCACTTAGTTTATATATATATATATATATATTTTTTTTTTTTATTTTCGCTTATGATACAAAACCATGAGAGTTGTCAAGATTTATCTTTGCTAAAATGTACGTGATGGGAAGCAATTTATGCGAGTAATATCCAAAACACGTGCTTGTTCATTGTCACAGGGCAGTGCTGCAGCGTTGTATCTGTATGATGCAACTATGGCGTACTTTATAGCCGTCAACAAGAGTATCAGAGAAGGACGAGATTATCGAAATGCTCAAATACTTATCGACGGATTAAGGGGACGAACGTACCATGGTATGCCCAAAATATTCATTCTTTAAACTTAAATGACGTTTTTCGTGATTTTCACCACTTTACAGCTAAAGGAAGAAAATGGAGAGGGGTCGTTATTTACAGACAGAAAGAAATCGACAACATAAATTCTGGTGACTAATTGAAAAAAAGATTAAACCAATTCATCTGCTTGAAAGTAAAATGCTTACACCAGGGTTTTCCCTCTATGCGTAGCAAGGATGACTATATAATCAAACGTGATTGCGTAAGAAACAGCCGAATTACGGTCAGGGTTATCACTGAACACTTGTGAAAGTATTCGTGTATCTATCTTAAAAGCTGAGTCTTTGGCATCGTTGTCCAGGTCAAAGTGGTACCTTCTTCATTGATGGGACGCGAGCAAGAAGCTGGGATTATACAGTATGGCACTATCCTCGCAGGGCAGATAAATTTTTACCTTGGATTGTTGTTCGCACAAGCAATGGGTCCGTGGTTCGTATGTAAATTTTCTACATCCGATTTTTTTTTTAAAATCTTGTTTTTGTTTCTCATTTTCATTTTTTTGTTTGTTTTGTTTTATAATAATCACACATGTAAAAAATGCCATAATGCTGTGCATCTGACGACTTTGGAATCTTCCGTTGGCTACATTCCTCACTTTTCCGAAGTTTGTTATGATTTTTGTGATTCAAAACAAGGTCAAAAAACAAAATTGTACCAAGCACACTGCTATTATACCTTCTACAATCTCGCAGCCAAACTAAGTATGTTAATATGTGCTATTTGGTTAACATTTACGGCATAGGGACAAGATTGAAGGTCAACTTGTGATTAGTGCAATATCTCACGTGCAAGCCATATTATTTTTCCTGGGCAGCCGGTAGACAATAGAGACTACTTGGCGGCTCCCACTGAAAACAAAAGGGAGATGTTCCGTGTATACTAACGATCCACAAACTGCTGCAAATCAAACATCAATCACAACTATACTTGTCGTAATAATAATGATGATGATGATGATAATAATAAAAAAAAAAATAATAATAATAATTCAATAAATATAAATGGAACTTCCGTTCTATCACAATCATCAGCATTTTTTTACACGTTTTGACAAACATTTTTTTTTCATGACATCGTGTTTAAAGTCCAAAAGTGCAAACAATCGGCTATGAATGCAACAAAAAGGACGTTCAATTCTTAAATGAAGGTATGTGTCTAAGCAGGGCAGTTATAACTATTGTACGTTTTCCTCTTTATTTTTTAGAGTATTCAATTCTTGAATGAGACCAACTGGGGAACAACAAATAGGAAACCACCTCCCGATATTCCTGAATGTGGACTTCTGTATGAGAAATGCATAGTGAAGCCAACAAAGGCCCCTTCAGCAAGCAGTATGTATCTATTTGTATTTTGATTTTGAGACTATCAATCAGTCGTCAAAACATACAACTTGGATTGTCTGGCGCTTTATATTATAAAGTTCACTTTTTACATTATTAAAATGCCATACCCCACGGGTGCCACGATTCAATTGTTCTAGCACCAGCACAACGTTTTGCAAACAGGCAGCAGCCCTCCCCCCCCCCCCCCCCAAAGGATCCTGTATGGCGAACAAAGATATATTGACACCTTCATCTGTTTCAGTACCACACATTTTACCGAGTCAACAGTTTCGTTGGCACAAATTGGCCCCAATGCGCTCAAAGCGAGCCAAAGTAACCTGTTGACCTGGACTGTTATATTCTATGGTACCATAGGCATGCTGGTACTTCAATGAATCGTCTTTTTACAAGGCACATGGATCTGACACCCTTACTATAATTCAGAGCAGTTTCTGTTCAATAATTTGCCCTACGTCGTAGATTACCCCTGAAGGAGCTATTCGCTTTTCCGAAACATGCAAGGAGCTGGGGCTAATTGAATTGGCAAGTACAAAATAAAAGGGGAACGGGAATGCAATGATGTATTAACAGCATGAGTTGTTCATCTTCTCTGGCATCTTTATGAGCACGACAGCCTGCCATTTGTGTTTACCCTCTGACCTGTTCACGTCATGTAGTGTCGCGCAGTTGTCACCAAATTGTAGCCACGAGGGCACCCGTTGCAGAAGTGTATATATATTTATCATGTGTACAATTAAATACACTGGTGACCTATCATTCTGCTCCCGTTATCACAGCCAGGGGTGGGGCTGTGTTAATCCTGGTAAAGACATCATGTGTGGGGCACCAAGTGGGATGAATTTGCCAACTGGGGAGAACCCCTATTGCAGATCCCAGTGCGCGCGGTGGTGAAGTTTTCTTTGTTCTTGACATCAACTAGGCCTACAGGCTTTTCATTCCCGCGGTATGGCTGATGGAGCTGTACTCTGTTTTGAAGTGGCTTGCATCAAGCAATATTGATCTCGTTCAATAAACCGGCTTGTCCCCAACCAGCTCACCTCTCAGTGATGTGATTTACCCTCCTAAAGTCTGAAATCCTTCCCAATGGTCTTTCTGGGACCCTTCTTTTTGCCTAAAAAGCAGTATATTACCTTGTTATAAAAACAAATTTCAGTCATTTTGCACAAAACCAGACCCTGTCTTGAAAGGGCAATCACATGCCTGACCTCTTGATTGTCACTAAAATTCCCTGGCTGACCTTCTCACTGTTGGATGTCAAATCGATTGGAAGGCCTGAAATCTTAAACTCTGAACGGTGAAAAGCGCCATATTTGTGCACGCCTTGCATTTCCATTCATAACACACATTTAAAGGGCAGGTCTCGGAAAATATAAACATGCTGTAAACAACGTTTTTGTTGCCCCAGGCGTAAGATCATATATAAAAATAACAATAATGAGGTACATTTGTTACACATAATATGTGTAACGGGTTTTTTCGTGCTTTCAAACATAGCGCCACCGAGGATGTCCAAAAAAATTTCAATCGGGAAGATCCACTTTGGTGACGTCACAGCGGGAACACGTTTGTGAATCTGGCATTCGACCTGGGCAGTCGTGGCCATTTCGTGATAGGACACACATTTTTGTCTCGACTCAAAATTTTAGATTATCTCTAAATTTTATGCGCGAAATATCGGTTTTTTGGCACCAAATTCATTTTTTTAGACCTAGCTTATTATTTTTGTCACTGTGATCTGTGGTAATGTGGTGTGGCAACACCAACAAGACAGGCCGCAGGCCTAGCCTCCGAGCGGCATGGAACAGGTTTGCAGTCGAGTGGAAAGACGCCTCCGATTATAATTTATAGCGTGCTATGTGCTATATATTTTGAAGACTCTATGTTTGTCGGTGGCATGATGAAGGATGCTGGGTTTCGATACCACATCGACATTATCCCTGGTGCTATGCCCTCAATACAGCCACAGGCACAGCCAACCCATGAGCAGTTGGCCAGTGTCCTGGGACCCAAGACGGCTAGAGAGGTCGTGGTTCTTCTGCCACAAAGTTGACTCCCGAGTCCAGACGTCGACGAGCACGGCAGTGGAGAAACTTGGTAGACTAGTAGAAGCCGTGTACGTTTTACAGGATATATTAAAATACAAAGGAATGCAATATTTTGTTTCTAAAACGTTTGGAATTTTCATACCTGTTTACTCTTGGTCAATATATTATAAGATAATCGTCTGCCCAGGTGCCATAATCTGTATGCACTTCCCTGAGTGATTGTTTTATTCATTGACCGTATATTAGGCCTAAGCTTCAGTGGACTTTTTTTACAATTGTGCAATGAAAACAGCAAGGGTTCATTAAAAAAATCCACAGATTGAAGCGGATTTTGGAAGTGTTGATTCAACATTTTCATCATTTTTAAACTTCAATACCCGTATGCATGCACCGTGAAAGTTTTCACACTCCATCAAGAAGAGGACATTCACCACTCAACCTTGCTAAGAGGCATGGTACTCCTATTAGGACTGACACGTTCAAATACTTTTTCATAAACTGGATCAATGGAATTCTCTTCCAGAATTATATGTTGTGTCTGTCCCCTCTCTGTCATCTTTCAAGAAGAGACTGAGATCCTTGATAAAAAACCAAGAGGGATAAATTTACTTCAGTCTTTCCCAGTACACCTCCATCCCTATGAAAAAGTAGAAGCACGGTTTTGTTTTGTTTTGTTTTTTCACAGAAAAAATGAAAGGTACTGAATAAGTGTGTTGCTCGTTTGGTTCTTTTATTGATCTGATGTTAAGAATATATATATATATATATATATATATATATATATATATATATATATATATATATATATATATATATATATATATATATATATATATATATAGTGCATGTACAGTATTACACTAAATGCATCGTGTAAGTTTCATCATTTATTTTCTCATACCTTGTCTGTAAGTTTTAGTTGCTACTTCCAGGGATGTTGCCCATATCCCTGCTATTTCGAAAAAAAATCACAGACCAATATGATAGACTGCCACGGATAAATGCATATACTGGTCAGAAAAACAATGCATCACCATGATGATAAGAAAATAAGTTTACTTGTGACTTAATTTTATTACATGATTAAAAGCATGCACCTGCAGTGCACCCCTCTCCCTGGTGTACACTGGTCCTTTCATGATGAAAAAGATTCGGTGAAAATGCTGAATGTTTCCAAATTAGCTGTTTTATTCTCTGTAGATTGTTTTTATCACATTGGTGATTGGATATTTGTAAGGGGCCATCTCACTCCGATTAATATGTCTTTGCATGATATTTGTGCACATCATAAACCTGACCATGTAATGATCTGTAGAGTGTACATTTCCCGTGAAATGAACAGGGTGCAGGCTGTTGTCACGTCTTTTCCTTGTGTCAGAACTCAAGGCGATGTTATAGGGCTTACCCACTTGCCCACTGACAGACGCATTTTCAATCTTTTCTCACATGCGCTCAGTAACAGACTACAGATCACAGAGATTGTTACTACCTAGTTGTCAAGATGACAATGTTAATTTTGAGTGATAGATGCACACTCTCTTTTATTCAGACAGAAATATTTAGACAGGGAGCCCATGCTTTTAAGCATTGTTGTGATAGAAACATTTTGTGAGAAGATAATGGTGTTAAAACATAATATTTCAGTTTTGCAACATTTTAGGTTCCTCCAAAACTAAAACTTGCATGCAAGTGTGACAGTGTGGCATGTACAATGCTGGTGGCCAATTTGCAACTTCACAAAAACATCATGTAAGAAAACACTTCTGCATGTTCTGTGCATGTACAAAACACTTCTGCATGTTCTATGCATGTACATTGTATATGCATAAGGTAGTGCAAACTGAAAACATTCAAACACATATACAGTGGTACCTGCTGTATGCAACCACTCCTGTGAGCAGCCGAATTGCTTTTTGTGGTCACTAGGCTCGGACATAGGAGTCAATTTCTTTGTAAAATTTACCTGTGGTGACAGGCCACTTTTTCTTGGCAGAAGGGGTGGCCACATACATCAGGTACAACTGTATATTATCCCATCATTCAGCATTTGCCATCTCATATCAAGTTTTCCTGCTTAACAGACTCCAGTGGTGTGCCTAAGACTACCTTGCCCCTCCGCAATCTGTTTGTACACTGCCAGTTGAAAAATGACTCGCGGTCCTACTAGATGAAGTGCAGTGAAGGGCATCTTTTGAGTCCTGTTACACTGAAGTCCACCAGCTAAGGGTGCACCAATCCGTTGTCTAGTCAGCTGTTAACTGCATTATTTTCTAAAATGCCATCATGCAACATTTGCAATCATGTACAAAGCTGCATTTGATGTTGAGACCCACAACCAATTGGTGAAATTTGTACCTAGTCGTGGATATGTTGATACACTGCATGGGGATCTCAATTTTTTATTCATCATGAGTGATAATTTGAAGCAACTTTCAATTACAATGACATCTCTTTTCCCTTTTAATTAAAACTGGTGTCATCAAACGAAAATAAAAATACAATGAAAAAAAAGTAAATTTACGGTGCTGCCCAGTGTAACCAAGTGCTTGCCATGGCAAGATATTTTAATGGTTGCTTGTGTTTAAGAATCATGGACATTTAGTTTTTCTTTCTTTTGCTGACATCCATTTAGGCTACTAGTTCAGTGATAAGTCTTCCTTTGGTTTGCTCATAGCAATTTATGCTATTTATTAAGTATTCCTACTCTTTGTTCTTTGTTCATTCACTCTGGCAAACCCCACAAAATTTCCTCTATTTTCAGATCATAAAATCCAGTTGGAACAAGCAACAAGACTGCAAAATAACTGCTATCTTTACTTCTCCACATCATTCTTATTCCTTGTTCTCCTTTTCTTTTTTTTCTTTGATATTGCTCATCAAGATGAGAGTAAATGTGGGGCACATGTGATTTTGAACTAATAAAACTTTTGTGGATTTCCGCCAGAGTAGGGTATGCCAGAGACAGCAAAATACACAGGTGGTGTATTCTTTCCTGCACAACATCTGACCTCATTTACACTGTAAACAGATCTTTGGAAACTGTATTCCACCTAAAACACAACAAGAAGTTTCATCATTTATTGACCATTTATTCATAATTTAGTGGCAACCAGCTTATACCAGGACAATGATATATTCCACCTCGACATGAGAATTTCAAATCGCTTGCCTTTGGGTTAGGTAACCGGGAATTCTGCTTTTACAACCAGACTTTAGATATGGGGGCACGTTAAATACAGTATCATACTTGCCTTGATGACAAAATCGAAAAAAAAAGTGGCTGAGCCTTGGGCTTGCATGACACACTCAACTCAGCTGGTAACTTCAGTCTTGATACTTATCAGCCACATGCATGTTCCATGCCTGCACAGTGTTAACATCATTATGGTCTAAATGATATTGTTCTTTGTAGGTAGACACTTAAAATTGTTAACTTCCTCCATCTGATGTAAGCAGGCTGGATTACATAATGCCACATGGCAGGAGCAGGACATAATCTTTCCGCAGTTGACTATAACAAAGCTCACTGACAAATTCCAAAACTTTAACATGCCACAGTTTCATTAAAAGTTAATGTACCCTCACCATATTGTCAAACCTACACGTACTTGTGCTAAAGAAAATCTAGCAAAATTTCAAAGAGTTCTGTGCATATTTTTAGACAAGAAGCTGAAAAAAGCCTTAACACACAAAACTTCATTTAATAGTAGCAACAAAAGAGTATGACCACCTGCTAGCCAAAATGCGAACTAAGTGACCCCTGAAGACCCCACATGCAATATCAAACAAATTGGGCACGTGGTTCTTAATAAAATAAACTTCTGATTTTTTTGTCCCAAAAATTATTCAACATTCCGTGAAAAATAGAAAAAATGTTGGCTCCTCATCTTGCTTGTACACTTGGTAGAGGCCGACGTGGTGAACCTTCATGTGTAAAATGAAAGCATTCCACAAAACCGTTTTTGAGAAGTGGAAAATGTAAACAGTTAACATAGATGCAAATGGATGGCATAAACTCTGCATACTGACAAGTCAGCAGAGCTAAAAACCATAAATGGCAAAAACTAACATGAAATGTATGTGTAAGGCAAAGTATGCTGAATGGATGGTTTCTTGTTTGGAACACAAATTACATGCAATGAATTGGGCTGAAAAGGTGACCTTTCAGGACAGGTGGTCTGTCAATGGAGTGGTCCTGAAGACAGGGACAACTATGTACTTGCAATCTACAATCCCTGTTAAAAAATTGTGCAAGGCAGTGTATGCCTCAAATATAGTGGTACATGCATCAGATGCTTTGCTACAATATACACTAGTAAATTTTTTGGGCGGCGTATGCTGCATTTCGGCGGCAGACAGCGGTACACAGCGGCAGAGAGCGGTGGCCAGCGGCAGACAGCGTTAGCCAGCGGCAGAGAGCGGTGGTCGGCGGCAGGCCCGCCGACCGCCGCTGTCTGCCGCTGAAACCCAATAATTATTGAGACTTCTGGGGCTCGGGGGCAGACAGCGGCACATGACGTTGGCCAGCGGCAGAGAGCCTTTCGCTGCTGTACGCCGCTGTATAACGCCAACCACCGCTATCTGCCGCTGGCTACCGCTCTGTCCTCACAACTGCATTATATTAAGTGTAAAATATGAATCCAAGTGAAAAGGAAGAAAGGAAACCATGTGTACCCATTCATTTATGGCTCATAACACTTCAGTTGCTTCATTGGGTCATATTAATCGGTTCATTCACCTATATGCATGTACACATCAATAAATTTTATTTCCATTTGCTCATGCCTGACAGTTCACTTGCATTCACATGAATATTGCATTTACATATAGACATAAGAGGCAAGCAATTCTGTTTTCACATATCATGTATTTATTGAGTATAAAGTGTATATACATTATGTGCAGGGAAAGAGATATACAGAGGTATTCAGAGATGCATCACAACATTACAAATCATCATGTAAACACATCACTAAGTAACTTTGTATGTTATATTAAAAAGATGAATTACATGTGTGTGATGTACTATCCCTTTAAAATATCTCACGTAGGAAATCTTTAATCTTATTAATTTCCACTTTATGAATTCTGTTGTTTATCACAATTGGCCGGTATACAATGCAGTTTTTGTGGATCACATCCTCCTGTTGTTCTCCCCCTCCTGGTTTTGGAAGCTGGTGCAGTTCTTCACTTCCCCTTTTCCGCGTTACATAACCAACCTTAAACTTTGATTCCCCTGCTTGTTCCTTCACCACCGCTAGGTCAAATTTACTTTTCCCCAGCCCGACAGCAACTACATCCCCCACACAAAATCTCACAGGAGGCTCTGTGCTTGTGGCATACTCAGTCCTAGAAAAAGAAAAGGGGAGACATTTGGCCATGATCCTAATTGCCAAGATTTATTTATTTTTTAAATTTAACATGTGGGCAGTAATTGATACATGAGAGTACCTATCTAAAACGTGTCTCATCTAGTGACATTCATATATGCTTTCAGATACATGTATGATCCAAAAGTGTATAGTATAAACACAATTTGATTTGTCTTTATACATATCAAACCCCAAATATTTACTAGCTGTCATGTTCACATGCAGGCAGGCACTTAATTATGCAGTAGATGTGTGACCCAATTACTGCCCACAGTTTGGGTGCTGTATGGTTCTGTCCCAACAATGCAGTAGCCAGCAATGGTGTGAACTCAGAAGTTTAAACAATACATGTATACTCAGGACTTGCTTCAGTTCATTCAGTTGTAACAACAGCCTGTTCTACCTGGTAGAAAATCCTCCCTGTACAAGGGCCTTTAAACTTGAAATCTTGCACATAATGTTAGGTGCATGAGATTAAGTAAATGCAGTTTACAACCTGCTCAAGGTCCAATGCTGGCAGTTGCATGGATTCCAAGTGGATAATAAAGCTATATTCAAAACTGTGGCATGCTGTGATTGATCTTTATAGCAGGTACCACTGTTATACAAATCAGTGAAGGTTGTCTTCTCACAGTTCATCCTGCGTATAGCTTATCATGACATGAAAGATTTCTCTGTAATTATATTTGCATTGAGATTATGTGATTTATTCTTGCCTTTTACCCCATCACATATAGCACTGGAGAGTAATGTAATCCCTGTCTGTCTGTCCACTCTGTTGACATTACAGTGATCCCTCCTTTGAGAGACCACCTAATACCACCCAAAAAGTGGTCACATAATGCAGGTGGTCTCTGAAAGGAGGTATACATAATATGAAAAGTACTACAGAGAAGCCTGTGGTCTCTCAAAGGAGGTGGTCTCCCAGATGTATCACTAACTTGAGTCACTGTGACATATTGTTTTCACTCATACCTATTTACTGAATATGGTACACCAGTTTTAATTGTATCTCAACAATAGCTGACCATATTTTGCTCACTTTGGAACAAATCATAGATGAACAAATGTACCTCTGAATACCTCTGTATATATCTTTCCCTGCACATGATGTATATACACTTTATACTCAATAAATACATGATATGTGAAAACAGAATTGCTTGCCTCTTATGTCTATATGTAAATGCAATATTCATGTGAATGCAAGTGAACTGTCAGGCATGAGCAAATGAAAATAAAATTTATTGATGCGTACATGCATATAGGTGAATGAACCGATTAATATTACTCATTGAAGCAACTGAAGTGTTATAAGCCATAAATGAATGGGTACACATGGTTTCCTTTCTTCCTTTTCACTTGGATTCATATTTTACACTTAATATAATGCAGTTGTGAGGACAAAGCGGTAGCCAGCGGCAGATAGCAGTGGTTGGCGTTATACAGTGGCGTACAGCGGCGAAAGGCTCTCTGCCGCTGGCCAATGCCATGTGCCGCTGTCCGCCGCTGTCTGCTGCCGAGCCCCAGAAGTCTCATTTGGGTTTCAGCGGCAGACAGCGGCGGTCGGCGGCGGTCAGCGGGCCTGCCGCCGACCGCCGGTTTCTGCCGTTGGCTAACACTGTCTGCCGCTGGCCACCGCTCTCTGCCCCTGTGTACCGCTGTCTGTCGCCGAAATGCAGCATACGCCGCCCAAAAAATTTACTAGTGATACATATAGTCCGTCTTCACTGTCAGCATTAAGTGACCACTGATGATCTAATCATTGAAGGTTGTCCCTATAATAGTTGCTTGCATGTATTGCACATTGAACAAGAAACAGCTACAAGTTTCATGCCCATCTTGGTACATCAGACTATCTTTGGGCATAGAACTTGTCCCCCAGTAGACTCAGCTGGTGATATTTCTAATGTGTCCTTTGGCTGATTATTGTCCCATGATCCAGTTCTAACGCTGCAAAAAAGAAAAAAAAATGATAAGCTGTAGTTACCATGGTAACAGATTACAATACACCAGGATTCCTATGCTGATACTGACAAATACGATTCCTGATTGTTGTGGAACTTGTGATTCAAGTTTGGTGAATATTGAAAAATGGAACTGGAGCTATCTACATTTATATCTGAAAGTGTTGGTTTAATTATACTGCATTATGCTAGAATCAGTTTGTGTATCAAGATCTAATTCCATGCCCGTCTGTAATGTATGACTAGCCCTGTTCAAACTGTAAGAAAAGACCACTCAGTGTCTATAACCATTATGTAGTGTGAATAAAACACTGTGTACAGCGAGTCAGCAAATGTAATTAACCTCAGCCAAAGCCAGCTAAATCAGTGTTAAACTTTGAAGTCAAACAATGGCTTCCAATCCCATCGTCAAATTTTGAAGCATAATTTTGTCTTTCAGCCAGTGAGTGGTTGCTGGATACAGCACCAATCCACTTTGAACTTTAGGCCTATTCAAGAGGTCACGGTAACAATAATTGTAACAGTTGCATGTATAGATCTGTGTACTCAGTCTTTTCAGATGAATATACAGCGCAGTGTCAGCAGTGACAAATTTCTGCCCTGGCCCGGGTGATGGTCAAGCTTTCTATTGATAACTATGTACAATTGTACATACATCTTATTCTTAACCACCAAAGCCTCAAAGGCTCCAGTAAAGATGAACGCTACATACTTTCAACTATACATGATTCATATTCTAACCTGTGAATGTTCCAACTTAGTAAGTTAGTTATAGTAAATGATATATTAGGCCTAAGCCTATGGGACTGGTGACAAAGACGGTGAAGCTGCCTCGTGGCCGCAGCCGCTCGAGATTTCAATTAATGGGTTTCCAGCAACAGTGCTGTTCAATGCAACGGTTAACACTGACATTTACCGTTGACTGGGCCACCCTGCACTCTCCTCAGTCCGTGATTAACTAAGTATCAAAACTTACGCTTAATCAGTTGTTCATGGCTTCACTGAACATGCTGAAAGTTTCAAAATCAAAACAAATAAAATTACCAAGGAAGGTTATGCACTCAGCCCTCGCACGGATGAGGACGGTTGGCTGGTTGGGCCGCTTCCGTCTGCCAACCTTTTGCTAGGGCTATGGGCAGATGTTCGGTTCGTTGTCTTACTCTTCAATCTTGTCCACATAAAAAACCTCCTCCACGTCGACATCGATCTTGTACTGTAGTTGTGTGCCATCTTGTGTAAGTGAAACGAGTTCCCTATGTGACGTCCTGCGCTTCGCGGATTCCGATTCAAAGTTTTTCATACAAAATGGCTAAAAATAGACAGCAGCTGCTTTTTCGAGACCTGCCCTTTAACGTTAGCCCATGCCGCTCAGAGACTTAATCTTTACTCTTCTTACAAGTAGCAATCGTCGGGAAAGATGCCATTCCGACGGTCCATGTTGCAGCTCCAGGCAAAATCACTGGTGGCCTAGGGCAAAGGTGAGACAGTTGGCCTGCCCTCCTTTTCTTCTGGGCTGGTGCAGGCCACTCCTTTTCACAGGACTAGTCTTCCTAATTCAGTCACTTCGCAAACTCAAGTGAAACGTCTAGTCAAGGATCTGGAATAACCTCTAATGGGTATCCCAACAGGCTGGTATAAACCATTTGTGGATGTCTCACAAGGATCGTGTAGGTCCATTGAGTTATGCTACATCGGGTTTCTCCTTGAGGCAGAGTGAGGAAGCATGTTTATAATTTTGCACATCTTTCAGTACTTATCAGCTTGATATGCTAGACAACATTCAGTTGTTGAAAATACTATCATTTTCTGATACTAGCACCCCAAGAATATTTCAAATAAATTTATGAACCAGAGATTCCAAAGATCACACTACTGCCTGCGATATACCTGTCTCAGGTGTGTCTCTAAGTACGTGCCCATCACTTCCTTATTTCAGATACTTTCCATTTTTTCATACGCCTATTTAACCCATGTTTCTAATAGTGGGCTTTAGTTTTTAATAAATATAAGCCTGCAGAGGCATATCATCTTAGACATTGTTACTACTTTCCATTGGGTATCATGCTGCTGATAATTAACTTGAGACAATGTTTCATGATTTTTCTTTGAATGCAATATATACCCTTGCACTCAGCACCCTCTCTTGTTCTTAGAATATGACTGAAGTGTGGGTCAACCATGCCACAGGACAACCTGTTGATGCTGCAAAAGCCAGGTTTCAGTGTCTGTGCATTATTTGCTATAGGGTCAGTTTCTGTGGCGATAGAAATGTAGCCTCCCATACGGTAGAACTTGTGGCAAAGGTTCATCTGGCCGTTGTTGTAGAGAGTAACGAGTTCAAAGACAGCTTCAAATTCTTTATACGCAGTATCCCATATGCCAGATTAACTTTATGTGCATCTAAGTTTCTGTTTGTTTACTGGATACGAACAGATAGAGCCGTAATGGCACTACAGGGTACTGTCACTGGCATGACCCACATATGTCCACAGGCATGCCCCAAATATGTTATGTGTGTGACTATCTTTAATTCATCTGACACTTATCCACACCACTAAGACTTCTTCCTTGATGTTTTCATTGTGAACTGCCGTTATTTTGAGTCGTATTGTTAAAGTGTCCAGGTAACTGAATTTCTTTCGGTGTTATTTTTTCTCTCCTCACATGCAGGCACCACTAAGGTAGCACAGGAACAGAAAGCATTTGGTTTTTCCTGGTTCAGTAGGCCTGACCCAAACTGATTCAAATGACCTGTATCACTGCATCAGAACTTGATTCCTACATAAACTTTAAATTAGACTATACGTACAATGTTGCATTGGATATTTTTACGAAAGATTTTTGCTTGTATATCTAATGGACAACTGCCTTTGTTCTTGGGGGAATATGAACACATGCAACAGGCCTTTGGTTTTTTCCTGGGAAAAGCCACTCACAATGATGGTGGCGTATTCAGGCTTCAGGTAATGGCAACAAGCGGTGATAGATGCTTGATGCCTGTCCGTCAGATGTTTAACGTCATTGCTTGCATTTTTTGTTTATTTTTCTTGGGGTGGGGTGGGGTGTTCTGTTTTGATTTGGTTTCTTGTATGTATTTTTTTTGGGGGGGGGGTGGGGGTGGGGGGGGTTGTTTTCATTGTTTTTGTTTTGTTTGGTTTGGTTGGTTTCTGTTTATTTTTTTCTGTTCTTCACACCAAGGATCACACCAGGACAAATATGAATTCCATATATTTTCTTTACGCTGTCCTTATGCACGGTACCTGCTACAAATTCCTCTAGTTCACATTTATGTGCATATAATGTCAATATAAAGTCGGGTTTTTTGTTTAATTTGTTGTTTGGTTTTTGTTTTCGTTTTGTTTTGTTTGGTTTCTGTTTTTGTTTGTTTGTTTGATTGTTTTTTTTTTGTCTCCAGTAGAAAGATCAGATCACGATAAATATAATTCCATACATTTTATTCGTGTGGTTCTTATGCACGGTACCTGCTACTACTTACTCCGGTACACATTTATGTACTTATGATGTCTATATAAAGTGTTAGTTGGTAGTATGGAAATTCAACCAGATTGTCCACGTAGTTTTATCAACAATTTTTATTTGCTTATAAACTTTGAAAATGAATTGCTAGGAATTTCAAATATTTATTTAACGTAAAAGAATTTTGGCAGTTCCAAAAGGCATATCGTTTAATTTCCTTATGCATGTGTATATTAACTACATTGTACAAAATTATCATATGTACTGCTGCTAATTGCTGGTTAATATTTCATATTAGTATATCAGTGACGGTTATTGCAAGTTGATGCAATTTGTCAATATGTGACATTTTGCAGTGGTGTTTAGCTACATGTAAGATGCTCTTTGTGTAGTGTTCGTGTATAGTTAATCACTGAACACTTCAGTGGTATATCAATTCACGCAATTGTTTTTTAAGAATTTTTTTTTAATGTCTGTGAAATTTCAGAAATCCAGTCAGTATAGCATGCATTATTGTTTCTTTTTCACATTTTATCTACTGTTTTTGCAGAGCTAAGCATGATTCTGACCACCGTTGGAGCAAGTATGGCTGCCTGCGTATTGACTTTGACCTTATCTATAATTTCCATTGTCTTCTTGTGAGTACCATATATAAAATTCCTCATGCATTGAACAACCATACTAAACATTTGACCATTGACTAGTTAT
Source organism: Hermodice carunculata (assembly GCA_964020975.1). NCBI lineage: Eukaryota > Metazoa > Annelida > Polychaeta > Eunicida > Amphinomidae > Hermodice > Hermodice carunculata. The sequence continues at coordinate 20,197,949 of OZ026619.1, read as the reverse complement.
TTAATAGGCAACATCATCAGCAACAAAATGGAAAAACATGACTCATTACAGGATAAAAATAACTGTTTTCTATTGCTTGGTTGTATGGTAAAAAACGTGTTATGTTGAATACATGTGTTACAGTGAAAAGGAATATTATCAACATTTCTGTTGCAGTATTAATACTTACTTATGTAAATCTGTGTATGAAAGGATATCCTAAAGCAAAAATCGCCTATAGATTTTTATAGACTAGAATATAAAAATAAAAAAGGCAGGTATGCTTTTATAATTACTTGATATATTATATGAAAATAGTTATTTTCTGACGAGAATTTTGTGGTGGAAATTAGAACATGATGAGATATGTCCATCTCTGCTAATGTAGCCCCAGCCTGACCTGAACTGGGTTCACCATCAGCTTTATGTTTAGGTGAGCAAATGCAGAGCATAGCTGACAGTAGACAAACTGAATTTTGAGCTCAGAGTACATTGATATCACTGAGTATGATATTTGACTTGGGGACATGGGTTTACCGTAGCATGCATTTTACACCTGATATATCTACATGCAAGGCGCATTTAAGAGATATTAAGGTTGAGAATGTAATAGGCAAACCACAAAGATACTGCTGTGGCAAAAAGAATGCCACCGCAATTGATATAACATGGGCTTCTCTAAATATGCCTACATGTGGAAGATATGGGGTCATATGGAATATTATGTCACATGAACACGACGGCTTTGTATATGCCTGAGCAATCACACAAACAAAAGATGTCCTCAAAACAAGACAGCAGCCAGAGAAATGCGGAAAGAATGTATGGTATTGGGGTGCCTATTAACTTTATCAGGGGGCCATGGAACTACTGGGGTCAATGTGAATGTACAGTGCCATGGCTTATGGATCGCTCACAACTGTCTGAATTTGACAGGGGCAGAATCATTAGGGTGTTGGAGGCTGACCGTTTCCCTTTCCAGACGGGAGGTTGCCAGGATGATGGGCTGGTTCGGGCCATCGATAAAAAGATAGAAAGACCATTCCAAAGACCATTCCAAAGAAACCAGAGGATGACGAGGAAGGCTAGATCTGGTTGAGCAAGACTTTCAGATGGGACAGGTGACTATTATTTGATCCAGTATGTGAAGAGGCACATGTTTCATTCCACCAAAAGGTATCATCAGCAGTGGTACCAGGCCCGGACCATCAGAGCATCACAGTCTACGCTTGACAAAAGACTAGTGTTGGCCAAAGTGAGGGAATACCACCCTGCCATTTATATCCCTCTTAGTCCTGCACGCAAGACGCGATGGGTAGAGTGGTGTGACGAACATGCAGCCTGGACCGGAAGTCAATGGAACAGCATGATGTGGTCAGATGAATCCCAATTCTGCTCGGATTTCTGTGACGGAAGAAGAAAGCTTCTATGAATGCCTTCCAAAAGGCCTGTAGAGGGATGTATGTTAACCATCACTGCTACAGAGGAGTCAGTGTCATGATGGGGGTGGGGCAACTGGAAAATCAGCTCCTGGCAGGGTGAACAGGACACTAACAGGCCAGCGCTATATGGATTTCATCATGCCCACAGTTGAAGAATGAATTCAACAGTACCCAGGGCTATTGTTTCAAAGAGACATTCCACGACCACACACTGCCTGACTCAGCATGTAGTGTCTACAGCAATACAATATCCCATCGTTGCCATGACCTGTCCCCCATCGAGCATTTGTGTTGTCTAATCAAGATGAGTGTGAAGAACCCACAGCTACCCTGGACCAACTGGCACAAAAGGCTCACAGACCAGTGGAATTAAATTCCTCAGGCCGGTTGAGATCATCAAGCTGATATGAGGACTGGCTGACACGTCCTAAGCTTTAGTGAGATATCTCAATTGGATTGAAACAAACATTTGCCACGAACAAGGACTGCCGTTTAACGAATCAAAGACATAAGATCTGTGCATGTAGTGTAATTAGTGTCTTTCTACCAGACCATCTTGTTAATTTACCCATTGAAATCACCAGGGATCAACAAAAGTGGCTATAGGGCAGTCATCAAGTAACTGCAAATGAAGGGGTAACTCCAAGACAGATACATGCTGACATGGTTTCCACTATAAGGGATGATGGCCCTTCCTTTTCCACTGTTCAGAAGTGGGCTGCGGAATTCAAGCATGACAGAAAGAGCCTTGATGATGATACACGTCAAAGAAGGCCTTCAGCAGTAGAACATTACCCGGGTGCATAGCATGGTGGTGGCTGATAAACGATTGACCACGCCACATATTGCCAGTGTTGTGGACATACCTCATGAGAGGTTTGAGCACATTATCATGGAGGAGTTGGAAATGACACAATTTTCTGCAAGATGGGTGCCAAAGCCCTTCAGAAAGCCGATCAGAAACATGTCAGATTCCTAGCGTCTAGTGACAATTACCTTTTTGAAGCAGACCCTGATTATTTTATTGGCCCAATGTGCAACCATGGATGACACCTTGATTCATCAATTTAAACCAGAAAAAAAAATTTAGTCCAAACAATGGAAGAGTCCGGGATCACCCACCACCAACCCACCCACCCCAATAAAGCCAAGTCGGCTAGTTTTGCTGGAAAGGTGATTTCTTCAGTCTTTCGGCATTCCAAGGGTTTTTCGACTAATTGACTTTCTTAAAAAAGGCAGACCACCAATGGAAGACACAATGCTGACCTACTGAGACAGTTGCGTGAAGCTATCAAAGCTAGATGATGGGGAATGCTCACCAAAGGAGTCCTGTTCCCCCAAGACAATGCTCCTGTTCACAAATCAGTGGTTGCCATGTAGGGAATCAGGTTTCCACTTGTTTCCTAAAATGAATGAAGGCACTAGCCGGTCGCCAGTTCCTAATAAAGATTATGCTATTTCAAATATAGTGCATATATATATATATATATTTCTCACGTGACGACTCTAAGCAATTTGCCCAGAGGATTAATAGTTACAAGCCAACACACTAAATTAACATTCTCGTTTGAGCCGTCATGCAAGCCCGGCATCATACAGTGTGATATTAAATATGTAGCTGAAATACATTTAATTTTTCCAATGTTGTGAGAACAGTACAAGCAGTAAAGGTATCCTCTGGCAGGAGGAATATGACATGATCGCTGTCATGTGCACTTTCACCCTAGTCCTTTTGAAGGATCACCGCCATTTTCAATGTCAAAATCTTCATTTACACAGTTCTATAGTCATTGTTCTTAAAATAAACAAAAGGACTGTGAACATTTCCCCTTACTGATTTTCCAGAATTTTTATTTCTTTTAAATATAAGATAATAGCAGTAACACTGTGCAGTGAACAATTGGGGGGGATCTCCAGTCCAGGTTGCATTAGTGTAACTCTTCTACATTGAAGAAATTGAACATACCTTTAATACAAAAAATACGTAAAAAAACATTGGAACAAATCACAGCGCCACCTGGTCAATTAAGGTCTGAAGGTCCTCGGAAGTATCCTATGAAATTTCAAAGCGATTGTTGAAGCTGTTTTGGAGAAGATTTTATTTTAAAATTTTGCCAAAGATGAACTGGAAAGGTCACTAAAAATGAGAAAAAAAATTGGACCTTGACCATTTGTACAGACTAATCAGACATTCACGCAAGGTACATCCCTTCCTATTTGGATGTGAATCTGGGTTTAGAGAGGAGGTCGAAAATGTAAATTGTGGGCAGATGGACGACGGACCACTGACGCTCAGCTGAGCTAAAAGTAACAGAATCTACAATTACCATTATATATACCAATATGTCAGTTTGACCTTTCCATGTCAACGAAGGTCACAATTTATGAAACAATTAAAGAAACTGCTTGAGTCATTTGCTATACTTTATGTTTAATAGTAATTATGGTACAAGGATCGATCATTAGCTAAATCTAGGTTGATGTGTCGGTTTGACATTGTAATGTCACTGTTGGTCAAACTTGACAGCACTGAAAGTAGCCAGGTAGATAATTTTCTACCAATGTTGAAAAGTAATCTTGTGGGTAAGAGTCCCTTTTACCACGATAATGTATTGGCCGACACGTCACACTTGTTACGTGTCATTTAGTGAAGAAACTAACATGCTGTATATTTACCCTCACCAAACATAAGTAATTTTAAACAATGCTGGAAAGTAAGGAAATACTAGCACCATGTAGCGAACAAACTAAGTTGAGATCGAGTCAATTTATACCCCCAATGAGTTTAAAAAGAACCTAGATATGCAGTCTTGGTGATGTCGAAACCAGCAAAAGTGGAATCAAAGTGTTTGATGGACAGATGAGCGATGGATACAGACCTATACAGTCAGCTGAGCTCATAACTGTTTTTTCTTTCAAGTAAACTTGTCTCTGTTTATGAATGAAGATGTTATCAGTAGTTATTAAAAAAATCAAACCTTCCTAAAAATCTGGCAAGCATCATCAACTAGTACGTCAGGCCAACTTTGAAAATAATCCAAAAGTGCGGTTCGTGAGACTTATAACTTAAAAGTTAAAAAAGTCATCGCGCCACCTGCTGAACAAATTAGTACTAGGTGTTCCCCAGATGAGTATGTCTGTAACTTTGAAGCAAGGGGTAAAGCAGTTGCCAAAAACAATTGCCAAAAAATTACCCAAACATTTGTTTTCAAAATCTGCAAATCTTTGGCGTTTTCGCTTGAATACACCAAGAAGCATCCCTGGTATATCCGCAAGTTTGAAGTAGACAGAAGTAGATGGTTTATTCACTGGTTTATTCACTGAGGGCCGTAACTCAGCCATTGCTCAACCACCACTCTTTCAAATGTTGTGTGTACAGGTTGTCCCCGTTTATAATTTTGGGTCATGGTTAGAAGTTAAAGTTGATCAATACATTTACTTCAAATTTCACGGTATTGAAAGATCGTCAAATGAAATCTTATGCACATTGAACATTAACATTGTTATTTTGTTCGGAAAAGTCTGGACTGTTGGGCGGCATTGTATTTACTATTATCACGAATTTCAGTTATTAACCTAGCGTTTGGTAGTCAATAGGACATATATGTAAACTAATAAATTGCAACTGAATGACGTTATCCTACCCCAAAGTGCGATTTAAAGAAACGAAGAAACCATTGTTGGAGGGAAACTGAATATATGCGTTATCTTATGAACGAGAACATTTGAGTAAATCATGTGGGTTGCAGATGTAATTAGCAGAGTCATTATGTGTCTTGGAATGTATCACTTATTACAGATATCTGTATATCCATTTCAAGGGCAATGTAAATGAACAATTTTGGCAGAATGTATGTATAAGAACTAAAATAATAAACATATTTTTTTCTTATATATGTACATGACGCTCTAAATGTGTAAGTATAACTCAGTATTATAAGAGCTGAATATATCCTTAGTGTGGGCATATTTTATGACACATTTCAAAAATTAAGGCAAAAAGGGGAAGCCCCACATAGTTCACTCGAAGTGGAACCCAGCCCTAGCAAGGAACCAATGAAAATATATTTTGTTACTATTTAAATGTTAATAATAATAATAATAATAATAATAATAATAACAATAATAATAATAATAATAATAATAATAATAATAATAATAATAATAATAATAATAATAATAACAATAATAATAATAATAATATTAATAATAATGCCATGCAATCCTGAGACAGTGTATTGATATTCATGCAGTCATCAAATGATTGTTAGATACATGGGTTGCGCTAGGTAAAAATTTTAGGCTTAAGTCTACATGTGGCAACTCGTTGCTTCTCTTATAGTAAATGGAGACGCGAACAGCAACTTCTGCGCATGATATGGAAAGTAGACTACAAAGACGTACAGTATCTCCGGGGATCGGCGCCACACAGCCATGTAAGCTACTAACACCATACAAGTAAACAACGTTCAATGATATTCTACTGCAGGCGACACATAATACAACTGGCGTTGTAAATATTTTAAAAATCAAATAACATAACTGTTTTTAGCATTTTATGGGTACCATGATACTAAATTATTACTGGAAACGATAATATGACTAGAAAAATACATGCATTAGCTTTAACTTGAAAGTTCTATTTCTTTAAACATCATCGTGAATATTCCAAGAATAAATTTCGTTGTACCTTAACGTCTATCATTATGGTGTCTATGCCCATCAACGTTAAAAAGTTTAGATAAAATCATATTGCTGCCCATGGGAACATGAACACTGGACATGGAGAGTACAGAAATAATGTGTCCAGGAAAGGCGGCATACCTATGCTAAAGTTATTCGTAAATTTTGTGTTGTATAGCTGTAAAACTGCATTGGCGTTGAGTTCTTTGGATACAAGAGCGTACACAGGATATAATAAAAGTAAGTGCGTAATAACAAAATTAAGGCTGAAAAATCCGCTTTTGTTGTAATGTAGGATCAATCTCCCTTGGTATATTTTACAGATTCACAGCTCAATGAATTTTTCCAGGAGCATTTTGTTTGACAGTACTGTTTCGTTTCTGCGACATGGAGCGGATGATATTGATGATGTCGGTGCATCTGGTCAGGTTTATACCAAAATAGCATCTTACAAGGATCAGATTGTGGCGGTAAAAAAGATCCCAGGTTCCTCTATTTCAATGAACAGATTGGATCTCATTGAACTCAAAGCAGTTAGTAACGTTAATAATTCCTTGTTGAAAATAGAGCAAGCAATTGAGATTTGCTTAAATCAATAACTTAAGGTACAAGGTAGTTTTCTGCTGCAATATAGCTTTGCGTACCACAGCAACCTGATACAACTCCCCTATAGCCATAGAATGTAATGGAGTATGGTTATGGGGTTTGAATACGTAAAATAGAACAGTTTTCCTCTCCTGCTGTTTGAAGTATAACTGGTTTTAGCTTAACATAAGTGGAAAACTCCTGTTTTCATTGTGGAGGCTTACCTTAAATTAATTGATATTTATTCAATTTTTTTGTTCTACAATGAGGACCAATGGTCATAAAAAATGTGAACGGTGCAAATTTGAAGGGTTTTTTTATTGGTTCGTGGATATTATGAATTCTACACAAGATATTCTGTAATTGTTTAATATTTAAAAGAATATAGTATTATCTGTCAACAAAAAAAATGAAATAAAAAAGACTTGCTTTGAGCAATTAAATTCATCTTTGCTGCTATGGTACTGACAAAACACACAGTGGGGATGACATTGGATGCTTAATGTGCACAAATTAGGTTTTTTAGCTATCATTTGATTTACATGTTTAGATGAAGGAATTTCACCACGAAAATGTGAATAACTTCGTTGGAGCGTGCATAGATATGCCGAACATGTGTATACTGTCATCATACTGCTCCAGGGGCAGTTTGCAAGTAGGTCAATCTGAAATATTTCTTGAGGTACTTTTTATGGACTTCAACAATCCATTTAGCTATGTTAAGTTCTACATGATGCAATAATTTAACAATTAGATCACACACAATATTTGAAACATTCCATACCTCAAGAGCACATCTGTATAAGCTTGTTTTGACGCACAATTGTTTGCAGGTAATCCCACAGTGACAAAGATTGGTTGCATCGTTTCTTCCTTATTATGTGATCTATAAGTTCAATTTGAGGCTTTATCAACTTTTACTGTCTAGTTTCTTTCTGTAAGTACTTACTAATCTCCGTACTCAATTAATTCCGGATATTTACAGGTTCAAATTAGCAGACAAATATACTCATTACATTTCCAATATTAATTTTCCTGGAACTCAATTTCTATCAGTGAAACCCGAAGGCTTTTTATAAGCCAACAAGTTTAACCGGTTTATTCTTAGAAAGGTGTTAATCAAACTGAACTGTGTATTATCCATATGAAGATAATAAGTTCATACATGGCAGCGATGGATGGGTAACTGCAAAAGCTATATTTGCATTTCTTCTTTTCATTCTAGGACCTTCTTGAAAATGATGATATAGAGCTGGATTGGGTTTTCAAATACTCCTTTGTTTCTGATCTAGCTAACGTAAGTATTTGTCGAGTCAACAAATGTGGCACCAGTTTAGAATAATTATATTTACTTGAAACATGCTATTTGTATACACCATATGGCTCTGCCTTGCTGTTCAGGCACCAGCAAAGTAGCTGATTTCATTTAGGGGCTAATCTTGGCAAATGCACCATGTGCTATTCATGGCACATTCATAGGTTACAAGAAATTTAAGATAAAATGACCAGAACGCAGTAACATGATACATTGTGCAGGCAGGCGTCAATCGTATCACCAAAACATCAGAAAAAAATGGTTTGCAATGACTCAAAAGACAAGCTAAACTCCCTTTTGTATATCACATGCACGAATGAATTTAATGCATCCCTGAATGGGGACAGGTGTAAAATCACACTCTCACAGCAGCTGTACTGTTTAATTGATTTCACTGGTTCTGTTTGTAAATTGCTCGTGGTCAAAATATGAAACAAGGACGCAATACGTAATCAAAATACATTTATATCAGTTATCTGCCCGTACAGTTGACACCCCCTCCAAAAATAAAACAAATAAAAACAAGAAACAAAACAAACAAACGAACAAACAAACATAAACGGCACAAAAACAAATGGCACAAGCATTAAAGTCTAAAATTCTAATACAGAATATTCTGCCTGACAAATAGTTTTGTCTAATTTAAGGCTGTGGAATTTATTCATGGCAGTATCTTAAAGTCTCACGGTCTACTTAAGAGCAGCAACTGTCTTGTTGACTCTCGGTGGATTCTGAAAATAGCAGAGTATGGTATGGGTGCCTTCAAATCACAAACTATGGAGAATGACCTGACGGAGCACATGGTTTACAGGGGTAGGTCAATCTATGCTTTTAATATTTGTCATCTACAACACTCTCAATGGTTTTGCTTTGCACATTTTCCCTTCACAAAAATCTGTCAGATACAATTTCTTAATTGCTCATTGCAATTCCGCATTATCACAACCCTTGTGGAGAGTTGATATTTAAATATCTGCGGAACAACAAATGTGTATGTGAAGTAAGAACTTCAAACATGGGCGATATACAGAAATGTACCGTATTATTTGGTCTGCAATTTAAATAATAATATAAAATAACATTCTTATTCAGATATGCTGTGGACCTCGCCAGAAATACTGAGGCTACAAATAACTCCAAGGAATGGGACTCAACCGGGGGATGTGTTTAGTTTCGCCATTGTTGCGCAAGAAATTTTGTATCGAAGTTTGCCCTACATGCGAGATGACATGTCGCCAAAAGGTAGTTATATAGTTCATGGATTCCCTGTACTTTAACACAAGCAGCCTATTTTCACTGTCTGTGCTTCTCATGTTCATGTCAAGGTGTTGTGATTTATTTTAACTGTGACATAAATTAAAGAAATATAATTAAACTAGTGTTGGGTACCAGCAGAAATACTGTAAAACCGAAACAATGTATTCAAAATTCAATCAATTTTTACAGTTCACACTGTAACAGGACTATGTTGTATTGGCAGACATCATACTGCGCGTGAAAAAGCGAGAGAACCCGCCATTTAGACCAGTCTTGCACACAAACACAGAGAAGGATGTAGATGTGGGGATGCTAGCGTTAATTGTGGAATGTTGGCAAGAGGACTCTGAGAAAAGACCAACATTCTCGGATATTAGGAAACGCCTGGCATCAATGTCCAAAGGAAGGTAAGACCGCTTAAGAGATCCAGGAAAAATAAAATGCCTCATTTGAAGAACATTGTCTTATGCTTTTATATACAGCCCTCTCCCCTTACTCCATTTTGAAAGCAGTCGGTATAATTCAAAGTTGTGACACGTAATGCTACATGATTACAGAATGCAGTCATGTGGTCAAGATATAATTCAAACTATAGGTTGTCAATGTGAATTACATGTGTATCCGCAGTTTCAAAAAAAAAAAAAGAAGAAAAAGAAAAAATCGAAATACTGTGGCCACGACGCGGCTGTCCAAAAAGTATCGATACACTCCAGTAATTCTGACCAAACATTAATACTAAACCAGCCAGGCAACCATGGAAAAAAGAGTTGTTGATCTGTAAAGAGACCATATTGACAAAGATGGCAGCATCTTTGAACATTCTAATAAGCTAGCGAGGATGAACCGAAACAAAATAATCTACTTGCCAAATGTAATTAAAGAAATGGAAAACCTGTTTAACTGGTTTGCTACCTTTTCAAAGATCACATGGAGGATATTGGCTATGGCAATTCAGCACTATTGAATTTGATGAAAAAAGAATTCAATATGATGATGTAAAGACTGGTTTGTCTAAGTGAATTACGATGCATTTACCGGGTTTAAAAACAGCTCCAGACAATTGAACTTCACTCTGAAATGTCAAAAGAACTGACGCTGCAAGATTCAGGGTCTCTCCAAAGGGGGAGGGGTGTCAAAGGGTAAGTTTCCCAGCATAATGCATGCACAAATGTTCCCCAGAGGATCAGCCAAAGTCAAGAGAGAGAGAGAGAAAGAGAAAGAGAGAGAGATAGAGAGAGAGAGAGAGAGAGAGAGAGAGAGAGAGAGAGAGAGAGAGAGAGAGAGAGAGAGAGAGAGAGAGAGAGAGAGAGAGAGAGAGAGAGAGAACGAACTGTGGAAAAAACTTCACAGCAGCACAAAAACATAGTAACTGGCAGATGACAGGAACTAATCAAAGTAGACCTTAAAACAGAATACGTAATAATAATATCTGTGTCAAGGCCAAACCTAGTACTGATATTTTGTTGTTTGTCAATATATCACAGCAAGTCCAAAACATTGGCGATACAAATAACCTGCAGAACAAGACTTAAAAGGTTCAGAGTATCATGAAAGGGCCATGATGGACAGGTCACAGTCGTTGAAGACCTGGTGTTTTCAGACATTGCTCGTTTAGCATGTCCAAGGAATTGTGAGATAATAGAGTACCTTATTCCCTACATTACAGTTACAAAACACGAAAAACAGCCCACCGAGAAGAATGATAGCGACTGTTCCACAAACTAAGTCACAATCGTACTTCACCTTCCATCGACCATCATGGCAGCAGGTTTAGGATTTTATGCACGTTTTATGCAAAATATTTTTCCCACCCCACAATCGTAGAGAGACTATCATGTTGTGAAGAAGTGCCAAAAAAATACAGGTTAAAACAATAGTTTCCCACCTATAAACAGTAAACTTTGACCATTTAATTTTACAAAGTACTACAAGCCTATATCATGTAGCAGGCATGAGTTCAAGGAATCTGTAGCATCCTTTAGTCGATGGAAGATCAGATGAATGAGAATTCGTTATAAATTAGTGAAACGGAAAAGAATTGTGAAAATATTGAACACTAGAATTTAATCAGCAAAAATATCGAAAATCACCATCCGACAGAAGAACTGGGTTTGTAGATTTATGAACAGAAAAAGGCCCAAACACCAATTTCCAAAAGGCACAAACACCAATTTCCGTGGAGCACGGGAATTCCAGAAGTGGACTTTGTTTCACACGATTGTCCATTTTGCCCCGCCCCCCTCCCCATTTTGTTGAATAAAAAAAGATAAAATAAAATGATTGATAGATAACAGGCAGGTAAGTAGGTAGTTAGGTATGTAGCTTGCTAGCTAGCTAGACACAGAGAGACAGACAGACAGACAGAGAGACAGACAGACAGACGGAAAGACAGACAGACAGATTAGATAGGAAGATAGATAGATAGGTAGAGTGATAGGTATGTGGTAGAGAGAGAAGGGGAGAGAGAGAGAATTAGGTATGTAGCTTGCTAGCTAGCTAGACAGAGAGAGAGACAGACACACAGACAGACAGGCAGAGAGACAGACAGAAAGACAGAGAGAGAGAGAGAGAGATGAGAGAGAGAGAGAGAGAAAGAGAGAGAGAGAGAGAGAGAGAGAGAGAGAGAGAGAGAGAGAGAGAGAGAGAGAGAAGAGCCTAATTCCAGCCTTGGGTTTGTCACGGGTAAAAGTTCATATAGCAAAAGTTCTGTACCAAATACACATTAGTACCTAGAATTACATTTATTTACCAAAGCTAGACAGAAGACCCGTATAAAGAAACAGGCAACTGTTACGAGGAAGGCGAAAGGGTGAACCACACTTGGGAGGACGAACTTTTGGGACACTATATACGTTTTTATATTAAGCAGTACTGTTGAGTGGAGCTTTTACATTGCCCAGCTTTGTTTCATGCCGGGACCACAATCTAGACAGTTTGACACATATTTAATTACTTTAGGTAAATACTGACCAAATATTTCTGGATAAAAATACACAAAACGGTAGAAGTAAATTGGTATAATAGCTAATGTTTCATTTTTTTTAAAATAGGGCTTCTTACAACCGTAATCCTTTCTAAAGGGAAGTTTCCTTTAACTTATGAATATTGGTCGGAAAAAAATTGAATGAACCATGACCAAAGCTATTAGCAAAGTTCTATTTCCCAAAATTGGTACTCTTTGAGATCTTCTCAACTGAATCTACCTTGCAGGGACAAAGGTAGTGTTATTTTCATCTGATTAGGTGATATATATATATATATATATATATATATATATATATATATATATATATATATATATATATATATGTATATATATGTATGTATGTGTTGTGTGTGTGTGTGTGTGTGTGTGTGTGTGTGTGTGTGTGTGTGTGTGTGTGTGTGTGTGTGTGTGGTGGTGAAACCTTTTCTAACTATATTCTCCTCTTTCCGACATATTTATTTCACAATATATTTTAGTTTTGAGACATTTAAACGCCAAATTGGAACCACATTTTTAATATATGGGTGCACGGTTGGCGGAGCTGCAACACGCTCGCCTTTCACCCAATGCCGCCCGGGTTTGATTCATGGCGAAGGAAGCAAATGGAAAGAGTTTCTACCACTCTGCCTGTGTACGGCAGTTTTCTCCGAGTCCTTTGGGTTTCCTCCACCCAAACAAGTAGGTAGGAAAGTATACGCCACCTTCTGTGTCATGGTGACTGATTAATACTGGCTTGGCCTGTGTCGCAATTCTCCTATACTTCTTCTTATACATCAAGATGAACATCATATTTTGCTGTGATTATATGGTATTGATATAACGTGCTTATACTAAATGGTGTGGAACAATATAGGCAGTGGCACTTGGCATTGGGAAGGGGGGGTCTGGAATGCAGAGAAATTGGAAAAAAATGTGACATTGTGGCTATGATGTGGTTATATGATGGATCACGGCTATGGGATCATTGAACTGCCTGATAAATAAGATTCAATCATTGTATCTACCAATTCCCAATATTAACACAGTAATGACTGGACGACAGGTATGCGTTATACATTTCAGTTTGATTCCGAAAAACAGATTCGAATAGACAGTTTATATAAAATGAGATCAGAAAAGAGTTATAAGCTTCACAGAGTTGGCTTAAATTGCCTGGCGATTCAGCTGTTATGACGTTCATTAATGAAGCTGAAAATACTGAACGTAAACATTGACTAAACCTTGATGTACTCACTCATATTTTTACAGTCAAGCGAATATTGTTGATAATATGCTAGAAAAACTCGAGAAATACGCCAAGAACTTAGAAACCGTTGTGGAGGAAAGAACTGGCCTACTCATCGAAGAAAAGAAGAAAACTGATATGCTATTGCACAGAATGATC